>OY747720.1:20893409-21308409 GCA_963556495.2 Valencia hispanica
GGTGGTGGCAGCATTGTGCTATGGGGGATTCCGTTTTTTTCAGCAGGGGGGGAAGTTACTTAGAATGGATGGGTATTGTGGATTTAGCGAAACAAAGGACATTCCTGGAAGAAAACCTGTTAGAAGCTGTAGGAGACATATAGTAAGACTGGGACTGAGAGGTTCACCTTCCAGCTGGACAACGACCCGAAACGTAGTCAGAGACACAGTAAAATGGTTTAGATCAAAGCTTATTCATGTGTCAGAATGGCAAAGTTATCCCGGTGTGATAACATTGTTAAAGAATCAGAGGGTGTGAATAACTTTGCAAGGCACTGTATTGTCTTTGATGAACAAAACCTTGTGATGTATTGTTGTTCATCACACCACTAGTGTGCAGTGTTGAGCAACCATACACAGTGTCTGTGTGTGTGTGTGTGTGTGTGTGTGTGTGTGTGTGTGTAGGTGTGTGTGTGTGCGTGTGTAGGGGTGTGTGTGTGTGTGTGTGTGTGTGTAGGTGTGTGTGTGTGCTCCTGTCCAGAGTTCAAAATGAGGACCATTTTTCACCGTTTCAGGTCTTTCACCTTTAAAGTGAGGATCGTTTAATACAAAGCGAGGACATCTTGCCTGGTCCTCAGTTTTGGACAAGGTTGCTTAGCTCTACATGTTGTTTTTACAGGTGTGGTGTGAATTATGTGTGTGTGCATGCGTGTGTGTGTTTGTGTCTGTGTGCTACCTATCCTGCTGAGGAGATTTTTTCGGGCCATAACAAAAGCCAGGATGTCAGCATCAACTTGCTGGTCCCCAGTCAGTGGAATAGAAGAAGATGGGAGTGTTGTTGTGGAGAGAGCCCTGAAACATACCTATGGTTAATCTAACATGCCAAGGGTCAAAATTTGTTTTCAAAAGTAGCCCTTATGTTTTTGTTTAGGAGCAGGCAACAAAAAAACAGTCTTCGTATGACCCCTCTTTGTAACATTTGAAATATTCACAATGCAAAATTTAAAGCAGAAACTTTGACAGAGAACAGTTCCTCTTGTTTTAGAGCCTCAGTGCAGAACAAAAGTGGGTCTGTGCTGCAAGTGCTTGTTTAAGAGGAAGCATATACATATTACAGTGAGTGTTTAACAGTGGCTGTAAAAAAAAGGAGCTTTCACCATCTGGGTTAAAGCGAGACTTCTTTTGATTTGTGAACACTATTCACAGACGTTACTTCAGAAAGACATAAAAATTTATGACGGCACTCATAAGTGAAGAAAAAACAGAATGGCTATAAAATCTGCAGGGCTGGGCTGAAAGTATGGATTTAGGAGTCATTGCACACATACTACTGTGTTCTGTGTAAGTACTGTATGACAGCATTAATTGAAAAATGAGGTAAAAGAAAACAAGGCTTACTTTCAGTTAGGAGTCACAGCTCATTCAACTGATGCCAGAGAAATAACAGATTTCCCAAGTTAAACCATTCAAGTTTTCCAATTTTGGAAAGTTTTTTCAGTGGGAGCAATAATTGGTTTGATCCACAAAGGCTTAATAAATATTCTGGATGCTTCTTACGTCTTTAAGAACTATAACTATATATGTACCTCCAGTTTGAAGGATTGGAGTCTGAATTCTTACTCTCCTCCTGGGACTTGTTGTTCCAGGTTGGCCAAACTGGTGTTGGAGGTTTGTTTATGGGTGCAAGGCAGCTGAAAGTAACACAAAATAAGTCATTTCCACTCTGTTTACATACTGCAATGTAATTTAATCTAGTCATACTTTCCTGGAATAAAAGAAGAGAGAAATAAAAAGTGACTGACCTCAGATCAGGAGCAGAAGTGATTGAACTGTCTGGATTTGTGTCCCGATTGGATGGTGACTCCTTCATTGTGCTGCTTAGACCAGGAGCACTGTGTCAGAAAACAGAGAAGCTTTCATGAAGACAGAGATCATCTCAGGGTAATCCCACATATATCATTTTCAAGCATGCAAGTTATCTGTGTTAACTTCTTTGAACCACAAGATGGAGCTACAACATAAAGCACCTGGAACTGTGTTTCTGCAGTTTTATCAAAATAAAACACATTTCTTTTAAAATACATAAAATGGGAGAATAAAAAACGTCTGCAAAGTATGCTAGAAAACCAAATATATCCTTTTATAAAAACTTTTTTTCTGTTTCACCAACACGACATGTCTGACTTTTATTTAATGTCAGAAGGTATGAATAATATAAACATTTTGTATTTTATCACCTTTAGTTTCAAACTGATGATGCATCTGCTGCAGTTTAGACATGTAAAATAATCCAAAGGAAGTTTGCTAGTCTGTAATGAATCCATTCCTTGTAACTGTATCAACTTTCTAGTACTCCGCTGACTTGAATAGACAGGTTTCCAGAGTTTAACAAGTTATTTCAATCCAGTTTTTGTGTAGATGCATCTGAGGTGTGCAGAGAAATGTGAAGGTAGATATGTGCCAAAACGCATGTAGTTGTATCTTGCGATGTGAACACTTGTAGAATACCATTTGAGAACTTGAGCAATAGAAATCTGAAGTTATATGTCAAACATCTACCTGAACACTTCAGACAAATTGCCTGATGACAGTTCTAAATCATTGCGCTGGCTCAAACGCTAGACGGTTACCATGGCAACGGAGACAACGCTATTTTACAGTTGACTCATCGCAACAGCGAGACAGACAAAACCTGAGTGATTTTATCATTTCTTTTAACTTATTTGGTGAGTTTGACAACTTTGAAGACTGGGATGGTAACGTAACGTAAGGTAAAGACAATCTCACTTCCCATCACTGATCAACTGCTGCGGTCGGCTCGCTGTGGCCACGTTGCTTGGCAACGCCTGTGTACAGGAGATATTAAATAGTGCGCTCGACTTAAAATAAAAACGATAAAAATAAAAACCCTCACAATTTTAACTCTAAAACACATTAAAGTATAATTAATTGATTAAATATTTCTTTCTTTCGTAAGTGACCATGGTATAAGCGGGATAATGCCCTTCGAGGTGTCAATTATAAAGTGATAATGTACACCTAGGAAAGGCGTCCCGTCAAAAGCCTGATGACAGTTCTAAATTTTTGCGCTGGCTCAAACACTAGACGGTTACCATGGCAACGGAGACTAAACGCTATTTTACAGTCTATGGTCATGACGGTATGGAAAGGGAGAAAAAAAATATGGCACGTCCACAGGACCTCTCGCTCTGATTGGTTGATCTATTGACGACGCCAAAATTCAGTGCACTGTTTTCGCTGCGCTGTGATTCGTCGTAGCTGATGTGTGCGCACTAAGCAGCAGATTCGAGTGGTTGAAATCAATACGTTGAAGTTGTAACCAAAAAAGAAACATAAAAAAAATATTTATAGTAGGAAATGATTAATGATAAGCGGAGAGCTGTAATTATGTTTGTATAAAAATGAAAGCAGACGTGAATATTTTTATGTGACTTTGCATTCAGAACAGGTTAACGTGAAAGTTTTCTCCAGGCGAAAATCTGACACTACTGCATTTGTTTCACACAGGGTCTGACATGTTTGGGGTTTTAGTGCAATTTGAAATTCAGTTTGTGTGTGTGATTCCCCCCCCCTGCTGTGATGGTTCACATATAACTTCAGATTTCTATTGCTCAAGTTCTCAAATGGTATTCTACAAGTGTTCATATCGCAAGCTTCAACTACATGCGTTTTGGCACATATCTACCTTCATAGAGAGATGGCAAAAATGTGAATTTAAGACACAATTTCAAACTTGTAGAGCTTTACGCACACAGACACACAACCAGCAGTCACCCCCGCATTCCCATCTCTGAAGTGAGAATAAAAATGAGAATCTGAATGAAAATATGTTGCACATAATCATATCACAGTATGTTCATATGTATTTATGGCTTCAGATTATATAGAAATGACACTTATTGGTGTATTAATTGTGTGAAGTACGAATACTGCAGCGTCCCCTGCATAATGATGCACAATGGATGCTGGCGCTCATTAAAGATCACACCACTGGAAGCATCTGGATGGGGGACCCGATGTAGATTCCTTAAAGCAGTACTATTAGATCTATGTGCTGAACTGCACCCGTTGTTGGATCTACTGACCCGCAGGAACCGTGCACCCCGTCCTCCGCTCTTCTTTTTTATGTCAGGAACACTGCTCCATCAATGCTGCGTCACTAGCAGCTCTTCCCTTTGTTTGTGACCCCAAATCAATATTTTGCAAGGATGACACTTTTTAAAAACCTAGACTTAAAACGCACCTTTTCTGTCAGGCTTTAAATATCTAGTTTTATTTGTTTTAATAAATTCCAGTCTTAGTGTTGCTATAAGAAGTAATCATATAGGCCTAATTGAAACTTTATTTTTCTTATCTTTTTTATTGCTTGTGCTGCTTTTATTATTACATTTTTAAATCTTTTTACTCTTTTCTTGTTTTTCTTTTTGCAATTGTATTTTTGTCTTTTAATCTGAAGCACTTTGGCTGCATTCGGCTGAGTAAAGCCTGATTGGGTGATTGATTGAAATAAAACTGTTTACCGTGCCTCAGAGACTGCAGCTGTCTGTGGAATTACTTTCTCCGCCTCTCGGTTGCAACGGTTACCTGTGAAACGCCCCATATTAGCTGGCTTAAGTCTATGCAGAATATTCACTAGACACTTTGCATGGACCGTTTATGGCAGAAAGTGGGTGTGTAGGAGGCGGGATATGATCTAAAATCACCTGCGCACATTTCTAGGGAGAGTAGGATTTATAAAACGGAAAGTGTGTGCAGCTGTGTGTACTCCAAGTTTGATAGATCTGAAACTTACTAGGCGTAAGTAAAGACAAGCTGCTGAGCTTAAGTACGGTTTTAGTAATGATTCTACGCAAAGTTTTATAAATGAGACCCCTGGCCCTAAACCTAGGTGTAGTGATGGAGTTAGACCTAAACCTTCAGGGGCAGATAAAGCCTATTACAAGATCAGCCTTCTATCACCTGAAGAACATTTCCGGGATTAAAGGACTAATGTTTAAACAAGATCTTGAAATTTATACATGCATTTGTCTTTAGTTGAATTATTATTATTAATATTATTGCAACAGCGTCCTCACAGGTCTGCCTAAAAAAATCTATCAGACAGCTACAGCTGATCCAGAACACTGCTGCTCAACTCCTCACTAAAACTAGAAAAATAGAGCACACCATCCCAGTTTCAAAGTCTACACACTGGCTTCCTGTAGCTCGGAGAGTAGACTTTTAAATAATTTTGTTTGTTAATAAATCATTAAATGGTTTATGAACAAAATGCATTAAAGATCTGTTGTTGCTGTTCCAAACTTCTAGACCACTCAGGTCTTCTGGTTCAAGTCTGCTCTGCATCCCCAGAGTCAAAAACAAACATGGAGAAACAGCATTTAGTTTTGATGCTCCTTTAATCTGGAACTAACTTCCCCCCCCCGAAAAATGCTAAATTGCTAAAAGACTGAGGTTTTTTGAGTCAAGCCTAAAAACCCATTTGTTTAGAGGTGCCTTCCATTAATAACTGGAACATCATAAATTGTATTCTGTTGTACTTTGCCACTGAAATGTAATGTGTTTTTCTCTTTTGTTATTTTATTTTCCTTCTAAACATGTAAAGTACTTTGAAATGCCTTGTTGCTGAAAATGTGCTATAAAAATAAAACTGCCTTGCCTTCGTCCGTCCGTTCCAGTTTTTCTCATTTCCAAGAGAAAAAAAAGAACAGCTCATGGGAGAAAAGGGGATGAATAAAACTCAGCCCCACAGACAAACATTCCTCTCCGCATTATGTCAGCAATTAATGCACCATATTCTAAAAAATGATATGATAGATCTCCAGAGCAGTTTATGTGACTAGTATCTAAGGAAAGTATTGACAAACTCTGGGCTCATTCCCTCACTGAATGTGCATTAATAACTGTCATCGATGTCAGTGCAGATATAGGATGATAAATACGGGCTGCGATTATGTTGTTAATGTCCTCTTGCTGACAGTGTCACAGATGGTGAAGCAAAATGTACACAAACGCCTGTAAATGATGACAAATATTAGATGTCTGTTCCATGGAAACCAGCTCTCATGAGCTGCAGGTTGTTGAGTAATCAACTGATATTCAGGCACAATAGTGAGAGGGTAAACATTAATGTATCTTGTAGAAATAAGTAATTGAGGGCAAATGATTTCTTTATGTAACTTACAATTTAGATACAGTTAGTCTTCATTTAAATTCAGTGACAAGCCAGCTTGTAATCAGAAGGTGCATATTTTGAAGGTGTTTAGCATGATATATCTGGCTGTCCTAGATGTTAAAAACAACACAATCTTCTCCGTCATTGACCATTTGTGGGGCTTGAAAGGGCGAAAAACATCAATTCAAATTTTGAGAGAAAAAGCTTGTCACTTTTCCAATTCAGAGAAGCCTCTATCCAGCTTTCTTGTATTAGTCTCCTTAAACTTAAGGGAGATAGGGATTGCAGCTGGCTTTTAACCTTAAAGCTTTCCTCAAGGTTTAAAAATAAACGTTTCATGAAAAAAGAGGAAAGAAGTGGGGATAATTGTCTTGTGCTAAAAATCAGCTGTTAAGAAAACAGCAAAACACCAAGTCGTGTTACTCTGAACCACTTTACAGACGCTTCATTAGGATCTAAGAAAATATAACAAAAAATAACTTATATGCGTTGAAGAGGCTTAAAGTAATGATCAGTGCTTATAATTTGAAGAAGAGCAAAAGTGAAAGAAGAAAAGACAAAGTGAAATATAGCAGAAAAGGTCTTACCAAAATCCTGGAGTGCCAGGTGAAGAAGGTTCCAGGGTTTCATTTGGAGACGCAGTGCAATATCTGGCTTCAGCCCCCGACTCAGATCCCTAATAACAAGTTATAAGAAATCACCAAAAGATTTCTGGAACAACTAACAAAAACAGTATAACTAAAAAACAAAAGAAGACTACATGTGTCAAAAGTTATAGCAAGTGCATGTGTGCAGATAGTACTGGAACAATGCTGTTGGACATAAACTAGAAAGACAAATAATCAGCTTTGTGGAGCAAAGCTGCACGTGTAAAGGAAGACTGCCACACTTCCTCATCATTTGTCATTCAGAAATTCATATCCAAATAGTGCCAAGATAAGAGAGAGATGCTCATCTCCATTCATCAGCAGCATTTGCTCGTCAGATGTTATTACTTCACGGCTTCCTGTTGGCTGGTTTCCTGAAATGTGCACAACAGTTGTCCAGGCACAGCAAAGTGTGTGAGTTAAAAGACTTGCCACTGAGTCAGTGTTACAATTGAATCCTTAGCCAGTCGTTCTGTCTGCAATCTTTTGTATATTAGACTAAAATAGAGCGTGACTCATGTTATTATCCACTCTTTGAGTCACATGGAATACAGGAAAAAATAAATGCATCTCTGTGTTAGCCTCCTACCTTTCCTCCCACTAGGTCCAATTTAGCTTTATGACAAACAGAGGGAGCAATGGATACATTTGTCCAATAGAATGGAGGTGGCTAAATGTCAGCACTGTTAATAACAACCAATATGAGACATAGAAACCTGGTCTATATGGAGAAAAACAGGGAGACCAACCTAGCTTAAGAAGAACACTTTGTTTTGTCACATCCTGATCAGACAGAGAGATTTACAGCTCCGAACAAAATTATTCAGACACCTTGAACTTTTTCACACTTTGTCTCATTATCGCCACAAACTTTGATGAATTTTATTGCTATTTTATGTGACAGAGCAACACAAAGTAAAGAATAAGATTGACACGGACATAGAACAGCCACAGAGGAAATTTATGCATCATGTGGTCCAATAGGTAGAAAATGTAATTGTCCTTCCATATGTTTGTAATGTAATTTACACATTTTAACAAGAGCAAAATTGATTTCATTGTTATTTTAGTTAATCAATAAGCATATGTATGATGTTTGGGACTGTTCATTAAAAATCCTTTTTACTGTGTTGACTTAAAAAGAGAGCAACAGGGACAAAATAAAACAGATTGGATAAAGAGGATCAGTAAAGATTAATGATAAAGTCTTGCCAAAGATTTTTATTTGGATGTAGGTCTGGACTTTGACTGGGCCATTTTGAACACTAAAATATTGTTTGATCTAAAGCTTTCCATTGAAGCTCTGGCTGAATGTTTAACTTCATTGTCCAGTTGGATGCTGACTATGTCCTGGTTTTAAGTTCTCCGCAGGTTTGCACCAGTGTCATATTCTGATTATGGATCAACAAATTGAACTGTGCTCTGTGAGAAGATATAACCTAATTCTGCTTTAAACTTCTACATGACTTTATCTCTGACCTGTCTGCTGTGTTCCTTGGTCTTTGTTCACTGATGTTCCCCAACAAACCTCTGCAGCCTCCACAGAACAACATAGTTGCAGTGGATTTGTAGTTAGAGGTGTTAAGATTAAAGGGTAGTGAATACTTATGTATTTATATTTCCAGGGTTTTAGTTCTAACAAAGTTAGAAATGTGGCCAATTTGAAACTTGAGTTGGCGTATCACATAAAAACCCAGTACAATATATTGACATTTGTGGTTTTACCATGACAAAGGTTTAAGGGGTATGCATACACTTGCAATAGGCACTGCATGTGTAATGTACTGTTGCATGGTTTGATTGACAATAAAGTTGACTTGAATTGACTTGCATGTTGTGTTGTCACACAGATAGAAGAGGTCAATCACCTGCAGATTAGAAGCCTCCTGGCTCCACCACTTCTGGAAATCCTTCTGGATCTTGACCTTCACCCTCTCCAACAACAGCTGCAGATGCTCGATCTCTGTCCTCAGAGCCTTTAGGCGGCCAATGGTGTTCTTGTAGCTGACAATGGATATCAGCAGCACAACATTCATCTTTAGCTGATGTTACACAGCACCTGCTGTGTTCAATCAGACCAAGCAGGGTCTTGGGGGAAAAACTTGGATAACATTTGGTACGTTATTTGAGACAACTCACGTCACTTTTTCTTGCTTAATTTGTTTGCAGAGATTTTCTTCTACGGGGTCGAACTCCTCCTCATCCTGTGTGTGATTCTCTGTGACAGCTATAGTGTAATTCGATTTAAACATGCAGATATTTAGACATTTGCATCCAGAAGCTAGCACATAATTCACACGTATATGTAAAATGTCATTTTGGTCATGGTAACATAAACATGGCTGCTATGAAGTCTTCTCTGATGATGAGATTTAAAATAACCAGAAAAGCCATCGATGCCAGAACCAGAGGAAGATGTTTGTTAGCTTTATGACCAGATTTCTTCATCAAAGCATGTATGTTAACAGATCAAAACCATCAGAAGAAAATACAGTGGCTTGCAAAAGTATTCGTCCCCCTTGAACTTTTCCACATTTTGTCACATTACAGCCACAAACATGAATCAATTTGATTGGAATTCCACGTGAAAGACCAATACAAAGTGGTGTACACGTGAGAAGTAGAACAAAAATCATACATGATTCCAAAAATTTTTTACTAATAAATAACTGAAAAGTGGGGTGTGCGTAATTATTCAGCCCCCTTTGGTCTGAGTGCAGTCAGTTGCCCATAGACATTGCCTGATGAGTGCTAATGACTAAATAGAGTGCACCTGTGTGTAATCTAATGTCAGTACAAATACAGCTGCCCTGTGACGGCCTCAGAGGTTGTCTAAGAGAATGTTGGGAGCAACAACACCATGAAGTCCAAAGAACACACCAGACAGGTCAGGGATAAAGTTATTGAGAAATTTAAAGCAGGCTTAGGCTACAAAAAGATTTCCCAAGCCTTGAACATCCCACGGAGCACTGTTCAAGTGATCATTCAGAAATGGAAGGAGTATGGCACAACTGTAAACCTACCAAGACAAGGCCGTCCACCTAAACTCACAGGCCAAACAAGGAGAGCGCTGATCAGAAATGCAGCCAAGAGGCCCATGGTGACTCTGGATGAGCTGCAGAGATCTACAGCTCAGGTGGGGGAATCCGTCCATAGGACAACTATTAGTCGTGCACTGCACAAAGTTGGCCTTTATGGAAGAGTGGCAAGAAGAAAGCCATTGTTAAAGGAAAACCATAAGAAGTCCCGTTTGCAGTTTGCCACAAGCCATGTGGGGGACACAGCAAACATGTGGAAGAAGGTGCTCTGGTCAGATGAGACCAAAATGAAACTTTTTGGCCAAAATGCAAAACGCTATGTGTGGCGGAAAACTAACACTGCACATCACTCTGAACACACCATCCCCACTGTCAAATATGGTGGTGGCAGCATCTTGCTCTGGGGGTGCTTCTCTTCAGCAGGGACAGGGAAGCTGGTCAGAGTTGATGGGAAGATGGATGGAGCCAAATACAGGGCAATCTTGGAAGAAAACCTCTTGGAGTCTGCAAAAGACTTGAGACTGGGGCGGAGGTTCACCTTCCAGCAGGACAACGACCCTAAACATAAAGCCAGGGCAACAATGGAATGGTTTAAAACAAAACATATCCATGTGTTAGAATGGCCCAGTCAAAGTCCAGATCTAAATCCAATCGAGAATCTGTGGCAATATCTGAAAACTGCTGTTCACAAATGCTGTCCATCTAATCTGACTGAGCTGGAGCTGTTTTGCAAAGAAGAATGGAGAAGAATTTCAGTCTCTAGATGTGCAAAGCTGGTAGAGACATACCCTAAAAGACTGGCAGATGTAATTGCAGCAGACGGTGGTTCTACAAAGTATTGACTCAGGGGGCTGAATAATTACGCACACCCCACTTTTCAGTTATTTATTTGTAAAAAATGTTTGGAATCATGTATGATTTTTGTTCCACTTCTCACATGTACACCACTTTGTGTTGGTCTTTCACGTGGAATTCCAATAACATTGATTCATGCTTGTGGCTGTAATGTGACAAAATGTGGAAAAGTTCAAGGGGGACGAATACTTTTGCAAGCCACTGTAAATAATGGAGTCTAGTTTTGGTCTTTAAGCTTACAGTCAGTGAGGCCTTCTGTAAAAGCTTTGAAGTGGCTGGCCACTGATGCACACACAAGACTAAAGCACCCAGAAAGTACAGGGTTTTCCATCCTTTCAGCATAGAGTAGCTCAGAAAGACGTTAAGAAATTGTTCCATTTGTCACTATTTTCACCAGTCTTACAGCGACTTCCACACTTATTAGCATGCCTGATAAAGATTTAGAAAAGAGGTTTAAAATAAAGGACAAATAGACTGCACTTTTCTGCTCTTATCAACCACACAAATCACTTTTACCAAACAACTCACAATCACACATGTGTAAGCATATCCATATACTGATACATAGTATTAGTAGGCAAATGGGGGTTCATTGACTGTCCAAAGATACTTGAACACTGTTACGGCCAGTCGGGCTGAACAGCTGAAATCAAACTCATAAGATCGTGAAAGAGCTTCTTCTATTATACATGTGATTAATCTCATTATCATTAGAACAACAATATCAGTTTTCATCTCAATCATACCGTGAGCTGCCCTTTGTCTCCTCCGCATCTCTAACTGCTTCTTCAATTCAGCTGCAGACAAGGAAGAATGAAACAAAACTAGTTTTTAAAACATATTTAACATTAAACATATTTTAAATCGTTTTACGTTGTATTGGTTTTGTCTTTCAGCTATCTGTTACGAGATACTGAACAGGAAGCTGCAAACCGAATCAGTCTGTGGTGACAATTGTCTTTGAAAATCCTCTACCATCACTTTAACCTATTCAAGAGCATTTCTGCAACGTATTTTATTTATTTTTTGGTATGGGGTGGGGGGGGGATGCATTTACAAAGTAAGATATGTAAAAAAAAATCTAAAATGTTTTATGATAAGATGATACACTGCATACTTAATATCTCATTAACAATAACTTTGACATAATGATGTCTGGAAACACACTGGACAGTTAATGGTTTTAACTGATGTAGAATTTTTAAAAATAGCCAACACTACTTCTTCTTTAATAAAGCTTTTGATACAATAGTACTTAGGATCAAAAACCAAAACACAATCATTTTAGCTCAGAAATATTTTCTGCTATTTAGAAATAAAGTTTTGGATAAAACAGATTGTAGAAGTTCAATAGGGTAAAGAAAAATAGGCTGAAAAATGTGAATATTTAATATAACTTAAATAAATCAGAAAATGGTTTAATTTATTATAGTCTATGGAAAGTTCCAGATAGATTTGTGTAGATCCTCAATCACCAAGATCAGGACAATTCACAGGGGATTCAATTGAGATAACTGAACTTTTCTTTCTTCTTAGGCATCTTAAATAAACAAGAGACTGTCTGACTGGTTTATTTTCAAGCAGATTGGACCTTTGCATTCAGCTTAAAATTTAAGACGTTTCTAAATGATTTAAAGAATGGAGAACAAAAGGTTGGATGGATCCATGGTATTGTTTTTTTTTTTTATGCCAAATCGTGACCTTACCATCTAAATGTTTTATCTGGAATCAAGTCGACTCAGACCAGACAAAGCTTTTCCAAATCTGTCTCCAATCCTGGCAAGCCTCCATGATTTGTAGCGTTTCCTGTTCTTCTGACAGGAGTGGCACCCAGTTTTAGCTGATTGAGTCCATGTGCTTAAAGGTTTAAACGTGTTCATCGATATTATTCTGTGTAACCCAGTTGTAAAAACCCTCGTCTGAGCTATTGTTGCCTTTCTATCACCTTAAACCAGTCATTCAATTCTCCTCTGACTTCTGACATCAACAAGCTTTTTGCATTCACAACGTCCCCTCACTGGCAATATTCTCTTCTTTGAACCATTCTCTGTAAACTTGAGTGATGGCTGTGAGTTATAATCCGAGCAGATCAGCAGTTTCTGAAATACTGAGACCAGCCTGAAAGGCATCAACAACCATGGTCCGTTTTAAGTCACTTAAATCCCATTTCTCCCTGATTCAGACGCTCAATTTGAACTTCGGCAAAACAACAGAAGAACTGGTACCTTGAGAGTGACTGGGGATATTTGTGTTAACAAGGCCAGGAGGAGACATGCAGGAGGTGTTTGGGTTATTTGGGTCACTAAGAGACATGAATGGTAGCATCAGTGTCTGTGATTTTATTTAACAATCCCTTGGGTCTCATGCATA
Organism: Valencia hispanica; assembly: GCA_963556495.2. NCBI lineage: Eukaryota > Metazoa > Chordata > Actinopteri > Cyprinodontiformes > Valenciidae > Valencia > Valencia hispanica. The sequence goes on from OY747720.1 coordinate 20,906,492, forward strand.
CGAACTGCTCAGTAATTGAGCTCTGTAAAGTGATGCCATGTCCAATCTAAAATCAGAGGTTTGAGCTTCATAGATGGGAAATCCAGATGATGTCCTCCCTTGTAAAAGTACCTTTACACAAAATACCACCCATGCTGTCCTACAATAGCTGGACTGAAGTGTTTCTAAATCCACAAGGTTTTTGCATTTAGTCAGCACTTTCTTTCAGAAAGCCTTAAAATTGTTTGCAAAATGCCAGTGCAACCAGTTCATCTTTCCAAGCGCATCACAAGCACTTTTGTTCAAAGTCGACCACTTTTGGGGTTTTTGTAGACAGCAGAGAGCTGAACAGATGAAGTGAAACTTTATACAGGACACACAGAGACATATGGTACCCATGACAGGACTGTTTTTCCAAATGGTTATGAAGTACGAAGCAAAGTTTGGGATCCTCTCATGAAGCCATGTATTCGGGTAGCTGAGGATGTAAATGATTTGAGACGCCCTGCGGCTTCATTTTGTGGTCAGGTGGGCAGCCTGGGTCTTCTCTAACAAACACGACATGCTAAAACACGCCTACTGATGTAGAGTCTATGTCTTCAAAAGAACATGAAGGGATTAGGTGATGTTTAAACCATCACGCTATGAGGGAGTTCATGAAGACATGATGAGCACACTGTCTGTAGTGTTTAAATCCATCATAGCGTGTACATAAGCATTTCAGAATCTGCAATACTAAGCTTCAAAACAGAAAAACCACAGTGGGAAATTCCTGTGATCTACTATTACGTAGTGTTGTAGTTGTGGCCACAAATCTCTTATATCTGACAAGTCCTGCGTGCTGGCTTTGTGGAGCAGTAAAAAGCAGTCGCCAGACAAAGCACCACAGATTCAGCCTTAAATGCAACTGAAATCTGAGCAATAAACTGCATCTACAGCCGCCCCTTTTTACAGGAAAGAAATGCATTGCAGCTGCAGCAAAGGGAAAGAGTTGATGAGAACATCATGCACAATATAAAGAGTTTTACATTCTCCACTTTCTGGAAAAGAAAACCTAAACTGACCGAGCATTACAAAATGAGAGAACCAAGAAATCACCTGTTGATGAAGAACAAGCAGAAAGCACTTTGAAAGATTATTTACTGCTAATAATTGTAGACAAAGAACATATTGCTGTCCTTAGAGGTTCCCATTTTTAACCATCAATTTTCTGCTTCTGCTTAAGATCAGTGCCTGTCTCCTGCAGTCAAAGAGGCGTAGGGTACCTGGACAGGTTGGCAGTGTATCACATGGCAAGAAAGAGACAAACAGGACAATCAACTATTCATGCACATGCAAGGGCAGCTTAGAGATGCTAACATAACAGCTTAAGATTTAATCAACATCTTCCCACTGTTTCACTGTTGACTTTCTTAAATTGAAGGCATGCAAGGTTCTAACTGCTACATGCAGCAAAATTAAACTCACCTCAACTATTAAGGATACAAAAATTACATGGACAGAAAGGAAAAAATTAAAAGTTTTATAAGTTTTCACAATGAAATAACAAGGCATGAGTAACAAAATAAGTCTATTGCACCCAGAGTCAACAGCAACTAATGCATTACATCATTTTTTAGCTGCTGTATTCTCTTTGTGTGTTTTTGTAATTGTGTAAATGTATATTTGATGTTTGTGGCTGCCTGTATGTGTTTGAATGTAAGTATACTTCAACTGAGTCTGGCATAATGACCCAAAGCATAAGGCAAAATCAAGACCTTATTGGTACAACCGTCACAAAATCAGTTTCCTCCCATTGCCGTTTCAGACCTAAATGCATTAGCCAGCCTGTGGGCTGAGCTGAAGAGAAGAGCACAACAGAGAAGACCTGGAAGAGATGTTCTGTAGTCTAGAGAGATTGTAGAAAGAGGAATGGTCCAAGGACCCTCTCTCTGCATCTCCAACCAAGTGAAATGTTGCTAGACAAGCGTCAAAAGGCCAAGTCCTGTCCTGCTAGAATAAAGAGGGTGTAAGAAGAGTTGTTCAGAAACCAGGAGATTCGATATGCATAGGACTTATGTGGATTCTGTAAAAAAATAAAAATAATAATAATAATAAAATACCACAACATTTTCTCTAACCCAACAAATGAAAAGTAATAGTCAGAGAGAGTAAAAACTCTTGAGATCCCAGAGGAAATTGCTTGATCCCAAGAGTAAGGTCTGTATGTATGTTTTTATTCACAAATCAATAATTGACTTATTACCAGCATCTTCTAACTTCCAATATTGTCACCTAAACAGAACAACTACAGCCTCCGTTTACAGTTTTTATTACATTCAGTGTCCCTTCAGTATATACCGAGGAAGAAGCAACTTTCTTACAATGTTTCTTTAATTTGGAGCAAACTTCAACTGGGCATGCAGCAATCGAGAAAGCCTTTCTGAATGCCTGTTCCCAATTGTATTGCCGTTATTTATTTATTTTTTATGTCATCTTGAGTTGCAGTTTTTTAGTTAATTTGTTGTATATACTGCTCTGATTATAGTTAATTGTGATATATTGTTGTCTATTTCAAATGGGTGGCTATTGAAAATGAGACCTCCTGTCTCAGTGAGATTTACCTGAATTAATAACAATGAAACAAAAGATTTGCCAATGGTTAGCTGGAATTTTTTATTGTAGGATTTTTGCTGCTGCAATAAAGAAAATATATATTATAGATCTTTACATCTTGTCACAGTAAGAAAGATGTAACGGGGCACAGTAAATGCTTCAGACAGGACAAGAGGTTCAACCTAATTACATGTTTAGTGCAAGTACTTAGGCTTCTCTCCGAATCATGGGGCAGCGGTTATCCTTTTTTGAAGACAAGTTTTCTAGCTAAAAAGTTCAATAAATAACAGGATTTTGGTGATATAATGGTTGAATGGGATGTACAGTACACTAAGCAAAGAATCAAGGAAATCATTCGGCTTCTGATGTAAACAGGAGTAGAAATTGTTTACACCAAGAAACAATACCTCAAAAAGTTGACGTAGCAGTAACAAAAACCTACAGGAAAAGTTTACCACCGCATCTTGACTACAAGTATCACATATCAAAAGAGAGGGAACAAAAGAGGTTGTTGATACTAAACTGAACATTTTACTAAACAGTTTCTGTTTTTGTTCGACAGCTGTGTTTGTAGAACTGTTCTATAAAAGAAGAATTTTATGTAAAACATTTGTATTTGCATGAGTAATGCATAAATCATAACAGTCATTTAAAATCTAGTTTATTGTGCCAATCTGACTAGTGAACTGCATTCTCTCTGTAATATTTTCCTTATAAACAGCTGAAATAGTCAAACAAATATGGCTTAAACAAACAACAAAATAAAATTTTTATCTGTCAAATTGTCATTTTTATGTTTTTCATAAGGTCAACCAAAGAAGTGCAAACAAAGTGTATCTTTGTGTCAGCTAAATGCCCACAGAACCAATTTACTGTATTTTACAAAAGTGTTCATACCTCTCTTATTTGTCATCGTACAACCACAACCATCAATGTAATTGATTGTTGGGATTTTTTTTGTGACATTCCAACATAAAGTTTGATGTGCATTTCTATTTAGCACCTCTGATGTCTTGTAAAAACAACCATCTTTCATTGCAATTACAGCTGCAAGGTTTGGATAATTTCTCCACCAGGATGCACATTTAGAAGCTAAAGTTTCCCCCTTCTTTGCAAAATAGCTCCTGCTTAGTCAGATTAAGTTCTGGACTTTGAGTGGACCATTCTGACTCATAGTTATGGTTTGATCATTTAATTGTAGCTCTGGCTGTCATGTTTTGGAGAGAGGACCCACGCGCAGAGAGGCAGAGAGGCGTTATTAAATATTCATATTTAATAATGAAATAATAAACTCAGGAAGGCACTGAGGTTACATAATAATAGTCCAAACTCAGGGGGCACAGAGACAAGGACAGGGACAGGAACACGACGACCAGTAGGGAGGGAAGACATGGAAATGATGATGATCCGACAAAGACATGAAAACACAGAGGGACACATATACACAGGGTAGGTAATTAGGGAGACAAGGAATGGCTGGGGACATTTAAGGGCACAAGGACGGACAAAGACAGAAAAAGAAGTCACATCGTGACATTAGCCTGCAGGCAGGCGACGAGGGACCAAGAGACGAGGAGGCAGGTGACGAAGGACCAAGAGACGAGGAGGCAGGCGACGAGGGACCAAGAAACGAGAACGCAGGCGGCGAAGAAACAAGAGACGAGGAGGCAGGCAACGAGGGACCAAGAGACGAGGAGGCAGGCGACAAAGGATCAAGAGACGAGGAGGCAGGCGACGAGGGACCAAGAGACGAGGAAGCAGGCAACGAGGGACCAAGAAACGAGAAGGCAGGCGTTGAAGGAACAAGAGACGAGGAGGCAGGCAACGAGGGACCAAGAGACGAGGAGGCAGGTGGCGAAAGACCGAGAGACGAGGAGGCAGGCGACGAGGGACCAAGAGACGAGGAGGCAGGTGGCGAAAGACCAAGAGACGAGGAGGCAGGTGGCGAAAGACCAAGAGACGAGGAGGCCGGCGACGATGAAGGACTAAGTGATGTGGAGGCCAGTGATGAGAAACCACTGCTCCACTCCCACAGAGCGAGCCATTCCTCCTTCGTCCTCACACTCTCTGCTGGGTCCAACTGGTCGGATCGTTCTGTCATGTTTTGGAGAGAGGACCCAGGCGCAGAGAGGTGTCTGGAGTGCCAGACACTCATATTTAATAATGAAATAATTAACTCAGGAAGACACAGAGGATAAATAATAATAGTCCAAACTAAGGGAGCACAGAGACAAGGACAGGAATACGATGACCAGCAAGTCGTCGTGTCTCAAGTCTTTTGCAGCCTGTAACCAATTGTCTTTCCTGATTGCCTTGTATTTAACTCTATCCATCTTCCCATCAACTTCGACCAGCTGCCCTGTTCTTCCTGAAGAAAAGCAATCCCACAGCATGATGCTGGCATCACTAGGTGTCACCATGGGGGTAATATGTTCAGTACTCCCATGCGCACAGTGTTAGCTTACACCCCTCCCATAGCATTTTGCAGATAGGCCCAAAGGTTGAATTGTGGATTCATCTGACCAGAGAACCTTCTTCAACATATCTGCTGAGTCCCCTGTATGTATGTTTTTTACAGTGGCAAATGGGACTCTTCAACAGTGGCCTTTTTCCATGAAGACAAGATTTATGGAGTGGACAACTAATACTTGACCAAGCATTTTTTATTTTTCCATCTCTTATCTTTGCACTACTTTGTTTTGCTCTATCATATGAAATTCCAGTGGACCACACCAGAGTTTCTGAATGCAGCTAACACATTGTGAAGATGATTAAATTGTATTCATATTTTTTCAAGGTCCTAAAAACTAGCTCTTTGCAGTTATGTTTATACACAACACTGGTTTTATTCCTTGAGTTTGGTTTGTGAGACTTGGTAAAAATATTCCTCAAAAGATCATTAGGAAAAAGAACTGGACATAAATTTATGAAAAATCCAAGAGCTAGAGAGAATTGTTTAGAAGACATGAAAAGTTACAAATAAAGACCATGTAAATATAGAAAAATCCAGTCCACTGGAAGCAACACATAAAGAGAGGAGGTCTTTACACAATATACGTTTTGATAATGATATATGTTTTGAAAGATCTTGAGCTTAAATGTCGTTTATTTAAAGGTGAGCAGAGTGTATTACCTAAGAGATACCAGATGCTTTACCTTAGACTGTGCTGCATAAATCCTCCAACATCTGGCCGAATAATCAGGAGATGCTGCTTGTTTCCAGCTGCCCTCCTCTTTTTATATTGCAGAGGATGTGTATCACTGATCTCTCTGAGCAAAGACATACACATCCATGCACTCTCTGAACCGAAAGGCTCAAAATGTATCCTCTTCCAGGGGGACTGGATTCCTGAGCTACGTGCTGTGGCCAAGTACAATAGAGTAATATTTAGACACTGATGTTTCCTCGTGCTTCCATCTCTCTTTTTATCCCCTGCCACTGAACCTCCAAGCTGAATACATCCAACAGAGAAAGACATTCTCTATATTATGTCAAAATTGTCCATAGTGTAGCCATAGCCATAAGACACAGGTGGTGCACAGCGTCCAAGCAGGGCTTCCTAAATGACAAAGAACCTTTGAGCTACCAGCTAGAAGAAGCAACACTGCTTTGATTAAAAACAGGGTCTCGTCCAGGAAGAATGCAGTTCCACACATCCAATAATGTGATCATATTTGACAGTCTAAAGATGTTTTAAGACATATTTTAAAAATCTGAATTACAAATGAAATCTGGTTTTCAAAACTTAACTAAAAATATGTTACAAATGGTTATTCTCACTTTACTCTGTGTGGGCCAAATAGAGCTACAAGGTTACTAAATGCTGTCATACTTGATTTCTTTGTGATGCAGAGCAAACATGGTCATGTCAGCACTTCTTGGGGGTAAAGGAGAAAAACAATAGATTGTAAGGGTGATAAATACATAGTGGCATATATATATATATATATATATATATATAAGGGTAACGGGCAGAAGCTGCCAAACCACTGAGAGTGATCCAAGGCAGAGATGAGGCCTGTAAACCTTTCTATTTTAATGGCGTGCAAAATGAGCCACAAACGCACGAGTACAGGCAATTTCTAAATGTACTATAGTTTGTAACGGAAAATGCAATCCACATAAAAATCAAATTCCACTGTATACGTTTGCATCAGACAATAGTAGGCAAAACCTGTCTTCAGATGTCTTCAAGTGTTCCTGAGGAAACAGCTGGGAGACAATAATCAGCTTCTAACAAACCAACCAGGATATTCTTCCCTATCTAACTTAGTAAAACACACACAAGGTAGTTAAGGGAGTAAAGAACTAGGAAATATGTTAATTTAGGACATTTCTTTGTTTTTTAATTTCATTTTTAATTTTCTAAGTTCATTGAAATTTGCAGATATTTATTCTTGCCTAAAGCTTTTTTCAGGTCCCACCACAGCACATTGATCAGCTTAAGGTTTGGACTTTGCAATATGTTGATTCTTTGCCTTTTCAGTCAATCTCTGGTAGACTTGCTGCTGGTTTTGGAATCATTTTCCAATGATGATGTAGTTTGGGTCAAGCTTCAGATATCTGACAGATGGACTTACAGATTACTCTAGAATACTTTGGCTGACAGAGTGACAGCAAAGTGTCCAAGTCCTGAGGCTGCAAAGCAAACTCATATCATCACCTCTCCACCACTGTTATTGACAAGTGGTATAAGAATAATGTGCTGATGTGCTGGGTTTATTCCAAATTTAGTGCTGTGTCTTACGTCACTTTTTTTTATTACAATTTTTTTTAGAAAGAAGAGCCTTATTAACGCTTCGAAACAAGCCATTCTTATTGTACTGTGGTGGAAAATTGTTATGTAATTAGGAAATAATTGTATATTCTCTGTTTAGTGAATGTATCTTAGGCAGAAGACAAGGTTAGGGGCAAGCTTATTGTTTCAGCTTAATGTTATGAGAAAGATATATGTGTCAGGTCACCAGAGAGACAGACGCCGGGGCAGTAAGATAACAGTCTGGCCTTCGGATGAGTTGTTTTATGCATTGATATGAGACTCGCATGGAGCAGCTGTCCAGAGGCAGGGCATAAAGTTGGAGAAGACATCTACAGAGATAAACAGTGATTGCTGAATACTATTTAAGCGGTTAGTGAGAAAGGTTGCATAGGGTGATGCACAAGTAAATCTGTCCCCTCTGTGTTCTGGCCAGACATGTTTGTTTTAAATACTCAATTTCCTTCTGGGACTCAAGTCTTCTTTATTATGCAAACCCTGAGATATTTTTTTTCCCATAACAGTACTATTTTCTATCTGGACTGTCATGAATGACTTACTGGAGGCTGTAGAGCATCAGATGTAGCTTTTGGGGCTTTCATCTTTTCTTTGAGCATGAAGCGGGTTAACGTCGCGGTAATTATGCTGGGACGTCCACTCCTTGAAAATTGTACACCTTGTTTTGTTCAGCAGTGTCGAATAATGAAGGTTTGTTCTAACCCCTACCACACTGATAGACAGCAATAACTGCTTCTTTGTGGTCTGCTTCTTTGTGGTCAGGTGTGTTAACTCACACCCAACTGCACCACACCAAAAAGAAAAAGAAAAAACAACTACTAGAGAAACTACTAAATTTAAACTACTAGTTTTAGGGCAAGAATTAAAACTGTACAATATATAATGGTTGGATTTTTATATTCACCTAGTATTTAGACAAAAAGGGTGAAATTTAAGCCATTGTAGTATCTTAGACATAACTTTACAACAGTACATGTGTTGACAAACCGCAGCAGACAGACTGAACATCTTTGGATTCACTCACGTTGCATTCCAACTTAATGCCAGGGCTCATTTTGGATTAGTTAAGTCTGTGACTATCAGGAAGAACTCAGGAAAGCTCTAAAAGAACCATCATAAAACAGCCTGAGATCGTCTCATAAAAAGCACAGGTTGGAAGCCCACTGTAAGTGGAAGGAAATTTGAATGCCTCCCAGTTCTGGAAAAGCTTAGGAATGCTGTGAAAGATGTTCTGACGCTCGAGGGACTCAACACCCTGACAGCAATCTGGTGTCGATGTTTTTTGGTTGGGTACCACAGGAATAATAATGAGAGCAAATTGCCGATGTGAAAGATGTTCACAGCTAATAACTGTAATGTAATATCTAGTGAAGAACTTCCAAATGTTGAGAGAACTCACTGATTCTGTTTCTGGCTTCATTCAGTTCTTCTCCAAGTCTTCTGGCCTCAGCGGATCTGGTTAAAAGAAGCCAGCAATTAATTCAGTATAACAGTAAAATAATGTCAAAAAAGAAATGTTTCCAGAAGAGAGAAAAACATTTACAGTAATGGATATTATTATACTAAATTCAATGACTGGAAAACTAGAATAAAGGCAATAACAATGGGGTGTGCTTTGAGGAGCAAGTACGATGAAAAAGGTATACAAATATATTTATGTTGTCACATGTTGGCAACTTTAACTATTTTATCAGAGTAAATCTTAGATGTAAGGAGAGGCCCGGTAATACTGAGTGGACAATCTTGTTCCTCTTGTCGCTCACCTTTCTTTGAGTAAATTTTTGTTCTCTTCAATGGTTTGATGCTCCTCATGATCTCTTATGAATATCTCAAACGCTTCCTGCTTTCCCACTGACAACTTTGAATCTGAGGAAAAAAAGAAAAATCTGTATTAAATCACAAAGTACTGATAAAGTGCCAGGCAAAACTATCAATACCCCTTGAACCTTTGCACATTCTGTCACATTGCACTCACAAACTCAAATGTATTTATTGGGATTTTATTTCAAAGAAAAACAGCACATAACTAGGAGGTAGAGGATCAAAGATATAATTTTTTTAAGGGTGACAAATATGTGTATTTAAAAGTCACCTAATTACTCTCTGTTGTGTAACACTGAAATATTTCTAGCTCTTCAGTGAGGGTCTCAGGTTTGTTAGTGAACAAACAGCTTCATAAAGATCAAGAAAAACAGTAGACTGGTAGGGGGTAAAGTTTTGGAGAACTTTAAAGCAGGATTGGGTTATAAAATAATATGCTTTGAACATCTTAAAGTGTGCTACTAAATCCATTATTTGAACATGATAAAGTGTTTGGAAGAGAGGCAGGAAGAAATGATAAAAAGCCCCTTTTGTAGTTACACAGCACAAGAAGGTGTTCTGGTCAAGTTAGAGATGAAATTGAACAGTATATATGGCCACAGTGAAACATGTTGGTGGCGGCTTCATGCCGTGGGGATCATTTTTTTCAGATGGGATAGCGAAACTTTCGAGTGTGTTTGTGACAATGGATAGTACTAAGAGCAAACCTGGAAGAAACAGTGTTAGAGGCTACAAGACTTGTTTGTGCAAAATGTTGAAAATGTTTTTCCTTCTACTTTACAATTATGATCTACTTTGTGTTGGTCTATCACATAAATTCTGAAGAAATTACCCTGGTTTGTGGTTGCAGAGTGACAATATGTGAACATTTCTTTTCATGGGGAACAAACATTTATATTTTCTAAGGCATGGTATAAACTTTTTATAACAAGCACAAATTTAAATGTTACTTTGGATAACATCTCAATTGTTTTTTTTATTTTTAAATATCCGTTTATTTTCAGCTTTAACTTGCTACGAACAGATGATCAGCTTCGGGCATTTGAGAGTAAATTAAAATTGCACATGCTGGGTTTGAACTTGAGATCTTTATCTTTAAACTGCCACTGGCAAACAATTTACACTCAGTGCTGAACCATGGCTGTTACTCACTGGAAGACATAGTATGGGACTCTAATCTCCAAAATATTTGCTTAACTAAACCCATCATTCAAATTACCTACTTAGCAATGTCTGTGTTTGTCATACTCCCCTGAAACAAATTTAATAACTATGGGAAAATCTGGACTGAACCATAGACTCTCCCATATCCCTTGACTCCAATCTGGCAGCCATATGCAGGCTGAACCCCCCCCCCCCCCTAACCTTCCACCAAGGACAAACCACAAGAACAATTAGACTGTTGTTCAGGGTTAGGTGGGATATAAACACAAAGATAAACAGCATGTCAGTAACGCCTACTTGAGCCTTCCCCCTCCAAGCGTAACTTCTACAAATTAGGACTTTAAGTTATTTTGACCCCAATGTCATCACTATTTTATATGCTTGTAATGATACGTACAGTTATAGGGATTTTCACTGAAGATCTACACATCTGCTTTAAATATAGTTTTTCATGTGGAACATCACACCAACAGATGGTCATTTTTTGTGTTTTATTTTTATGTAATCCAACAATGTGTTTGAAAATGCTCTTAAAAAGTTTTATCAAGATGGAAAATGAGCCTGTTTTGTGAAAGAAACAAACCTTGGAAAATGCTCAACCTTGGAAAATCCCAAACTTGACAACTATTTCCAATAAATTCTGCAATTGTTACTTTTGTGATACTTGCAGAGGGATATACACAGGGCTCTAACTTGTTTAAGAATTATAGCTGTTTAGTAAATGATTTGTGTTTCTTCTTTTTTGGAAAGTCCTGAGTAAAACCAACAGCCAACATACAGACATACACTGCTGGAGCCAGTCTCAACAAATCAGTGTTGCACTTTCATGGGGGAACCATTTGGCTTGCATGAACAGTAACATACCAGGAATATCTCAGAGAAATATCACATCATTTCATACACTAACATAAAAAAAGAGGTATTAAAATTACATGAAAACCAGGACACTTTCTCTCTTTTTTCCTTTTCTTTCCTTTAAGAGTTGAGAAACCACAACCGTTTTAACAAATGTAGGTGAAACAAAGAGGAAGCAAAGTTAATCTTGTCAAGATTATATGTCGAATTGTATGTATTTACTTCAGCCCCCTTTGGAGAATATGACTTACTAATATTTTCTTTTGATGTTCATGTGGATAACCTAATTTAGTCCATGGGATTTTGATTGGAATTTAATTATGTCATGGGGTCATGGAAAAGTCACGTAATGAATTAATGAAAATTAATATGAGCTGTAATAGGTCCTAATATTTTTTAAATCATACCTCAAATATACTAAAGCACTCAATACATTCCAGATGGACGGTGTTTAATAAACCACAAAAAATGGAAAACAGTAAACGAAAAAAAAGAGAAAAGTTCTGCTTTCATGATTCAAGAGGAAAAGCATCAAATGGATTTGTTTAACTGATCATCATCAATATGCTCAGCTCTATAACAACAGAAATATTGGGAGTTTGCTGTTCTGAAGCAAACTAGTGTGAGTTAACACAACGCCAAGAACGAAGGACATCAGCAATCACCCCAGAGAAGCAACTGTTGCTGACTATCAATGTGGGTTTCAAAGCCAAACAATTCAGTATTCACTACCGGACAGTTTAATACAGTTGCCAAATTTGCCAACATTGGATATCAAGCAAACTTTTGATCAAATTCACCCCAAGGTCAGACCATGCAATGTGTAGAGGAACTACAAAAAACCCAAGAGCGTTATTTCAGAATTTCAGACCACAGTTAGTATGGCAAACATGAAAGTTCACGTGAGCACAATTTGAGAAAGACTGAACATGCATGTCTTGTTTGGAACGTTTACAATAAGAAGTTTCTTACCTCTAAAATATATTGCAACAAAACTTGGGTTTACAAGTTTGCACCTGAGGAACCCCAAAGCTGCTCCAACAATGTTGAGACGTAAAGATTGGTCAAAATATACAGCATAATGTTTAATAAAGAGCATAAACAGCTTATTTCCTCAAAAAGCTCATTCAAACTGTTAAGCACAGTGGTGGAGAGGCGACGATTTGGGCTAGGTTTGGAGGACCTGGGTTTCTTTGATTTGACCAAAAATGCCTATGTCTAAAGTATTCTGAAGGTAACTCTAAAGCTTATTAAAATCAGGTTATACACCAGGAAATGTTCTCAAAATAAGTAATTAAAGATCGAATGGCTGAAAAAGAAAATATCTAAAGCGTTGCAATGGCCCAGTCAAAGTCCAGACAACAACCTGACATCCTTGAGAGAGCTGTGCAAAACAAATTGTCCACAAAAACATGCTGGTAAAGATGATTCTACAAGTTTTTGGAATATAAGTTTGTTTATAATAATGTTTTTCCAAACACAGTACACAGGCATTTTCTTTGTTGAATAGATATAGGCCATGTACAATGTTTTGTGAGCTTATGCACACAAAATAATCTAGTAAAGACAATATTTTTATAATGCCCTAATACTAAAATCAAAACACATGACTGTAATTATTCCTGTAATTGTGATGTTTCCTTTTAGCTAGTGTTCAAAAATCTTTTTTCATAGAAAATCATTCAAGCACTTAGAGAGCAATATACAAAAAACAACCGATAATCGATAAGTGGGCAGTTTTTGAATATGTAGCAAACACAGCAGAATTGTTTACCTATGTGAAACCAAAAAGGTTGCTGACTCCAGAACATTAATTTTTGGATGAAGTTTAAACTCTAACATGTAAACATTCAAATCCCATGCAGCCCATTTGTTTTGAATTAAAACAGAGCAATGGATGATGTAATGTGTACATAGTTTGGTAATGTAGTTTAAAGAAAATAGGTATTTCCAGATGTGAATAAATTATACATGTTGTAGTCCAATTAAACAACAAAAAAACAAACATCAACAGTCAATTCCTGGAGCATTTTGCACATTCTACGTATTTCACAGAAATCTGAACAATAAAGCTTATATTTTAACAAAAAATCTGTCGAGTTTTTTGAAGAAACATATCTAAAGTCACAAAAAATTTCATTCTTCTCTTTCCAATTCCAAAAGAAAGTTTTACAAACTCAGGGTTCCTGTAAAGATGGTTTTGAGAATTTAAAATGGGTTTAAAGTGTGTTTACAGTGGACTACTTACTGTATGGACACTGTAATTACATTCACAGTGCTATTGCAGTATTTTCAGATCATCAAATCATCAAAGACAAACAAATCTTTTTACAAGTTAAATATAAAGTGTCCTGATAACTAAAACACTCACAAATGAATGGAAAAACGATACAACATTTTAATTTCCAACAAACATAAATTGTTGCTTTGTCCTCCATGTTAGTCATTAATCAGCAGTTATATGAATTTCACCCTAAATTAGCTCCACATGTCTGCCCAGTGACAGTTGGTAATACCATAAGCAATCAAAGGTTTTCCCCTGATCCTCCAGAAACAGTTTAATGGGCCCATAAATGTTTTTTACTTCCCAAACTGCAAAGCTTGTCTGTACAGCCTCAGCTTCTCTCTGCTGGTTAACAGCTGATGGAGCTTAAAGTGTGTTCTGCTCAAACAGTTAGAGCAAACAAAGCAAAATGAGAAGAAAATTTAGCATAAAGTGTGATGAAATGAGAGAAACATTCCAAGGGAGAGACATCATTGCTACTAGGGGATTGCAGGATCTTGGAATTCTGTTTTTTCTAAAATGAATAAATGGGATCAATATTTTTGGATAAAGTATCTAATTTAACATTGTAAAATCTAGCTTAGGAATGGTCCTATCTCTATCACCACCTTAGTTCAGGATTCCAATAAAACTTTGAAATAAAATATTCACATGAACTGTTAGTGAAAAACCTGAAAAGAATGAAGTATAAATTAATCCCAATCAACCTTCCCATTGTTTTTTGAAATGGGTTTCAAAATAAACGCTTTTAAAACTTTTTTTTGACCCATGACCCTTTGGAGACATGCCTCTTTAAACATTCCTCCTGCAGGGTTTATTAATAAGCAGCAACACTGAACAAGTTGCTCTGAGTCAAAGGAACAAGAGCACTTGACTGCCGTCTGATTGTTTATTAGTATTTAACTTCTCTTTCAACATGATGCCAGAGTTTGGAGCTGCTTGTGATTTTTCCCTGGAGGGAGGGGCTGAGCAGGGCGCTCCTGCACACCAGCACAGCATCATGCCTCATTACCGTCTGGATAAGAGGAGCTGGCTGCTGCCACTCAATGCTTGAGTGTTCTACCTCTAGTCTGCTGTTGTAAGACTGGCAACCTTAAGGCTTCTTCTCGTCACCGCACAATTGAACCAATCTCCAACAATCTCCTCTCTTTCACCTGCTAAATGAGTCCTACTCCTCCTTCAGCTCCAGCCCTATTATGCCATCCACCACACAAACCAACACCCTGGACTCTGCTTATTGCTCCCTACTGTTCACCTTCCTCAACAACTGTAAGCTTCTCCACCTCTCAATCATCTTCATCTACAAACTCCAGTCTCACCTCTCACTCCCTTCCCCGCAGTCCAAGAACCCACCCCGAACAAGACCTCCACCACTGCACATTAATTGCTTGTATATCCCTGGGTAGTATGCCAGTCTAATAGGTATCCAAGTCACTGTTCTTAGAAAACAGTTCTCATGACCTCCTCTTGCCTTGTAAACTACTTTTTGAGCATGATAAACTGCTGTCATTACTTTTGTGTTGGGTGGCTATTGTGTAATGTGTTTCTCAAGTTTTTGTTCTATATGAAACATCACTTTTAAGACCCTTGCAGATCTCTGTGTGGTTGTGGTTATAGATTAATGGAACTTATAAATTATATGGAACAACTGGAGACAGCTTGATTACAAACTAACCCTAACCCTCACTGCTGTACTCCATAGGTATGCTGGCACTTTTTTGGTTAAATTTCAACTTTTTACTGTATTCTCAGGCGTTGTCAGCTTGTTTTCCTTTAAACCTTTTAACTAAGTTTAGCACCATCCTCTGAGAACATTTTATAGGTATTAATGCAATTAGTCTGAGTCTAAAAAAACAAACAAAAGACACAAAAACTGAAGACGAATCGGGAAAACAAGTCCTGGATGGACTACTATGACCTAATGGAATCCTAACTTCTGACTCACTGTAATGTCTAAGCAGTTTATCAATAACAGAATAATGGATGCTGAATAAAAATATCAGGCTCATCGGTTATTTCCCCCCCATCAAATTAGGACAGTGATGCCAGGGGTGTGTCTCAGGATGTAGCAGTATGGATCCACACGTAGACGTAAGAAAGGTACAAGGTTGTTTATTAAATAACTAGGATGAAGATGGCAGGAACGATGAAACAGGACATCAGGCTGACACAAATGAGCAGGAAGGGGAACAGGAGGGTGAGACACAGAATGTAGAGAAGTTAATGATCCGTGAGTGAGAAGAAGTGAAGGGTTTAAATACACAGAAGGGAAGGAGGATCAGGTGTGACAGATTGGAGACAGGTGAAGACAATGATTACACAGGAGTGAGCAGGAAGGAGTGCCGACGGCTCTGAGAAGCGATATATTATTGGTGACTCATAACTGAATAAAGAAAGTTAGCAAAAAAATAAAATTTCTCTGCAAAGATGACTTGGATGATAAAATTTAGTGTATATTGCATCAAATCAAATCAAGCTTTATTTATAAAGCGCTTTTCATACACAAATTGCAGTTCAAAGTGCTTTACAGAAATAAAATGAACCTACATAAACCACATTCCCATCCCTCTCCCACAGATTTAAAAGCATGATCATAGTTATACCCCCCTCTCCCGAACCCAACCCTCATGCAAGCACACACTTAAAAGTGACAGTAAAAAGGACAATGGACTGAGTAAAGATGAGCCAGGTAAGGAAGCGCCATCAAAGGAGCCATCTGCACCGGCAGCAGCAGATCAACAGCAGCAGCCAAGGCACTGACACAGGGCGCCCAGAGGAGGCAAGGCCGAGACCCCCACCTCCACCAAGCGCTATCTGGAGAGCACCCAGGCAGCCACAGCCGACCAGCGCTCCCGAAGCAGAGGGCTCCAACAGAGGAAACACTGGAAGGAAGATTAAAATAACAGGTTAAAGTGTAAAATAAACAGAGAATAAGAATGGTCAGATTAAGTAGAAAAACACTGATAAAATGTATGAAGTAAAACATGCAGAGCAATTAAACGGACTATAATAAAAAACAATCAGTTAAAAGCAAGGCTAAAAAGGTGAGTCTTGAGCCTGCTCTTAAAAACTTGAACGTTCTCAACGGCCTTGAGGTCCTCTGGCAGCCTGTTCCAGAGGTGAGTGCCATAATAATACAAAGACGCCTTGCCATGAGTGTGTATCCTGATATTAGGGTTTACAAGGAGACGGCTGCCAGAGGAGTGCAGAGACCGCAATGGTTCATATTGTAATATTGATAAGGCCCAAGACCATTAAGACTTATAAAAACCATTAAAAGAATCTTAAAATGGATCCTAAAACATACGGGGAGTTAATGCAATGAGTTTAAGACAGGTTCAATGTGTTCACGTCTCCTGGTCTTCGTCAGGACGTGCGCTGCTGAATTTTGTAGGAGTTGTGAACCTGATATACTCTTTTTGGGAAGACCAGAAAGCAGGGCATTACAGTAATCAATTCTACTGGTGATAAAGGCATGCATCAATATCTTTGTGTTGGCCCGAGAGAGAATGGGGCGGACTCTGGCAATATTCATTAGATGATAAAAACCTATTTTAGTAATATTTTTAATGTGAGGGATAAAAGTCAGCCCAGAGTCAAAAATCACACCCAGGTTTTTCACTTGTAAAGGCTTAAAAGATGGTGATTGTAATTTTGGTAAAAGTTTCTCTCTCTGAGCCTCAATACCATGACTAAAACATCAGTTTTGTCCTGGTTGAGCTGGAGAAAGTTTTCTGTCTAAAATGCAGTTAAAAAGTGCGTCCATTGGCCGTGTGTCATCAGGAGACATGGAGATGTACAACTGTGTATCATCGGCATAACTGTGAAAGTTAACTCCATGTCTTCAGATGACGCTGCCAAGAGGGAGCATATAAAGGTTAAAAAGCACTGGGCCTAAAATCGAACCCTGGGGCACATCACATGTAATCTTGTGGAACTTAGTGGAGCAGGTATCTAAACTTACCATAAAAGTCCTGTCTGTGAGATAGGATGTGAACCATTTGTGAAAAGCAACAGAGAGGCCAATCTGTTTAAATTAGTTAAAAGAATAGTGTGGTCTACTGTATCAAAGGCGGCGCTTAGATCCAGTAGAACAAACACTGTCACCTTCTGAGCATCATAGTTTCATCTAAAATCATTTAAAATCTTCAGAAGGGCCGTCTCTGTGCTGTGGTTCACCCTGAAACCAGACTGAAATTTATCCAGGACATTATGTTCAGTAATAAAATCATTAAGTTGAATTAAAACAAGCTTTTCTAAAATTTTGCTTAAAAATGGTAAGTTAGATACCAGTCGAAAGTTATTAAAATAATTGAAATCTCACTGAGGAGAAAACTTTGTCAAGGAGCTCAGCTTCCGCAAGGCCAAAACTGTCCAGCGTTTCCTCTGGTAGAGACACACGATCAGATTTGTCTAAAACCATGTTACTTTGAGAGGATAAAATATTGCATCTTATGGTGTCTACCTTCCCTCTGAAGTGGTCTGCAAATGCATTAGTAGCACGGTTAGAAAATTTGTCAATTGTGGAAAATAGAATTTTGATTATGTTTATTATATGAAATGAATTTGGAGAAGTATGGATTTCTTGAATTTCTTTTTGCGTTATTGTATAATTTGAGAAGTTCTGTGTATATTTGATGGTTTATTCTGATTTTATTTTTCCTTCATTTTCTCTCTGCCCCCCTGCAATTCCTTTAGATTTTTAGGGTTTTGATTTCTCCACGGCGATGCAAATTTTAAATGTGAACTTTTAGTTTTTAGAGCATGTGTCTAAGTGAATAATGAGGGTTGCACATGATGTATCAGTGATGCTGTGAATCCCTGTCTTACATACGTTCCTAAAAGCTCTGCTTTCTGCTCCTTTTTTATCCGACTGATCACTAATCCTGTCCGAGTTCAAACAGGTTTGATTTTCAGCTGCCTCTTCTTTTCAGAGACTGTTTAGTTTACTCTATTGCAGAAACTGGCCACTTTTACAGTAAAATGTCAAAGCGTATGAGGGAGCTGTGGTTCGGACAAACAGCACCACAGCTTTATGAGTTTCTGGGCTCTCATACCATTGCCCGATGGCTATGACCAAGCTTGTTAAAGGGCTTGAGTTTATCATCATACTTAAAGCACCGCTGAAGCAAAATTAACCAGCGAAAGCCAAGTAAATGTTGCCTCTGGCTCGAAACATAAAAGCTCAACTGGCTTGAATGTCAGTGACCTCTGCGTTCTTGTTTTATTTGAACAGCTAGAAAAAAATACCTACAATGTACAAACAGCTGCTGTGTTGCAATTGAACATTGCCATTATCTTCAAAGGTTTAGATTATAATCTATATGCCAGAGCACAACAGAAAGGTTAACTAATCAACTGCATCCCAGGAAATCAATTTAAGACAAAAGTGACCAGCAGTCTGGTTCATTAGGTCACATTAGGAATAGTTTCCAGCACTCACTGACCAGAAGGAAAACACAGCAAATAAATGTTTATACGTATTTATTGTGGATTTAAAGACTGCAAACTGAGCAGAATAGAAGTTGTATCTGTTACACTGAGATACTGTCTGAACTGTGTTTTTGGATAAATGTTACACCCCTTATGATCCACTGAGCATTACAATTTCAAACTCATCAAGTTTTCACAAGCAACTAATGTCTAATATACTTTGCTGTCTACAGTTGCACTCCTGAGACGACCAGACAGTTTCAAAAAGAAATCTTTTAATCATCCCACAATCCCACAGTTGGCATTCTGCAGAAATTAAAGATGTGTGATGTCAGACTCACTAGTTGGTGAAATCCAGAACTCAAGACCTGGTCACAGCCCACAGCCCACAATAGTCAGTCAGTCTGTATGACCGCATAAAGCTTCCTACATTCCAGCGGAGGGAGATCACCTGCCTGAAGACTCAGCACCCAATTTATCACAAACATATCACTTGATCCAGCTCTGAAAGGCTGGCTGTCGCATCAAAATTTTTCTTAAAGTCTTTTAGCTGTATTTACTGCTGTCTGGTGGCAGTGAATAACTACAGTTTATAAAACTTTCTAAAGCTCAACAATCTGATTGGCCGGTTGCCACAACTGTAGGTTTAGGAGTCCTTGTTATTCTGCCTTTGTGCCATACCTATTGTAGGTCTTTCCTGTGTAAGAGAACCACTTCGACACACATGGAAGGTCTGACCCATCTGGCAGGATGAAGACAGAAAATGTTTTGGTAAAAGAAATTGCAAAAAATGTGTGACAAATTTTTTTGGGGCTTAACTAAACGATTCTTTATTAATACTCTCCGACTACTTTTATCACATACACCTGTTCAATTGTTTAACACAAGTAACTAATCAACCAATCACATGGCAGCAACTCAATACATTTGGCATCTAAATGACTTGATGTAAATCAAACAAAGTTTTAGAATGGGAGAGGAAGGCGTTCTAGGTAACTTGGATTGTTTTTTGTGCCAGACAGGCTTGTCTGACTATTTCAGAAACTGCAGATCTGTTGGGATATTTACACACAACCACCTCTAAGGTTTACAGAGAAAAGCCTGAAAAAAACAAAAAAAAAAACTTCAGCAAGTGGCAGTTATGTGGGCAAAATTCTTATGTTAACACCAGAATTCAAAGGAGAATGGGCAGACTGATTTAATATTACAGAAAGGTAACAATAACTCAAATCATCACTTGCTACAGCCACAGTAAGCAAAATACCATCTCTGAACACACAGCATGTCAAATCTTGATGCAAAATAGCTACAGCAGCAGAGAACCACCCTAGCACCCTTCCTGTCAGCTGAGAGCAGGAAACTTACAGATTCATCAAAATTGGACATTAAGAGATTGGAAAAAATGGTGGCGAGTTGATGAGCCTTCATTTAAGCACTGAAATTTAGACGACACCCTCAGAACTTGGTATCACCTGCCTTGTATCAACATTTCTGGTTAGTGGTAGTTAGCATTTGAACTCCACAATCTACAGGAGTATTGATTCTCACCATGTCTATCCCTTTTCGATCTGCTGATGGCAACCTCCAGCTGGGTAATGCACAACACGACAAAGCTCAAATCCTCTCAGACTCATTTCCTAAGCATAACAATATGTTTATTGCAACCCAATGACCTCCACATTCACCAGATCTATATCCATCCGAACGTCTTTTGGACGTGGTGGAACAGGAGATTTGTGCTATGGACATGCACCCTGAAAGATTTAGACCAAAATCGAAGGACTGTTTCCAACACGTTTAATCTAGACCAGAAAGAATTAATGCAGTTCTAAAAGCAATCCAGCAAGGTGTAGGTAAGACAATGCCAGTGAGTATATTATTGTAAAATAATGTTAGTTTTTAAATGAGGAACTGCTTAGTTACAACTGAACGACAAAAACAAGAATATGACTAAAAGCCTGTTTTAAAAAATAAAAAAAACAAATAAAAATGTGTAAATACCTCTTTTTATGTACTGCACAGCTCGTCCTCCGTGTCCCTCTAGATAGGTTTCGATGTTTCTTTCTCTAAACTGTGGCATTGTGGACACTCCTTTGTCTTCTGCCAGGAGAGTGTCCATGTTTTCCACTTTTAACTGAACTGCTGTTGATGCTTGGCCTTCATAGTTCACTCCAAAGCTGTTCCGGTTTCCCTCTCTAAACTGAGGCCCTGTGAACACTTCTGCTCTTTGGTTCATTGGAAAGGTGTCCAAATTGTTCTCTCCCAACGGTGGCACTGTGGGAACCTTTCCACTATTATCCTCTGTAAAGGCTTTCTCATTTCCTTCTTTAAACTGAAGCACTGTAAAAGGTTGACCTGCATGGTCTGTGGGAAAGATGTCAGCCTTCCCTGCTCTAAACTGTGGCATTGTAAACATTCTTTCACCCTGGCCAAGTGTGAAGGTTTCCATATTTCCATCCCGCAGTTGAAGTATTGTGGATCCTTTTCCTCCAAGATTTCTGAAAAATTTGTCCATGTTTGCCTCTTTAGGCTGTGAAACTGTGGGTGTGCTCGAGGACCTCAAGGAGGACAAGGGTTTGACACTGGTAATGTAAGGAAGCTGAGAGACGGCATCATCTGCTCTTTTCTTTTCTTTCTTCAGTATTCTGACAAGGATACCTGCAGCAACTGGTTAAAGACTCAATAAAGTACAGCAAGGAGAACATATTTAACTTAACAGCATGCATTCTTAAAAATGCATCATAATGCATAAAGAACAAAGAAGAGTTTAAAACGAAAAACCGCCAGACAAACATTTAGAAATACAAGAACTTTCCCAACAGTTGATTTTAGACTTTATACTCCTTCTGTAAAATCCAGCTCACAAGTGGCCTTTTTCCAGCTGACCAGTAACATCCATAATGATATTTTAGGATGCTGACATGTCCTCAGCATCTGGTCTTAGCGGCTTGGGAAGGTGTCATGGTCTGGGATAAATTAGTGGAGAAAAGCAAATCCAGAAGGACAGCAGTGCTACTGCCAAGATTTTACAATATCCTTCACTATTTTTCAGACTGCATGTGCATCTGTCTGCTTGAGTAAAAATAATTTGCCCCGCAAAAAATACTCGCACCTCTCACACTTTTTTAAATTTCATCACATTACAAAAACAAACTTAACAGCATTTAACTGAAATTGTATGTGATAGACAAAAACAAGTACATAATTATGAAGGGAGCGGAAAAGTTTACATGGTTTTTAAAGTTTCTACAAAATAAAAATCTTAAGAACTTTGCTTGTAAGTGTATTCAACCCCATACTCTGATATCTCTATATAGAATCCAGTGCAACTAATTGCCTTCAGAAGTCACCTAAGTCCACCTGTGTGTAATTTAATCTTAGTGTGAATCCAGTTGTTCTGTTGAGGCCTCAAAGGTTTGTTAGAGAACATTGGTGAACAAACAGCATCACGGAGACCAAGGAACACAGCAGACAGGCTATACAGTTTTAGAGAGGTTTAAGGTAGTGTTAGGTAAGAAAACAACATCCCAACTTCAAAATCTCATGGAGGTTTGAAAACTTCTCATAGAAAGAGGATGGCGAGATCTACCATGGCATATCCATCCTACCTAACTGTAACTGAAAACTAACACAGCACATCATGGTGAACACATCATCTCTACAATGAAACATGGGAGAGGGAAGCTGCATTGATATGCTTTAGAAAAAAATATGTTTTAAATTAAAGCATATTCATATGTCAGCATGAATGACATGTTTGGGATCCAGTTTGGTATTTGCATACGTACCTGTACATGAATGAACTATCAAACAGTTGAGAATTAATGCAACTCCGGCCCTAAAAACTCCCCACAATATTGTCAAGGGAAGTGTGTTTGATGCCATAAACCAAACCCATAATTTAAAGTCACACTGTACATTAGCCAGCTATTCAGTCATTTTCTTACAATGAGAATAACAGACATCTTTGTGGCAAGACTGCAACTATCGTGGCCATCAGATATTTTGGGATGTTCAAACTAGTGTCATTTTTTTGGATGATGAGAAGATAATTTTCTGACGGAGCTGGAGAAGTTACTTTGTCCCTGTCAGTCAACACAAAGGGGATGTCAGTGGTAACAAAATGTTTCCAGTGAAACCAACCAGTCTCAAAACTGCCAATTCCAACATACCAAATAGCCTACAAAGGCCAAGTTTTACAGAAAATAAGTTTTCTGAGGATTTAAGTTATTTTGCTTGTTGATAATACGCAGTCTCCCATCCTTTTAAAACTTGCAATAGTCTAGCCATTACTTCAAAACTAACTCAAACCCAATTTATTTTAAAAGGCTATTTCAAAAATTCTATTTTGTTGTAAAATAATTAAATGCTATGTATAAATGTAACTTTAATCGGTTCCAGATGTAGTTTCATCTGGTTTTCAAAATATTCACAGCAAAGACGCCCACACAAAAAAAATCACTGATTGATTATTGGCTAAATTCAAGAGACTATTCCATTCTTCTTTTAGATCACACAGCAACATTTCACTGTTAAACATAACATTTGAATGTAATGTTATGTTTGTATTGCATGTTAGACATCCTGCAACACAGCCTGTGTTTAATCTCATCTTAAACCACACTTGTATTAATTTGCTTTATTCGGTTAAAAAGTTGAACTTTTTTTGTAATATTTATAAGGTATTCACTATTTCACCCACAGCACTTTGGTCAATGATAGTTAAATCTGCTTTATATAAATAATCTTAAGCTGAAGTTGACCACAAACTCAAGTGGCTGATGAGAATTTCTGAGGTTTCACGTGAGATTTGTGGGCCGCTTTGCATGCTATTTACAAAACATTTTGTGGTCAAACTCAGTCATAGTGCTCTTCTCATCTGTCTCATCACTCCCCACTAAACTGTCCAATGACATCACAGAAAATAAGACCTTTGAAAGTAACTGCTGACAAATTTGCCACAAATTGCTTTAATTTCAGTGTACTTTATACCCATTTTATTACTGATGAAAGCTTAATAGTAATAGCTTACTAAAAGTAATAGCTTGCATTTATATTCATTTGATTATATGTGTAATTACAATTACTAACTTACTACCGTTACATACTAATTTAACTAAATTACAATTACAACCAACCTTCTGTCTCTCAGACTGACAAATTTCAGAAAACATTTCAAACGTTATCCATGTGTGCCCATTAATCCCCCAAACTGGTTTAAGAATGACCAACTGTACTGTTTTACCTGTTTTAAACATCTACAGTTTAAAATATTTGCTCAATCTTAGCTCAAGTTAAGATTAGATTAGATGGAGAGATTCTAGTATAAACATTGGTTTTCAATACTTGTCAAATATACGTTGTTGGATTTAGTTTTGGACTTACTTTAAACGAGCCATTTTAATACCTGAATATGCTTTGATTTAAATCATCCCTTTGCAGCTCTGTCTGTTTGTTCAGTGTTTTGTTGTTGTTTTTTTTACCCAATTTAAAGTCTTTAGCAGGTTTTAAGTCTTTCATGTTTTTTTTCTTCCAGAACTACCTTATCATCTACGCCCATCTTCCATTCAACTCCCTAAATGTGCAGAATAAAAGCCTCCCAACAGCTTTGCATTGCCTTGTTTATTGTGGGTATAGTCTGCTACACATAGTGTTGAGCCAAAAAGTTACATTTTGGTTTCCTCCGTTCAGAACAGCTTCTTTTATATGTGTGATTTGGCCCCAAATGATCTTTGACAAGCTGCAAATGGAAAACAATAGTTTTTCTTCTTGTCATTCTTCCATAAAGCCCACCTTTGTGGAATCTGTGTCTAACAGCCACTGTGTCAAAAGGTTTTCCCACCTGAGCTGTTAATCTCTGCAAGTCCTCCAGAGACACCGTGAGCCTCGTTTCTGGTTCTCTGATTGATGCTCTCCATTCTTGGCCTGCCAGTTAAGGTGGACAGCCACTTTTGTTCGGTTGGCACCTGTGCAAAACTCATACCATTTTTCCATGATAGATGGGTAAACTGACCAATGCTACCGTTGGTCAGTTACAGAACACCTCAATAAAATACATTAACGTTTGTGACTGTGGGGTGTGAATACTTTTACAAAGCATGGTACCTCTGCACTTTTACATTCTGAAATGTTAGCAATATAAAAATATCTGTTTTCTTTTTGGATACAAACCATATAGGAGATAAGGTTTGAAGCAGAAGACAGAACTAGAAAACCTAGAACGGACCCAACAGACATGACAGACATGTCAATGCCAGTTCTCCTGTTAACACAACACTTACTGCAAGCTATTAACTGTTTACACATAATCAGTATAATCTACAGTTTAAGTGTGCAAAAGCTACAATTTAGATAATCATATGCAATCAGTACTTATCTCTCAAAAAAAAAATCATGTGACTGTCAGCATTTTGCATTCAAACCTTTTCTTGCCCTACTTGGTAAAAATAATAATGAATGTCAAAAGGTTAGCAAGCAGTTAAGACTTTTTTAGCTCTGATTCAAGAATATCCAGAATACATAGTGTATTAGCATATTCATGAATTCAATGAAAGGCTTGAAGATGATAATTATATATCAAGAGTGTTGGGATACTGTTGCATCAGACCCATTTTACTTGACATGCTATGACTGAATACATTTCTAAAATGTTAACAAATATTCTTCAGTGAGCAGTTAGGTACAATGGGAAACAAGAATGTGTTCCATGTTATTCCGATTTAAATCATTAGACACTCATCTACTTGTATCACTGCAGAAGATTCTAGATTGTCTAAAGGAACATTATGCCAAACCATTTTCCACATTGTAAGGACACATTATTTACTGGGAAATTATTTATACTTTTAAGAGAAGGAAAACACTTTCTAGAGTTTCTAATGGAACTTCTGAGGTGTGTATTCTAAGTATTTCTTAATTTTGTAAAATAAAAATAAAAAAAGGACAAAAAAACTTCTTGATGTACATCTAAGCAATGGTTTGGAGAGGCCATAATAAATTGCATACAATCTTTTCTCCACCTTACATAAGCCAAATCTTTTTTATCAATTGAGCCATTTGCCTGTTGTGAATGCTGCAGCTCTTCTTTTCTACATAAAGACTGAGTTGTTCCACTTTATATCCCAGAGGGAGAACTCTTGTTCAATCTTTTATCCTTAGTTTCCACCACAGCTGCAGAATATAGCTGATGAATAGTTTGGCTCGTTTGCTGAAAACTCTAAGAAGTTCATAAGTAGAATATAAATCCTACATTATACTGCACAAATCATAGGAGTCCCGCTGAGAGTGAATACAAGTAAACCTCCCAGGCTCTATAAGATCTCTGGGCCTACACTCAATTCTGTCAATGGATAAAAAGAGCAGAATGTTGCAAATGTTAGGTTTGTTGCAACCCCTTTAGAAAACATCTAAAGGGGTTGATTGATGCAAAGGGCTTTATTAATAGCCAAATTAACTTAGAATAGACAGTTTTAATTTATTCAAGTCTACGGATCTGCATACAGTTATGGTGTTGGTATGCATGTTACCAGTCTTGTAGAACTGAGAAATCTCAAGAAAATCCCAAAATAAACAAGTACTTAGGCTTGGCACCTAATGGAAGAAAAACTGGTATTCTGTCACATATGTGTAGCAAGACTTAATCTTCCAATAAATTTCCATAAATCAAGGTTGACCCAAGACATAATCTAAGGGGCTGCTGGTGCTTTCCCCCAACTGGAAGTCCTATTCTATGAAGAGCCCAGTGCATACTGAACACTAAGTGAAAGGGGCCGAATCATGGCACTGGATTTATCGTAGTGGTGATCGAGGAGTGCTAATTTCAGCTGCTTGGTGAGATCATTCGGGTTGCCCATTGTTAACCTAAACAAAATGCCAACCATAGTGGAAAAACAATGACAAAAGAAACATTCTGAGGTATGCTTATGAACTTTCCAATAGTAAGATACTTTAAGATGTTTACAAAAAAGACAATGTGAAAGTAAAAAAAAATATGTCTGGTATCAGCTCAAAATTAGTTATTTTGTGGATTTTGTCAGACAGATGAGAGACATGTTTTTCAAATTTGGCTGGACCTTTGTACACTTTTTGTCCCCTAAAGAAAAGAACATCACTGCAAAGTCCATATCTTATACACAAAACTTGTAATTGGACTGTAGGGTTCCCTTATGTTCTTTCGGGTAAAACGAAACTCTTACAAGTGCTTTCGCAATGGTAGATTACATGTTTGATTGTCTTGTATCTGTTATGCAGGAGTATCCAACCCTAGGCTCTCAAGGACTGGAGTTGGAGGCCCCTGTGTTACAGTGTGCAAGGTAGAACAGAATAGACGAGACAACATTGTTTGCAGCATCAGAGATAATTCAGACGCTAACAGTTTGCTCTGCTCCGCTTGACTTTCCATGCCAGATACCACAAACAGGAAGGGTTACTCATGAGAATGCTATGTCACTCCAGTGTTTATTGGTTCTCTCTTTCGTTCCATCATCATGTATTAGCTGATGCATCATCCCACCAGCAGAGCAAGCTAAGCATTACCAGGTGTTTCGACTACCTTGCAGTGGGTAGTGGATAGTTATACACTTTTACAGGCCACATTCTTGCAATTAACCCTATAAAGACTCTATGTCAGTGTGGGAAGTGTGAGCCCCCAGCACAGGCACTGATGGCTACTGCAAACACCGTTAGCACATTTAATTTAAAGTGTGAAACACTTAGAGGCATAGAAATCACGGGGATGAGCTGGTAAATACAAGTGGCTGGAAATTGTGACACGCCTATAAGTATGGTCAGTCTATGATGTGACGTACTGCAGACAGACCACCATGACTGACAGACTCACAGTTTAGGCTGTTGCAATTAAATATACAAACTTCCCTATGAAAGAGCATAAAGACAACATGCTCAGTCAGTAGCGTGGGAGCATTACCACCTGAAATATGTGCTTTTCGACACACATAGGGGCACTGAAGAGGTCACATTTGCATCGCATGAAAACCAAAGAGTGACAGTTTGAGAGGGAAAAATATACAAAGTGAGGAAATCACATTACACACATTTGGTACAAGAAACACTATGCTAAAATATCTGCATGATAATATTTAGTTTATTTTAGTGAGCTGAGGTTTGGTGGGTTAAATAATCAAGCAGATATCTCAAGTTTTCCTACATATGTGCAAGGATTTATTGAAAAACCACAACGAGAGGGGTAGAGTGGAGAATAAACCTTTAAAGTCTTTAGAAATATTAGATTCGAACCTAAGAACTATAATTACGATCAATACTGTTTACCATTAATAGAAGCCATGACATGAAAACATATCTGAGCAAAGACTTTAAGATATGTTTGGATTTGTGAAGCACTTGGCATGAATGTAATGCTATTAAAAGTACATTATGTATGTGTGTGAAGAAGTGTGCTATTTAAACTAATATTTTTGTAATAATAATCAGCCAAAGTCTTGCAAGGAGGATTTTCCTAATAAAAGTGAAGAAAACTGTGAATTACCCTATTATTGGAATTAGCCTGTAATTCCTACACTTTATAAATTATGTATAATTTTCCCAAACTCTGGTGTCAGAAGTGAAAGAAGAAAGAAATTGTATAACCGTGATATTACTGTCACGCTGCCCTATTCACTCATTGTCCTCACCTGTCTCTCTAATCATTCACACCTGATCCTACTCACCTCCTACCTTTAAAACCAGTCACTTCTCTCCACTCAGGACTGGGTCATTAACTACTAACTATTACTATTGATGTCTCCTGTGCCTTCCCTGCTGTCTCGTTCCTGCCCGATGTCCAGTCTCTCCGTTCCTGTCGTCGTCTTCTTCATCATCATCACCATCACCTTCACCGCCTCCTTTAATAAACATCCTGCACCTTCCTTCAGCGTCTGCATTTGGGTCCATACTCCACACACATCCCTGACAATTACCAGTGTTGTAGTGACTGCTACTACAATTCAAAAATGGCCCCAGTTAAAATAATTGAAATCTAGTGTTCTTGTGGAACAATAGGGCTTGATGAGTGTTTGAGTTATGTAACAGGACTGAAGCTTAGGAGTGTAACAGGACATTCAATAAACGAGATGCACAATAATGTATTCATGAGAATAAAAGCAGACAAGCTTTTAGTTATATTTTAGGGAAAACTAAGAAGCCTTTCTGTTTGTTTTCCTAATTGAGGAAAGGTTTTACAAATCACATATACAGAGCTTTTCTTTTTTTTTGCCTTTTTAATCCTAAAGCTGTCCCAAAAACAAAAACAACTTTGAAAGGTTTTAATTAATGTCATAATTTCAAGAATGTCACTCCAGTGTAGAGTAATCCTGGGTAGGTTTAATCAGTTTAAGTATTTTAGATTTTAGGAAGGATCAAATGCAGTCTGGACCCACAAAAATACTGAAATAGGCTTTCAGTTTAGCACCATAAAGATGCTCTGAACAGATTCTAACTTGTAACTAGTAGCCAGTCATGGTATGCAAAGCACTTACAAACAGTTGGGGGATTCTTCAATACTTTTGTTACCTGACAACAAGTCAGAACAGCTTTCTTCCTTCTTCAAAATAAGAATCTGAAACATAGATCCATGGTATCAAGTTTGAATCAAACACCTTTATATCTGTTCTCGGTTGTATAGATCAGGGGTCAGCAACCTCAACAATCCAGAGAGCCATTTTTACTCTTGATCCATCAAAACAAAATTTGTCAAGAGTAGTAGCCCTTACAAGACTCTCTGAAAAACCATAGCTTATCAACTAACTCTATAAATTCTGTATATTTCATGGTAAAAACATTGTCAGAAAAATAATCAGAAACTAAAGCTTAATGCAGCTGGCTCACTCAAAGGATACTGATCTCATTGTCGCGTTGTTTAAGCATTTCATTCAGTTTGGCCACTTCTGCTGCACTGGCATTGCTGAGTTGAGAGTTTTCTCTGCTTCCTGTTGGTAACTGTTGTTCATTGCGTCCAGTTTTGGCACCTTTTTTGTCCAAAATCATTAACTGTGAAAAAGAAAAAAACGAACAAAGGCCTTTGACTGTCCAAATTCATCTGATCACAAAACCAAATACCATTACTGATCCACCAGAGAGTTCTAAAACTTTTACAAACACCCAACTGAGAAAAATTCTGTTTAAAATGACAGTGTCTTGGATTGATTTGTTGATTTCTTTTTACATTTGTAACATGCGGACATGCAACACTCCTAAACACCAGTGAACTTTTATTGGGATTTTTTGTCCCTGACAAGAGCAAATTAAGAAATTATTGTAAAGAAGACATTGTGGCATTTTATGTATGCCATCCTATATAAAGAAGCTGGTTGCCTTGCTGTACTAGGGCAGCTTTGCTCTACAAGAAAGATATCTGGAGAGGATATCCTACCTACATTACTGACCCTATTAAATCAGAGCTGCATCTGGCATTAAAGAAGACAGGTCACCTTAATGAAATAAGAACACATGTTTGTATGACCTAAAACCTTTTGGATTATTTGTATGGGTGTGGGAGACTGGATTTGTCCTTGTGCAGAGTAGGTATGTGTGCTAATTTGTTACTGTTAAAATGTGAGGTTGTTGGAATGATGAGATGGGTAGAAATCTTGCAGTGCTCAACACTCACAGATTCCCTATTGGATTTCAAGATTTTGACTAGGCTATAGTAAACCATTTTATTATAGTTTTGGCTGCATGTTAAGGGTACTTTTCCTGCTGTAAACTGAACCTCCACCACAGTCTCAAGTCTTTTGAAAATATGAGGTAACTTCTGAAGACAATTAATTAGTCTGGATTTTGATCAGGGGAATCAGAGTAAAGGGGACTAAATACAAATGCACACTACCCTTTCTTCCATAATTATGAGATACTTTGTGTTATTCGGTAATATAAAATTCCAATAAAATAAATTGAAGTTTTTGGTTATAAAGTGACAAAATGTGCAGTTCTTGGAGTATGAATACTTTTGAAAGGCTCAATAAGATCAGCTGTGCTGTAAATTGGCTTCAGCCAATTTAGATTTAGAGTTTGTCACTGTAATAAAGCTGTACATTACACAAACAATCCTGGAAAAAAAATACACATCAGCCTTCACCCTGAAACAAGGACAAGTTGAGAGTTGGGCAGGGAAGATGATTCCTGCATCAGATGCAAGGAAGAAGGAAATAAAATTTAAACCAGACAAATTTCAACAGGATTACTGGAACTGAACTGAGGTGATGCTTGTAGGAATGTAAACTGAACAGGAGATAGCGTTTGCGGATCATAACAAGCTGTAGGAGATATAAACAGATGTTTAAGTGGGATCTGGCACTGCATCTGGTGGATCCTTTAGCTCCAACCACACCAGGGTGAACACTGCAGAGGTTTTTTCTACGCAATCAGATTTAGTGTTTAGGACACAGATCTGAGGATATTTATAAAAATCTACAGAAGCATTTAACTGCCAGAGCCAAGAAATAAATTCAGCAGCAGTTTCCCGTTTTATCGAGAAAGTTAAGCTAAAACAAGAAAATTATCATGAAAGCTATCATAGCTTTTTTCTCATTTATTGGGGTGGATGATCTTGAAGGAAAAAAAAAAACTTATCAGGGGTTTAGAAAAAAGGATCTAGTGAACTATAACATATGGCATGTTCAAATGTTTCCTCTTGCCCAAAACAAAAAATATCACAATTCCCTGTCCTTGGGTATGAAAAAAGGGTACTCTGAATTGTCCTCTCAGTTACTGATGCCCGGCCTATCGATAGTCAGATCAGTTACTGGCTTCGGAATGGATATATCCTCCTGCAGAAGGGATGTAGTCTTAATTTTGGCCCCAATACTGCGCCATAATAACATGTCTTGTAAAGAAGTAAAATAAAGTAATTTTAGTTATTACTTTTTTATTTCAGGGATGCAGAGATCCATGTCTGAATAACAGATAATAAGACAAGGTGATCAAATCTATTATTTTTTATATAACTATAAAGGTTTTTTGGTTAGAGCAATAACTCCAATATAGTTATTGTTAAAAATTAAACGAAACAACCACAACTGAAAGTGTCCTTTTGTGTAACCCTGTCACAGTCATAGCATGTGAGTCATCACTGTGCGACAGTAACAACACAGAAAAACAAAAATAGAAGGAAATGATGTAGGGATAAAAAGATCAGACCCAAACAGCAGGTTATACAGGAAGACATTTCTGTAGTCACTTCACAAACAGTGGCAGTACTGTTTTTTTTTTTTACCTTCAGCACGAAGAAACAGTGCTGTATCTTTCTCATGTCAGGTCCCATGGACAGGGTCACATCTGGATCTTGGTCATTCAGAAAGGCCTTGACTAACTCATCCAACCTCAAAAGCCAAGACATGAAAATAAACACAGACTTACTAATAGCAAAGCCCAGATCCGAGCTGTAAACTTCCATCACATTCCCTTAACAGGCTCCCAAATGGTTAAGGGCTTCATACAAGCAGTTTAAAACGTGGGTCTTGTCAAAGAAAACTATTTACATTGACGTGAGTTTCAGCTCCACTGGAGCAGCCTGTTGATAAACTATTGCTAAATGATAGTCCAAACACTACATCCCGACATGTGGACGCAGCCACTGGAAAAGACCAGAAGACAACCATCCAGACTGATCAAATGCAGGCATGACAATCTGTGGTTCTTTATTTTGTGCTACATGTTCAACTTAGAAACAGGCATGGTTAACATGAAGGAGGACTTAACACAAACATGCTGATATTGTTTCAGGTCCCTTCAAGACTTTATGGCTTTGTGACCAAAGTATGATTCTGAGAAATACCACTTGATGCCATGTACAATTATTTTGAAGAAAAAAGAAATTAAAAACCTTCCTAATATTATGTTTGAGTAATAATAACTTTTTCTTTACAAACAC
This sequence comes from Valencia hispanica, assembly GCA_963556495.2. Taxonomy (NCBI): domain Eukaryota; kingdom Metazoa; phylum Chordata; class Actinopteri; order Cyprinodontiformes; family Valenciidae; genus Valencia; species Valencia hispanica. The sequence goes on from OY747720.1 coordinate 20,939,283, forward strand.
TTTAAGTTTTTCAGTAATTCAAGCTATTAACTATGTAGGCAATTGGTTGCACTGGATTTTATTTATGGGCTAATTACAAATGAAAGACATCATTTTCAAGATTCTTATTAGTAAAACATAATAATAGAATCATATATCCTTCTCCTACCACTTCACAATATTGCACGAGGTCTGTCAAACATGTAAATTGACTTATATTTTATGTTACAGACCCCAGATATTACAGCCACAATGGCAATAAATGTTTATTTAGGAGTGGTTCTTCAGGTGGTGACCACAGACCACTTCTCTGTTCCTATGCTCTCTGGCTGCTGTTTTGGTAACTTTTGAATACTGGCGGTGCTTTCACTCTAGTGCTAGCATGAGAAGGAGTCTACAACCCAGACAAGTGGCTCAGGTAGTGCAGCTCATCCAGGATGGCACATCAATGTGAGCTGTGGCAAGGTTTTGCTGTGTCTGTCAGCGTAGTGGCCAGAGCATAGAGGCGCTACCAGGAAACAGGCCAGTACATCAGGAGACGTGGAGGAGGCCATAGGAGGGCAACAACCCAGCAGCAGGACCACTACCTCCACCTTTGTGCAATTAGGAACAGGAGGAGCACTGCCAGACCCCTGCAAAATGACCTCCAGCAGGCCACAAATGGGCATGTGACTCCATGAGGGTGGTATGAGGGCCTGACGTCCACAGGTGGGGGTTGTGCTTACAGCCCAACACCATGCAGGTGTTGGTGTTGAACACAAAGATTGGCAAATTCGCCACTGACGCTCTGTTCTCCTCAGAGATGAAAGCAGGTTCACACTGAGCACATGTGACAGACGTGACAGAGTCTGGAGACGCCGTGGAGAACGTTCTGCTGCCTGCAACATCCTCCAGCATGACCGATTTGGCAGTGGGTCAGTAATGGTGTGGAGTGGCATTTCTTTGGGAGGGGGGGGGGGGCACAGCCCTCCATGTGCTCGCCAGAGGTAGCCTGACTACCATTAGGTACCGAGATGAGATCCTCAGACCCCTTGTGAGACCATATGGTGGTGCGGTTGGCCCTGGGTTCCTCCTAATGCAAGACAATGCTAGACCTCATGTGGCTGGAGTGTGTCAGCAGTTCCTGCAAGAGCAAGGCATTGATGCTATTGACTGGCCCGACCGTTCCCCAGACCTGAATCCAATTGAGCACATCTTTGACATCATGTCTCGCTCCATCAACCAACACCAACGTCACGTTGCACCACAGACTGTCCAGGAGTTGGCGGATGCTTTAGTCCAGGTCTGGGAGGAAATCCCTCAGGAGACCATCCACCACCTCATCAGGAGCATGCCCAGGCGTTGTAGGGAGGTCATACAGGCACTTGGAGGTCACGCACACTACTGAGCCTATTTTTGACTTGTTTTAAAGGACATTACATCAAAGTTGAATCAGCCTATAATTCTGAGTATGACTCCAAATCCAGACCTCCATGGGTTGATAGATTTGATTTCCATTGATAAGTTGTGTGATTTTGTTGTCAGCACATTCAACTATGTAAAGAACAAAAGTATTTAATAAGAATTTTTCATTCATTCAGATCTAGGATGTGTTATTTTAGTGTTCCCTTTATTGTTTTGAGCAGTGCAATTCATTATTGCTGCTAAACGTGGCTACAGCAGTCATCATTACAGATCACCACAGTGAGGTGGACCCCTAATGGGTATAAAGAGGGAATAGTCACCCAAGCAAGGAGGAAATCATTAAAAGTAAACCTAGGGGGCCAGAGTAACAGGAAACACATCCACTCGGGAGGGGGAAGTTTTCCAAGTCCTTAAACAACCAAATATGTTCATCTCTCTGACCTAAACTAAGTGCTGGTGAATACAAATCAGCAAAGCCACATTGGCCCTTTAGGAACAGTATAAATGTTTGATTGCTCAAGTATTTGGGACTGCAACAAATTTCAATATGAAAATTTCAGATATTTAAGACTGAGATGTCCTGCTTGATTGGTAGAATGTGAGACATTTTCGATATCTAAATAAAGACATAAACTAAAAATGCAGAGCTAATGTTTGGACATTTAGATTTTATGATGTGAAACAGCACCCGTAATGTTATCTGTATGTAGTTTGTTTCACAGACAAAATATAATATTTGGTTTGCTGTACTTTTGTTCTTGTTGTGTTGTTCTTTGTAGCAACTAGGTCCAACTTCCATGGGATTGAAGGTGCTTTTTTTGAAAGTAAATAAAAATAAAAGATTTTAGAAAATCAGATTTGTACTCTACAAACAATTTAAAAGGGAATAGTCTCAGTTTATAGTTTATATTATGAATTTTCTTTTCTTTTTTACACCTGCATTTCAACCTAGGTAGTAAAAAAGCTAACTCTAAACAATCAGAGATGGCATACCTTTGTTTCTCCTCTGCAGTTAGCTGCTCACTTCTCTGCTCTCCTGTCACCATCTCCAGTTCTTCCCTAAGGGACAGGATCTCTCTTTTCAAACGTGCAATAAGCTGAAAAAAGCAAAAGGTATAGTAAGAGGTCATACATGACACACAATAAAAGAGAAAAAATGTACTTCCACAAATGAACAGTCTCTGTCATGTTTATTTGGCCTTTAAATTCTAAACATAAGAATACAATACGATTTTGTATGGTCCATTATACAGCGTCAGACAAATTATTCACAACCCTTGAATATTTCAACATTTTTGTCACATTATAAATACTATTTTATTTATTTTTATTTTATGTGATAGACCATGAAAAAATGTAGAGCATAGTTGTGAAGTAGATGGAAAGGTTTTCAGTTTTCTTACACACAAAAAAATCTGTCGGCAGTAATCAGCTACTGTAGGACCACTTAAAATGCCAATATTACTTTCAATCAGATGAAACATTCTGTTCAAATTAAAAGATTTCTTTGGAAAATGTGGACATGAATAATCGTGGTTTTAACTAAAGGTCTGGACTTTGACTGGGCCATTCTAACACATGAACATACTTTGATTTAAATCAATCCACTGTAGATCTCACTCTTTGTTTATGGTCAATGTCTTTGATAAAAAACAAAAAAACAAACAAAAACATCTTACCTCATCCATCTTCCCATCAATCCTGTCACAAGTAAATTGGGTCATATTTACATATTTAGGTAGTCAAAAATGAGACTTATTTCATATTCGACAACTGGGCATAATAGTAAAGCTGACAACTTGAAGAAAATCTGTACAAACAGGAGAACTAAGCCTGGAACTGCGTCACCTTTAACAGAGGATATTAACTGTGTTTCACTAACTCACCAACAGTCCTCACACAAAGTCGCTAATTAGGCAAGGGTCAGCGAGAGCTCATACAAGGTCAAAGGTCACACAGAGTGAGGTAACCCAAACTAAACGCTGGTAATTTTAACTGATCTAAAACCAGCGAAAGGCCCAGATGCTGTTGACTCAAGATGTTCCTGAAAGGAAACAGAGCTATGGTGCGGTTTTTGGGTGGGTGCCACTTCGCTCAACTATGATTTTGCCCCTAATCCACCCCATATCATATGTTTCAACACTGAACATCAAGGCTTGACCGTTCCTTCACCAGAGCCGCTCCCTGGCTCTTTTTGTTAGAACCACTGCACTGATGCTAATTCTCCCAGCTGTGTCCTTAAAAATCTGACCGCCGGCTGTCGGTCAGCGGGATGGTGCAGTCTATTTCAGAGCAAAAATATCCCACAGGGGCACCACAGTATCATGGCAGACTTACATATTCTATGGCAAAAAAATGATTCAGACCATAAGACTGATGAGGTAGTTTTGGGGTGTTCTATTGTACAAACTCATGTCAGGGCACTAAAGCAGCACATTGAAATTATGATCTCAGAAGTTATACAGGACCTTGCAAAAGTATGCATACTGTTCACAGAAACCCTTTATCCAGTCTGACTGAGCTTAAGTTGTTTTGCAAATAAGAATGGGCAGAAATTTTAGTCTGACATCTGCAAAGCTGATAGCAAACAGGGGACTGAAAATGAATGGACGCCATAGTTTTTAGATTTTTTTTTTTTGTAAATCAGTTTGAAAAGCACAGATCATTTTCCTACTCTTTACATTTATGCAAGACCTTGTTGGTCTACAACATAACATTCAAATGAAATACGTTGTAGTATGTTGTTGTAACATGATTAAATGGGAAAAAGTGCAAGGGGTGTTATTACTTTTGTTGTTTCTGTAAATGTTCAGTTTCAGAATAACTCTGCCATTAAATTTTAACTCATAGGTTAGCCAATTAACGCCGAAACATTAACACAGTGCCTATTTTGAATTATACACCCACGTCTTGTACATGAAAACCACCCACAGTAAACTGTGAGCATTGCAGTATAACCACAGGTTTCAATTTAAATGCATGTATACAGCATCCTACTCCTAAACATGTTGCTATTACAGGGGCCTCTTTTTATGAGGGTAAAGGAGGCACAGTTTCCCATTACCTTCTATATGTGGACAAGGTTTTTAAATTCCTCAAAAATAAAACATGGGCTATATTTCACGCAACTAACAGCAGAAACCCTTGATTAAACTTTCTCCAACCAATGAGGAAAACTACAGAAATGTTGCACCAGCTTTCTGAAAATCTCCCGAAAGCTTGTGATAAGAAGCTTCTGTTTGGTTCCCAGGTATCTGCTAAATGGAGCAGTCTTTGACTAAGGTACACAAAATAAAATCAACAGTTAGTTGTGGAGGCATCTTGGAAGATTCAATGACCACAAAAACTCTGCATTGACGAGCACAAAAGAGCATTCTTCTTCTGGTTTACGACTGACCTTAGTGCCTTTAGAGAAAGTAACACCCTAATATGGTCTGGTCACTGCAGCAGACTTCATTATAAGCACAGGTCCCTTTCAACACCTCATTCTTTTCCAGTTCCATGAGAGACTTGTTAAATATTTTGTCTCGTCTGGCCGGTTTCCTGCTCTTCAGAAATCCATTTAGTATCCTTCTGGCTGCAGCATAGGACCACTTAGGCAATGTGGCAAACATAATAGTGATGTGAAAACTGCAGCTTTCAAATCAGTTACCACAATGAGCAAGTCCAACAGAGAGCTGTCAGTCTGGCAGGGTAAAGTGTCATCCTGAACCCCAATAAATGACATCGTTATAATTTATAAATTACACTCCAAGCTTTGCTTTGGTCCAACTCACAGTTATACATGTACAGATGGTAAGGAGACAGCAGCAATGGAGAAAATGCAAAAGACATGGTAAATCCCTAAACAGAGGAAGGAGGTTGAGTTTGCCTAAAGCTGTAACTCTGTCAGACCCAGATGAGAGCAGCCAGACGCTGTCACAATTACTGGGGCCAGCCGCAGACTCTCTTAAAAATACCTCTCAAGGGTTTGCAAGTGGACAGCCAATTCTTGGTAGCAGTAATACAGTAGCAGTTGTTTCTGAGGCAGAACTGGGTGGAAGCAGAGGACGTGGACATAGCTGTGAAGTCTCACAGTTCATCCCCTCAGCGGGATATTTCAACAGCAGGTTGACTTTCAGCTACACTACAAGTACATTAAGGTTTATCATGCATTGCTTACAGGTTAAAAACGTTAATTTATAGTCCGAATCACAAGAACAGTGCTGTACAAAACAGGAGCTAGTTTCCCATTTAAAAATACAAGGACTCTGCAAAATTTACAACCAAAGGAGTCATTTTTGCCCTCAGTCGAGTAAAAAAAAAAAAAAAAAAGTCAGTGTAGCAAATGTTATGTATTTTTGATCAAATATAGGAAATTTGATAAATACGTTTTAGAGGAACCAGCATTTTTTTCTTTTTTAGATTTTAAAATGAAGGAAAACATCAAACTTTTACAAAAAGAGGAAGAATACATTTTTAACGGGATGATATTTGTTGAAAATTATGTAAAAAAACAAAAAAACAACAATGAAAAATAAATCTACTCTTGCAAAGAAAAGGTAAAGCTGTGACATTGTCCTCAAATAAACTTTAGAGCACACAATGGTTTAACCAGTCACTTAAATCCAGTTGCTGCTCTTTTTCCATAAACATTGGCAAATAAATATATCCAAATGTTTCTATCTGAATGATTTCTCTACAAAATGTGAGGTATTTGTATTAAATATGCTAAACAACAGTTTGTTAAATGTAAACAAGACAGACAGAAAATGCAAACAGGACATGTAAGCTGTCTAAATACCATAAGATAGAAAGATGTTCATGTCTCTAATATTTGAAAATTGCCAAAGTGACTGCCTAACATTGGAAAAAACAACTTTATTTTGGAATAAAATAACATTTAGGTTTTGTAACATTTAGAGTCAATATCAAAGTTTTAGCGATAAATTTAGAATGGTCATTATTCTGTTATTTTGCAGGCTAGCTATGTTGTTTGTATCAAATGAAGTGCAATAGGATTCTGAAAGGCTCACCAGGGTAGGATCCATTTCTTCGTTCAATACGGCCTCGTTTTTGATGACAGCCACACGCTGAGCAAAGCGGCACGTAGAGATGGACTCCTGGTGAAAATAAGTTTAACAATCATTCACTGGATCAGGAGATACATAGATTTTTGTCATTTTTCACTCCATAACATTTTTTATTGGCTTAACAGAATAATGTGCCCAAACATGGCCATGGGATGCTGATCCTCACATCGAGATTCCGTTTGTCGACCGCCATGGTGGCAATCATGGTGGTCATGCAGTTGCCCCCGAGGCTGTCCCTCAGCACCGATGTTAACATGGAGTTTCTGTATGGAATATGGGAACGATTCTTCTCTGACAATGCTATTATCACCTGAGGGCGAGAGCCACAAAATGAACCACTTCTATTATACACAGAAATGTTTACAACCAGAAAATCAGAAAAAGCTTAGCAATTAAAAAAAAAGGTACAAAAAAGAACAGGTAATAATAATGGTTCTTATATTCCTGTTCAAATGCTTCCTTGCAGAAACCCACATTGATTCCCTGATTTCAGATTGTAACACATTCCAACAACATAATTTGGTTCGACGTGCTGAAGAATAATGGGTATCTCAATGATGTGATTTCCAAGAAGGAGCGCCAGAGGGAATAAGTGGTTGCATCAAGCATGGAACAATGTTATTATCAGGAAGCACAACCATAAGACATTTTGAAATTCATGACACAATGTTTTAGGTAATATTTCTCCCCATTTTTCTGCAAATACAACTTGAGATGCAGAATTCATTATCAATATATCAAAATATTTTCTGAAGTCATGAAAAAAAAGGGTTAAATGAGGATGAACTTATAAATAAAAATGAGCAGTGTTGGGAACAATACTTTCAAAAAGTAATTAGTTGTAGCTACTCACTACATAACTGAATTACTCTATAATCAATGTAACTAGTTACCAGGGAAAGTAACTGTTTGCGTTACTATAAAAAACTCAGCTGCTATATATCAAATAAAAATTTTTTTCCTGAGAAGTTTTCAGAAGTCAGTTGGAATGAGTAGAAGAGACAGGTAGCCTAATTGTACATAACTTTCTATATTACGCATCAACAGACAGCAAGATGTTTATCCTTCATTTTAAGTATAATCTTTGTATCAAAAGTGAACAGTTAAACAATATAAAGTATGTTTAACTCTATAGCAAATTAAATCAAATGCTCACAACCTAAGACAACTGGTACAGTAACCAAGTTGATTTCCAAGTATTTTGTTCACAACAAAAGGAAAACAGCTAAACAATACAAGGTGGATATAACTCTGTAGTCCAGGTGTCACGTTAACTGAATATTTTCTGTATTTGAATGTTGAATGTTTTTTAAACGGTGATGGACAAATCTGAAGCCTCCTTACTGATTCCAAAAGTATACATGCAGGGGGATTTCCTCCGACTGAAGCGACCAGAAAAACCCTAGTTCAGAGAGTCTTGTCGAATTCTAATCAATTCAATTGGAGAAATGTTCCTTGATTTCAAAACTATGGCTGAAGTGGCTCCACTTCAGCCATAGTATTGAATGCACACCCGGAATGCAGGTCAGCTCCTTGCGGAGCATTTGGACTAAGCAGTTCATTCTATCAATTCATAGTAATGCACCGCATTTAACATTCAGTAACGATAACGAGGTTGTAACAACAGAAACAGTTATTAGTTAGATCACCCCGTTACTGATAAAAGAGCGGCGTTACCTAATGCCGTTCTTTTAAACGGTGTTAATACCAACACTGAAGATGAGTATACCTGCTCCAGGTAGTGGAGCGACAGGTTGATGTACTTGGCCTCAGTCAGTAGCTGTCCATCTAGGCCCGTCTTGCTGACTCGGTCTGACCCGGCCAGGTCCACCAAGTGCAGTTTGGACCGTCGCAGGGTGGCTGAGCCGGGTTCACGCCTACAGAGATGTATGGTGAAAACACAGTGCGAACGAGTGGAGGCTTGGTTCATGGGGGTCTGAGAATAACAAAAAAGGGACAAAAAGATATATTAAAGGGCATTTAGGTTATTTTTGTTTAACAGATTTTTTTTGCTCTTCTTAGCCCAGAGAAAAGCCTCAAGCATGTAGACCAATATGAAGTACACACATGAAGGTGGCTTTCCAAAAGCTGAGGCTGACTTGAGGATGGTCATAGGAAACAGAGATAAATAGAGTATGACTCACTTACTACATAAAAGCATCTTTTTTAACCAGAAGAGGATGGGTCAGGCCAGAGGCCCTCACCGACAGGGAAAACAGAGGGAATCTACATTCCTTGACATTTCCTATTAATCATGAACCACTTGAGTAACTTAAATTGAGGATTTTGTTTGACAATAAAGAAAAAGTACATCTGTGCATGGAATATCACATGCATCTCAGATATTTATGTTATTATTATTTAATGTTCATTTTTTAAACCTTTTTTTATTATTAATGACCTTGGAGAAGACAAAGCTTCTTCTTTCTCTCCTTAAAAAAATCATATAAATTTACACATGACATCTCGGGTCATTTTAAACAAAAAAAAATATGTTAGCCTTACATCTAGTTGGCATAAATGTGCCAACACCTGCTTGTTAGGGTCATGGCAGGTCATGACAGACATTTCACTATCTTAACCTGCAGCTGTCATTCGAAATCCCTTCACTCTACACTTGTCCAAAGGGTATCCCTTAGAGAAAAGTGAGGCAGCCTTTAGATATTAGAATACTTTCTTTATTTAAAAGGCATGAATGCAAGGTCAAGGACAGGGACAGAGAGACCTGCTTAGGAACACATTTTAGTTTGCGTACTCACCCGAGTGCAGATCAGCTCTGTCCGCTATTACCAGACGTTTAAAGGGTTATTGATTAAAATCCAACCATCATTGTTGCCATTACAAATCTAATTCAGTTTTTATAAAAAGAGCAGATAAGACGGACATAGAGCACCGCCCCTCCTCCACCTGTTCCTGCACACTAGCTTCCAGCTGGCTGAAAGAGGGCTCATACATTTTACCTTTGTCTACAAGAAAGACTATATTTGGTTGTGTCATAATATTCCCAGAGGCAGAAAACACTGAGTCATGACATTGAAACTAAATCAATGTCGCCCTTAATTTCTAATAAGGCAAAATTACTTTAAAACTAGAGTTGGTAAGATACAAGTGCCATGTCTGTTAAATACCTGCAAGAAGGATGTTTAGATGAAAACTACTAATAGCTCTACCGAGATATAATATCAAGAGAACCTTAAAAAAATCTATGAATTCTTTCTGTTTAGAATAAAATGTAGATATGTTATAGTTTTACTTTCGAATTGTTCACCATGTTATGAAGCTTACAAAAATCCTTTACACCAAAGGAATTATAACACACTATCGATGGGAGTGTGCTGTCCAGGTTATGCATAATGTATGAGAGTATGCAAGATATTAGTGTCATTTTCATATCATCAGAGGTGATAGGGTTCTAGAATATGGAGGCTGTACAAGTGTTACGGGTTAGAGAACCTAAGATGATGCTGAAGGTCTCATATAATTATATTTTTACAAGCTATAAACTACAATCATAAATGCACACTGTGTTAACCACAAGTTTGCACTGTTTGCACAACATGCTGTTCTGACCACACACAGTGCTGCAATGCAACATCAGAAGAGGACATTCTAGTGACTAAAAGTGCAAATCCTTAAGAGACTACATAAGTATTGAGTACAGATTTAGACAACCTACAATGCACCCATTGCTACGGGTTCAGGAGGAAGTTAAAGTACACTGTAGGGACAACAAAGAGAGTCAGAAAAGACCAGATGGGGGAAACATTTCCCAAAAACATTGATCGAAGGGTGAGAAGTTTAAAGGTGCATTTTTTTCAGTGTAATAAAACTCTCAAACCGAGTGAGCTCATGGTCCTTTGAGTTTTGCGTAAATAGATGTCATCTTTTATCCACATGGATGGAATCATGAGAAGAAAGAAGGCATTGCTGTTAGCTTTATTGAAACCCCTTGTGGAGAACAAAGTACTTGGAGGATTGTGCCAGAGATAAGTGAACAATATTAAGGGTTCTTTGTTTGTTTCAGGCTCTGGGGTACTTCTAGCGATGGAGTTCCAGAGAGGACAAGCTAGCAAATGTCTCTATGTGGGTGGATGAATGGGGGAATCTCCCCAAAGCAAAGCTAATTTCCTTCTTTTTAGCCGTTTCCAATAAAATACCCCTTCTAGTTTTAAAGAATTAAACCCAGAAGGGTGTCTTCTGGGCAGAAGAAAACAAATGGGTTATATTCAGTCGAACATGTGCCCGTAAGTTGACATTTCCCCTTAATGAAGTACTTCTTATTACTAGCAACCATTACAAAAGAAGGATGTATCGCATTTTTCACATAAACCTTTTTTTTTATTTGTTCTGCTTGTTTCATGGAAGAAACTTAACCACAACAAAAATTGACGTCAACATGCAGAAAAGCGAGTCTGTGACTAGAACTTTAACATCTAGGTCACTTTGACTTTCATCTATTTACCAGCAAACCAGTGACGAGAGTAAACAAGGTAAAATCCCTTTTTTTCCCTGCAAAACCACATGCTGAAAAGCTAAAGCTTAGCCACCACACATCTCGTCATCAGAGAGGGGAGCTTGGGCGAGTGAAAAAAAAAAAAGAAAAGGTCACATTATAAACACAAATTACAGAGAGAAGGTTGGTTTAACAGGAAAAAGGAACTGATAAAAAGGCTCACTGGGGACTAGAATAATATTTTAGCAGGGTGCTAAGCTAGCTTTTAGAATGTACAGTGGCTTGCAAAAGTATTCGGCCCCCTTGAACTTTTCCACATTTTGTCACATTACAGCCAAAAACATGAATCAATTGGATTGGAATTCCATGTGAAAGACTAAAACAAAGTGGTGTACACGTGAGAAGTGGAACGAAAAATCATACATGATTCTAAATTAAAAAAAACAAAAAAAACTGAAAAGTGGGGTGTGGGTAATTATTCAGCCCCCTTTGGTCTGAGTGCAGTCAGTTGCCCATAGACATTGCCTGATGAGTGCTGATGTCTAAATAGAGTGCACCTGTGTGTAATCTAATGTCAGTACAAATACAGCTGCCCTGTGACGGCCTCAGAGGTTGTCTAAGAGAATGTTGGGAGCAACAACACCATGAAGTCCAAAGAACACACCAGACAGGTCAGGGATAAAGTTATTGAGAAATTTAAAGCAGGCTAGGCTACAAAAAGATTTCCCAAGCCTTGAACATCCCACGGAGCGCTGTTCAAGTGATCATTTAGAAATGGAAGGAGTATGGCACAAATGTAAACCTACCATGACAAGGCCGTCCACCTAAACTCACAGGCCGAACAAGGAGAGCGCTGATCAGAAATGCAGCCAAGAGGCCCATGGTGACTCTGGACGAGCTGCAGAGATCTACAGCTCAGGTGGGGGAATCTGTCCATAGGACAACTATTAGTCGTGCACTGCACAAAGTTGGGCTTTATGGAAGAGTGGCAAGAAGAAAGCCATTGTTAAAGGAAAACCATAAGAAGTCCCGTTTGCAGTTTGCCACAAGCCATGTGGGGGACACAGCAAACATGTGGAAGAAGGTGCTCTGGTCAGATGAGACCGAAATTGAACTTTTTGGCCAAAATGCAAAACGCTATGTGTGGCAGAAAAACTTACACTGCACATCACTCTGAACACACCATCCCCACTGTCAAATATGGTGGTGGCAGCATCATGCTCTGGGGGTGCTTCTCTTCAGCAGGGACAGGGAAGCTGGTCAGAGTTGATGGGAAGATGGATGGAGCCAAATACAGTGCAATCTTGGAAGAAAACCTCTTGGAGTCTACAAAAGACTTGAGACTGGGGCGGAGGTTCACCTTCCAGCAGGACAACGACCCTAAACATAAAGCCAGGGCAACAATGGAATGGTTTAAAACAAAACATATCCATGTGTTAGAATGGCCCAGTCAAAGTCCAGATCTAAATCCCATCGAGAATATGTGGCAATATCTGAAAACTGCTGTTCACAAACGCTGTCCATCTAATCTGACTGAGCTGGAGCTGTTTTGCAAAGAAGAATGGACAAGAATTTCAGTCTCTAGATGTGCAAAGCTGGTAGAGACATACCCTAAAAGACTGGCAGATGTAAATGCAGCAGACGGTGGTTCTACAAAGTATTGACTCAGGGGGCTGAATAATTACTCACACCCAACTTTCAGTTATTTATTTGTAAAAAATGTTTGGAATCATTTATGATTTTCGTTCCACTTCTCACGTGTACACCACTTTGGATTGGTCCTTCACATGGAATTCCAATAAAACTGATTGATGTTTGTGGCTGTAATGTGACAAAAACAATCCATCACTGCATGGATTGTTATGTGTGTGTGTGCATGTGTTCCCCCTTTTCTTACTTCTGCAATCATACGATTGGTGTCGCCCAGGAAGAGCAGATTCAGAGCCTCCTCTTCGTTACCAGACTGCTGCAGAGACAAATTCTTGAGATGGATGTTCTGTTCTGGATCCTCCATTATCATCACTTTCCTGACAAAGACAACAGTAGCATGTTCTTTAAAAGACTTATCGATCATAGGAATATGGATGGATAGAATATATCAAGAAATATTAAAATCTGAAATCATGAATAAAATCTTGTATGCCGCAAAGGTCTTTACCTCAGCTGCTATTTTTTTATACTTTGCTTCAAAAGACAGACTTTGAAAGATAATTATTGGCTTGCTTTTGCGGGAATAGCCTGATGTTTAACCCATTTTCAAGGCAGCAGTTAAACTTAAAAAAGTTATTTATGCGTGAAAATAGTCCTAACTCAAGGGATAAAGAGGTGTATTTATATATGTCTTACAGCCATTTTATATTTAGCTACAAATAAACTGGTGCACATAATCTTAGAGGTTGGATTTCCTATACTTTTATCCATCTTACATGTTAAGGCTGCTGAAAATATTTACTTAATTTAGTGAGGTGACAAACAGAGACCAGATAAGTCACAGTTTCAGCTAAAGAAATCTGTGAGAAACCAGCCAGTCACCAACATTTTTGATCCACATGTCACATCATCCCAAACACATTTTTCCCACAGTGGAAAAATGTTGACCTCATGTTATCGGGATGATTTCTTAGCAGAAACAGGGAAGAGGGGTGGAGGTAAATGTCCTAGTCAAAGTCTACTCCTAAATCAGAACGATAATCTGTGTGTCAAAAAAGAATGGAGAAAAACGTTATTCTCTCAACTGAAAAGACTTGCAGCTGCAATTGTAAAGAACCTTTCTAAAATTATGTATGCATTTTTCTTACATTTCACAATTATGTGGCTCTAATGTAGAAAAATAAGGAAAAGTTCAAGAGGTATGAATACTTTTGCAAGGCTGTTTATATTCCTTTTGGGAAGAAAAGTATGATTCCTTCATAGGTTCTGTAAAATAAACCAAAAATATTTTTAAAATGTCAAAGCTGCACATAGTTTTTGAAAGACTGCATAGTTTAACACAAAACCAGGAAAATAAGGCTAATTGTGCCAGTTATGTCATTTATTTACGTCTCATGGCCTTGGCGTCACTCAGCATTGAATCCAAACCGTCTGGGCTGGAGCCTAGTCTCACATGTGATTTATCTATCTGGGTGTTCATAGCTTGATAACAGACAGGGCCCGATCTTAAAAACAAACAGGTGATTGTTTCTCGCCCACATCAGGCGATTTGAAACACAGATGACGCTAAATTACTCCTCCGTTCCTACCACATCATTTCCATCCAGCCACCACTGATGTGAAAGTACAGCTTCTTGACTGACACGTCAAACCGGGAGGAATGATTGGAGAACACGTGCGGATAATTATGTTAACATGTGTAGGTAATTGAAGTGGTCTGATAAAACAGTATTAATCTTATCGTCATTCAGAGCTGCGTCCTGGCAGATTAGTTTTCCTCAACAGCCAAGCCAATCCTCTATATAATTAGATTACTGGGCTTTTGCAAAAAAAATGATATAAACATGGAATGAATGAGGGTAATTTGCAGACTTTCAAGAATCCAGATGATGGAAAGATGAACGTGTGATGAAAACAGATGGAAAGTAAAATGTAAAGCAAGATCAAATACTGCAGAAATGTTAGAAAGAAAGGGGACCAGGCATTATGGGGAGCGAAGGAAAAATGGAGACAGACAGTGGAGCGGGAAAGTTGTAACTGACATAGCCTCTTCAAGATTCAGCAAGTACGGCCACAGCATGGTTCACAATGGCCACTGGCTATTTCCAGAGGACTGTGATTTGTGGGTATCTAAAACCTTGAGTTCTAGTCCAGAAGTGACTTAAAATGAAGTGGCACATGAAAAACATATACCACCACATTGAAACTGATGTGTCAGTTAATGCCATGTCTAGAAGCCTAATTTACCTTACTCACGTTCTCATTAAGTATGTCAATTTGCAAAAGCAAATAAAAAAACATTTGAGAAAAACACTGACGGTAGGTCTTCCAGTCGCGACGCCTCATGTCGGGAATCCAAAAGGTCATATCCCACCTCGTTGTAAATCTCCAGGTATGAGATGTGTGTCGAGTACATCATGCTGCTGTCCTGTGAAGCAAAATTTGCTAAATTATATAAACTGAAACAGCACAGCAGTATAAATCATCAAAATGTGTTACATTTGGCAGAAACTGTGGGTTCTTTGCATGAGTGGATTGTAAACTGTTACAGTTGGCAAGAAAAGAAAAGGTAGAAATAAATACTTAACCCTTTGCTTTCCTGGAACTTACATTCTGCTACCTGCCAAAACTCAAAAGTCACTTTCCCTAGCTTACAAAGTACTTTCAAGAAGTAACAAACTAACCTGTAACTTCTGTGAAAGTTTCGGAAAGTAACCTGTACGTCCCCTAAAGCACCTGTTAATCCCAGAAAGTAGTCTGCATGTTTGCAAAAAAGTAGCCTGTAAGTTCCAGAAAGTTACACATCAGGTCCAGAAAATAACCTGTAAGTTTCAGGAAGAAAACTGCAAGTTTCAATAGAGCAGCCTATGAAAATTGCAAGATACAGAAAGTAGCCTGTAAATTCTGGAAAGTTATTTTAAGTTCCAGAAATCAACCTGCAAGTTTTAGAAAGCCACCTGTGCACCTTCTCTGGAAAGTACACTGCAAGTTCCGTTCAAGTTACTAATAAGCTCACTGAAAAATGTGCCTTCAAGATCTGCAAAGTAATCTGCAAGTTCTGTTTGTCAAAGTAACCGGTACATTCCAGGAATGGCACAGGCTGTATTATATATTGCTACCAAAAAATAACTTAAACTAAGCCCTATTTGTTTTCAGTTGGTGTGTTTGTATTCAACAAATCTTTACAAGAAAAGCAGAGGAGCCTGCTCTGACCTGGCTGAAGCGTTCGTACAGGTAGGTCAGGGTGCGGGGTATAATACCACGATCACTGTAGCGCTCTGCTCCTCCAGTTATGGTGAAGGTTTTCCCACTTCCTGTCTGACCATAAGCAAATATGGTGCCATTGTAGCCAGCCAATACACTGCACAGAAACAGATCATGGGCAACAAGTAGGCCTCAAAGCATATGTGTGAGAAAATTCAGAGTTAATGGAGAACTAATCTCTCCAAATAAAAAGTTGTTCAAGCGGGTACTACTTTATTCTAAGGTTTTATGGATCACTAATTCAACTGATCCTAAATACATGAATACAGTGTCAAATACACAAGTTGTTTGTGTAACACAAACAAAATTAAAAAGACTGTTTATTGAAAGTCAAATCCACCCTTACTCCAAAGCTGTAAACAAAATCCTAGAAGTGACCATTTTTACTTGATCTGAACTCAAATTAATGTAGCCTGGCATAGATTCCCCCCCTTTCTGTCAACAAATTTCAGAAATTTTTGCTAGCTATAGCAACTTAGTCACTAAATGACATCTCCACTTTAATTTCTGGAACTGTCCTAAAGGCAATAAGAGTCTTTGTGAATAAAACCTGACACTTAAATCCACATAAAAGCATGGCAGTGAATTCAGAGCTGCTATGGCGTCAGACATCTGCTGGTGAGGGAGGAATGTTTTGGAGCATGGCTGACAGTAGGAGCCCAAACCCTCGCGACTAGCCAGGGTCTGGTTTATCTGGGTTTGGCATGGAGCTGTTGTTCTACATGCGCGCAGAGTGATGGAAAACAGTTTTTCTCCTAAATGATGAAAATACTGTGAGATGTGATATTTAAACATCAAAACTACAGTTGTGAAGTGTTGAGATAAGCCAGGAAAAGGTGGTAAAAGGACCGAGGGGGTTCAGTGTTTAAATTAACAATGTTGATTAATGGTGGTTTCACATTTGTCTGTTGGGAGAATTGTATATATATATATATATATATATATATATATATATATATACACTAGCGTTCAAAAGTTTGGGGTCACATTGAAATGTCCTTATTTTTGAAGGAAAAGCACTGTACTTTTCAATGAAGATAACTTTAAACTAGTCTTAACTTTAAAGAAATACACTCTATACATTGCTAATGTGGTAAATGACTATTCTAGCTGCAAATGTCTGGTTTTTGGTGCAATATCTACATAGGTGTATAGAGGCCCATTTCCAGCAACTATCACTCCAGTGTTCTAATGGTACAATGTGTTTGCTCATTGGCTCAGAAGGCTAATTGATGATTAGAAAACCCTTGTGCAATCATGTTCACACATCTGAAAACAGTTTAGCTCGGTACAGAAGCTACAAAACTGACCTTCCTTTGAGCAGATTGAGTTTCTGGAGCATCACATTTGTGGGGTCAATTAAAAGCTCAAAATGGCCAGAAAAAGAGAACTTTCATCTGAAACTCGACAGTCTATTCTTGTTCTTAGAAATGAAGGCTATTCCATGCGAGAAATTGCTAAGAAATTGAAGATTTCCTACAACGGTGTGTACTACTCCCTTCAGAGGACAGCACAAACAGGCTCTAACCAGAGTAGAAAAAGAAGTGGGAGGCCGCGTTGCAGAACTGAGCAAGAAGATAAGTACATTAGAGTCTCTAGTTTGAGAAACAGACGCCTCACAGGTCCCCAACTGGCATCTTCATTAAATAGTACCCGCAAAACACCAGTGTCAACATCTACAGTGAAGAGGCGGCTGCGGGATTCTGGGCTTCAGGGCAGAGTGGCAAAGAAAAAGCCATATCTGAGACTGGCCAATAAAAGAAAAAGATTAAGATGGGCAAAAGAACACAGACATTGGACAGAGGAAGACTGGAAAAAAGTGTTGTGGATGGATGAATCCAAGTTTGAGGTGTTTGGATCACAAAGAAGAACATTTGTGAGACGCAGAACAACTGAAAAGATGCTGGAAGAATGCCTGACGCCATCTGTTAAGCATGGTGGAGGTAATGTGATGGTCTGGGGTTGCTTTGGTGCTGGTTAGGTGGGAGATTTGTACAGGGTAAAAGGGATTCTGAATAAGGAAGGCTATCACTCCATTTTGCAACGCCATGCCATACCCAGTGGACAGCGCTTGATTGGAGCCAATTTCATCCTACAACAGGACAATGACCCAAAACACACCTCCAAATTGTGCAAGAACTATTTAGAGAAGAAGCAGGCAGCTGGTATTATATCGGTAATGGAGTGGCCAGCGCAGTCACCAGATTTGAACCCCATTGAGCTGTTGTGGGAGCAGCTTGGCCATATGGTACGCAAGAAGTGCCCATCCAACCAATCCAAATTGTGGGAGCTGCTTCTAGAAGCGTGGGGTGCAATTTCTCCAGATTACCTCAACAAATTAACAGCTAGAATGCCAAAGGTCTGCAATGCTGTAATTGCTGCAAATGGAGGATTCTTTGACGAAAGCAAAGTTTGATGTAAAAAAAATCTTATTTCAAATACAAATCATTATTCCTAACCTTGTCAATGTCTTGACTCTATTTTCTATTCATTTCACAACGTATGGTGGTGAATAAGTGTGACTTTTCATGGAAAACACAAAATTGTTTGGGTGACCCCAAACTTTTGAACGGTAGTGTATATATATATATATATATATATATATATATATATATATATATATATATATATATATATTTACACCTTGCACGGGACAGCAGTGGGAAAACAGTCAGTTTAAATAGAACATCCGTGCACTCAAATAAATGGTGCTCAGTTAGCCTGTCTTGGATGGCCATTGGGCATCAGTTCACTCAAGTGTGAGTCATGGTGGTGATTGGCAGTGGGGAGAGAAGACGCAGGCTCAGTGTTTAGCTTAATGTCAGAACTAATGATGCGGCCTGGGCCGTGCCACTGAGGTTTGGGCGTTTCCCAGCTCTTGTTCCTGTTTACACCTCAGCTTTCCTGGCTACTGGACAGAACGTGACTGAACTTCGGCTGCAGGTCTCACTGCCTTGTGAAGTGGGATCACGGTACAGACGGTGGGTCTGTGTAGCCAGCCCAATATCATCGCACTGACTCTTCTTCCTCTCAAACCATTGATGCTGGTTTATTTTCTAAGCGACCCTGTGAGAGTTGAACGGAGCAAGACAGCAAAGTAGTGCCTAATTGTGGAGTGAAATGAAAATAAGACGCCTCTCCTAATTTCTTACAATTAAAAATCATTAAAACAGTATTTAGTCCTTTTAAATTGGATACATCTAGTTGCCTTTAGAAGTCACCTGTTTACAGTGACAATATCAACATAAATACCATTCTCCTGTGAAGGTCTCAGAGGATTATTACTGAAGATCCGAGAAAAAAACAGCATGATGAAGACCAAACAGAGCAAGCAGGTCACAGATAAAGTTGTGAAGTACTTTACAGTGAGGTTAGGTGAACCAATGCAATATGTCAAATCACAATATCAATGTGTGCAAAATTGCAACTGCACGGGGCTACTAAAGATTCATAGTAACTGATTACCATCTGCTAGATCATATTACTTAAGGTGCAATGCATTAAATCTCTTCTTTTGAATATTACTTTTGGCAACTGGGACTGACTTCCACTGTCCTTTATTCCCACAGCTGATATAGATTTATGTGGAAGAAGGTACTCTTTCACATGAAGATGTCAGATGAGACATCATCCTCGAGCAGGGACAGGGAGCTGGTTAGAGTTGATGGGAAGATTGATGGAGGTAAATACATGGCAAGCCTGAAAAAAAAAAACCGTTAACGTTCTCCATCCGATCAGGCAGAGCTTGGGTTATTTTGCAGATAAATGGGCAAATTTTCAGTCTCTAGACAAGCAAAGCATTTGAAAGTAGATGACATGGCATCCCAAATAATCGCTGACCATGGAAACATCACACTGGACTTTGGACAACATGGATACTGTGTCTCTCAACTCTTCTTCCAGTTCCTGAGACCTTGATCTCCAAATAAAATGCACACTTTACCTTCCTCTGAAAAGAGGACTTTGGACACTGAGCAAAGGTCCACGGGTCTCATTCATTAAGCTTCATTACCCACAAATAGGGGTCTGAAAATTTTGTAAGTCACTTTTTATGCAAACTTTGCAACCTTGTGATTTTTTTTTTAAGTGACAGATAAATGTGTGCAACTTTGAGCACACTAATATGGAGAGAAAATAGACTCAAAACATCTGTGAGTGTGTATTACTTGATTTGTGACTGTTTGTGTGTACCTTTGTGTACTTGCATGCGTAAAAAATGATTTGTAAACCGTAAAAAACATTTTGTGGGTAACTTCTGGCACCTGCAATTGTGTGTTCAAATGTACACACATAAACAAATTTTTTATGTTTTACACATACGAGTGCCCAAATTTACAAACAAACAGGCTGACACAAGTTACAGATCAAGTATTACACACACACAGATGTTTTGAGACTATTTTCTCTCCATACACTAAAGACCTTGCTTACGCACATTTTGTACACAGAGCACACTGGCAACGCAGCCGGTGAGATGGCAAAATTGTGAATTAAAGCCACATTTTCAGAGTTGTAGAGCTTCGCACACACACACAAGCACACAACCAACAATCAGCCCCCAACCCCATCTCTGAACTGAGAATAAAAATGAGACTGAATGAAAATATGTAAAATTTAAGAATTATATCACATCATGTTGATATGTATGTCTTTAGATTATATAGCAGTTGCACTTATTGGTGCATTAATTGTGATGAGTAGAAATATAAATACTGCAGTGACACTCCTGCATAATGCTCCATAATGGATGTGTTGGCTCTCATTGAAGATCACGCCAATGGCAGCATCAGGATGGGGGGAGTTGAGAGATTTCCTGGCCCATGATGATGACTGGCTGATCAGCCGATTTAGATTCCCTGAAGCAGTCCTATTATATCTATGTGATAAAGTCCAGTGTTAGACCTACCAACAGGCTGCACTGGAAAAAAAAAGACTACTCTAGAAATAAGTAAAAACAAATGTATACGCGATATTTGCGTAGACTTAAAACCACCTTTTCTGTCAGGCTTTAAATACTTAGGAGTGCTGAAACGTATTATGTTCTGCAGTGATTTAGTTTTGATTTGTTTTATTTGCTTTTATTCCAATCTTATTGTTGCTACAAGAAGTAGTCATACAATTCAAACTTTATATTTATTGTTCCTGTTTGTTTTCTCACTTGTGCTGCTTTTATTTATTATTTGAATCTCTTTACTCTTGTTGTATTACAACAAATTTTCTTATTGCTAACTATATTTTTGTTTTTTATCGTGAAGCACTTTGCTCACCTTTTGGCTTATTAAAGCTCTATATAGATAAACATTGATTGATTGACTGATTGATTGATTAAAATAAAAAGGTTTTCCGTACCTGGAATATTGCGATTTTTCCCGCCTATTGGTTGCCATGGTTACCCGTGAAATGCCCCATAGCAGCCGGCTCAAGTCTATGTAGAATATTCACTAGGCACTTTGCGTTGACAGTTTATGGCAGAAAGTTGGTGTGTAGGAGGCGGGATGTGATCCGAAATCACCTGAGCACATTTCTAGTGAAAGTGTGATTTATAAAGCGGAAATTGCATGCAGCTGTGCGTACTCAAAGTTTTATAGATCGGAAAAAAAATTGCGTAAGTAATTTTAACTTTTTTTTTTTCTGAGCTTAACTACGGTTTTAGTAAGGATTCTGTGCACAGTTTTATAAATGAGAACCCAGTTCTTTTTTTCTTTAGCCCATACGAAACGCTAGTAGCCCATGTGCAGAATTCATATCTGCATAGAGGTTCTTGATGCGCTGACTTCACTCTCAGTCCTTGTGAAGGTCCCTCAAATTCTTGGTGAATTTTGCTTGACGATCTTGCTCAACCCTGCGGTTAGCCCTGTGGCTGGTGCGCCCTTTCTACCACACCCTTTTCTTCCACTCAACTTTTCATAAATATTGTTATTATTGGGAAAATCTGAGGACTTTGAATTGCCCCTCAATGAAAGTTTTTTATTTATGTATTTATTTTTATTCAGTGTAGACCTTTGATAAATTTCACAGGGTCAGTATGATCCAAAGTCAGGGCTCCCTGCTTCTGCTTTGAACAGTTCAAATGTTAGTTTTGTCCTGTGGTTCACTTTAAAAGCAACATATTCAGAATGATAAAATGGTTTGTTTGACATAATTACTCCCTCCATCCGGACCTTAAGAGTCTGTGTAAGGTGGATCTTTCCTGAGGGAGCTCACGGTGGACTAAGACGTTATCTGATTTGGGAGACAGGCTGGTCATGGCTCGACAGAGTGACTAGACTACAGACAGAAGGCTTATTTCAAAGACTCGAAGATGGAGAGTTCAAATTAATGTGGAAAGATGCTGCCTGGCTGTGACCGCTGCTTTTTATCCTGATGTATACCAGCTGCCACACCAAAGCAAGAAGTACGAAATTGTTAGTTTGGGAGGGCAATTTAATACTCAGGTCAATGAACTTCTGTCAGTCAGGTCGGGCACATCAGAGTCATTAGTCAACCATTGTTTACATGTCTTCTAATAGCTTAGAAAATCCAAAGCACTTGTGGTATTCCACAAATAGGTCCCAGTGTAACAACGTTAGTTGTGTGGAATGTTGAGAAGACGGTAGAGCTAATCTGAGGTAAAGCCAACGTTTGGTTAGGGTAAAGAGAGGACGAAACTTGTTTACAAGACTGTGACAAAAAACAACATTTGATTGCTGACAATTCTAAAGACATTTTTCATCGTTCCCTCTTTTGAAAGTAAAACTTTACGAACAATAAAGCAATACAGCAAAGAGTTACCCTTTGGCATATTGCATTTAATTAATGTCTACATCTATTTTAGAGAAGCAAATGGGTCTTGTTCTATTTACACTGTATTTAATGCCTAGCATGTAACTGTTAAGATATCATTTTTTATTTTTCCATTATCCATACTTGTGCAGGGATGCAGGGCCTTTTGCTATTGCTTTATTTCAGTGAGGAGTTCTAAACTTATTTCTATTTGTTAAAAGAAAGAAAAGAGAAAGATATATATATTTTTTAAGATTTGTTTTTAGAACTTGTTTTAAGTTCAGATGCTCCATACTACAGATTATTTTGCCTTTAAATAATTTGGGAAAGCCCAGTTGATAATGTCATGTCTTTTTATGTTTCAGGGAGCGTAATTAACAACATTTGAGATAATTGAAGGCACACCTGAGACTAAACTCAGAATAAACGCCCCAAACCAGACTCAATATCAGGGAAAGAACTTCTGGTAAAGTGTGGTTCATCCCTGGAACAATTACTAGATACCTTAGGGGTGCCACTTTCATCTATTTACACAATTATGTACAATTGTAAACACAGATTAAATGCAAAAAAACTTGAAAGGTTGGATTTTTATCCCCCCAAAATTTACAGTATGAGATTATATTACTGCAGAAAAGGTTTTTAAAGACTTTTTAAACATGTTCCGTAAGGATGTCAATAAATCTCCTGTCTATGTGTTTTTACATCAGATTTAGGGACAAGGTTATATACAACACAGGTGGTGGTTGAAACTCAAGTTAGGATAACATAAACTAATTTACTGAACACCAGAAGTCAAATCGAAAGTGCTGCCGATAGACAAAATCCAACTGGATAATAAAATAGACAAGCTAAAGTAAATAAAGTGGACTAACACGACGACTAAAAGGACTATCATGGTTGGAACACATTGGTTTAGCCCTATGGGAGGAGAAACAGCAGCTTAAATAGAGCTGGGGATAATGCTTAGATAGGACACTAAGCAAAAATAACATATTAAATCTAGGTGCTAAAACAGCTGATGAATTTGCACATTGCAGAATGTAAAACAAAACTGTTACAAAAAATAGACCTACAAGGAAACCAAGACTGGAGCTGACTAAAAATAAAAACCCAGGAAATAGAAAAAAGGTCAAAATAAAAGAACCAACCATGTCGGTAGATGGCAAACAAAACTGTGTTTATGCTATCCCTGTTTTAAAATAAAAACCATGACGGAGGATTAGAAAATGATACACCATCAAAGCAGTGTATTCATCTCACGTGTACGTTTACTGTACGCCTATGTGTTAAATACAGAGACTACAGCTTTGTGGCTTGAAAACGTTCTCACTCTCATGATGGCACAGTGTGCCATCTTGCCTGCCAGCTCCGTCCACTTAGTGGTTTAAGAGCTTAAAATGTGCCAAACATCACAGACACCCTCCATTTACATCTTAAAGAAAGCTGAGCTTTACTGACTTCCTGTCAACAAGGCAGGCTGAATCTGTGTGGCCTCACATTACTCTGGGGGTGTATAATGCACAGAAAAGATCTCCTCTATAACTCATATAAAGCTTTAAAAAAAGCTAGGCATTTAGACAAATGTGAAAGAATATTTAATATTTATTTTACCTTTCTGCAACTGGTTTGGCAATTTCTTCAAATATCTTGTCTTGTTTAACATGCTGATCAAACACTTTTTGGAACCTAAAGAGAAATGGAACAAACATGATATTGTTATGACACATTTCATTAAACAGGCTAAGACTAGCCAAAACATTTAGTTTATTTTAAACATTTACAGCTGATTGATAAGTATTTAGGGTCTCAAATAGATGAGGATTATCTAAGAGGTTCAGTTTTTTTAAACTAAGCCCGTCGTGTTTCAGCCCACAGAAAGATGAGGAGAAATGTGAGCAGAATCCGCCCAGGGAAGGTTGTTAAAAGTGGAAACTTTATTGCTATAAGGGCAGAGGGGAACCTCCACAAGCTATTATAAGACAATGTGGTTTCATAAGGCTCTGAGTGTCCACTGCTGTCTGACTTTCTAACTGTGAATTTAAGGCTTGGAAGCGTGGCATGGGCCCTGCACAGAGGCTATATGAGGCTGCAGCCGAGCATTAAACAGATGTTCTGGCTCTTCACTGACAGGACTTGTGGATGAATTATTCATGGGGAAAACGTTCAAATGCAGCTATATGAGCTAGTTCAGAGAGTTGGCTTTCCCTATTGTAGCTTTTTACACTTAGATCATCTACCACATCCTTTTTTTCATAGGATAAAGGAAGTAATATTTTTATTTGCACAAATCTGACGCTTAGACTGGCCACAGATTAGTCAGAGTTTAAATCAGCGTTAGCCTGAATAAAAAGAGACACTTTCCTTTAGTATCATTATCCAGAGGAGAAAACAAGCAGTAGTTCCACCTCTGATAATTTGTTTGTTGGTACTGTACCTGTGCTTCTAAAATCAGTATAGCATCAAGATTATTTTCAATCAATGGACTTTGTATTTCTGGGAGTAACTGTTAATGACTTGAAATCCTTGACCTATTACCTCCATATGGTGCCAGCAAGTTTTAAATAAATTAATGTTTTAGCTGTCCTCCTGAAATATTGCATATAGTAAATTATTTTATATGCTTATCTTCCAGAAGTACTTGTTTTAAAGAAGATTTATGCCTCAATAATATTTAATTAGATGTCAAAGTTATATATTTTTCAGTTAAAGATTATGGAAAAAGGCAATTTATTACCAACTTTGCTCAGTTTTTATATAAGAAAACAACAATTTTTTATATGTTTTCCAAACAGGTGTTTGACCATGCCACAGGACATAGACTATAACTCTTAGTGAAACAAGATTACATGTGGGGTTCCGCAAGGCTTCATTCTCAGGCAACTTTTGTTCGGAATCTATATTCTACCTCTACCTCAGATAATTGGAATATTGCAACATCTCTTACCATATGTAAGCTGATAACACACAACGATACATAGTTATGTGTCACTACATAGTCACAGTCACTTATATTCATTGAGTGTTTCTATTCAATTCAATTCAATTCAAAAATACTTTATTGATCCCAGAGGGAAATTAAGTGTTGGTATAGCTCATATGATTAATTTTTTTAAGGAGTTGTTGTAGATGATGATGGCTGTGGGCAGGAAGGATTTCCTGTAGCGGTCTGTATTGCAGCGAAACTGAAGAAGCCTCCGACTGAAGACGCTCTGTTGTTGTATGACTGTCTCATGAAGAGGATGCTCAGGGTTGTCCATAATTTTTTTGATTTTATGAAGAATCCTTCTTTGCATTATCATCTCCAGATTTTCCACAGTTGTCCCAAGAACAGAACCAGCCTTCTTTATCAGGTTGTTTAGCCTTTTAAAATCCCTGGCTCTGATGCTTCTACCCCAACAGATGACGGCTGAAGAGATTACACTCTCCACAACAGACTTGTAGAAGATTTGCAGCATCTTGCTGCAAACCTTGAAGGACCCTAAGCTTCCTCAAGAAGTACAGTCTGCTCTGTCCCTTCTTGTAGACGGCTTCACTGTTCCGCCTCCAGTCCAGTCTGTTGTCAAGGTGAACTCCGAGGTATTTATATTCCTCAACCACCTCCACTTCTTCTCCCATGATGGAAACAGTGTTTGACTTATCCCTGTTTCTTCTGAAATCTACAATCATCTCCTTTGTTTTGTTCACATTCAAGGTGAGACGATTCTTTCCACACCATGTCACAAAGCGGTCCACCAGCTCTCTGTATTCAGCTTCTTGTCCATCTCTGATACACCCGACAATTGCAGAGTCATCTGAGTATTTCTGCAGATGACACGTCTCTGATTTGTACTGGAAGTCTGAGGTGTACAGAGTGAAAAGGAATGGTGAGAGTACGGTCCCCTGTGGTGCTCCTGTGCTACTGACCACCTGGTTTGACACACAATTCTTCAGTCTCACAAACTGTGGTCTGTTTGTCAGGTAGTCATTGATCCAGGCAATTGTTGAGGGCTCCACCTGTGTCTTCAGGAGTTTCTGACAAAGCAAATCAGGCTGAATTGTGTTAAATGCACTAGAGAAATCAAAGAACATGATCCTCACAGTGCTGCCTGCTTTGTCCAGATGACAGTGGGTTGGTTGAAGTAGGTGGATGATGGCATCTTCAACTCCAACTCCACAGCGATAAGCAAACTGCAGTGGGTCCTGATATGTTCTTGTTTGCTTACTCAGGGGGGCCAACAGGAGTCTCTCCAGGATCTTCATGATGTGGGATGTCAGGGCAACAGGTCTATAGTCATTGATGACTGATGGGTGAGTTCTTTTGGGTACTGGAACAAGACAGGATGTCTTCCACAACACTGGAACCTTCTCCTGAGTTAGGCTAAGGTTGAAGATGTGCTGCAGAATCCCACAGAGCTGCTCTGCACAGGCCTTCAGGACTCTGGGGCTGACACCATCTGGACCTGCAGCCTTGTTCCGGTTCAGTTTCTCCAGCTGCCTCTTCACCTGACTTTTGGAGACAGACAAGTGGGAGGGGGAGGCAAAGGGGGTAGCAGCACCTCCTGAGTTTGTTGAAGTCAAACTTGTGGAATCAGAAGAGTCCATGGCTGAGGTGAAGGATAAAACATCCGAGGTGTAACAGGGAAACTGTTGATCAGAGGAGAGTGGGATGTCTGTTTGGCTGGGAACAGGAGAGGAGGATGCTGAGCTAGTTCCTGAACTGAACCTGTTGAAGAATATGTTCAGTTCATTGGCTCTGTCCAGACTTCCATCTATCCAATCCTTCCTGTCCTTAAAACCTGTGATCTTTCTCATTCCTGACCAGACATCTCGGATATTGTTCCTCTCTAGTTTGTTCTCCAGCTTCTTCTTGTATGCCTCCTTGCTGTCTCTGATCTTGACCTTAAGTTGCTTCTGTATACTCCTTAATAATTCCCTGTCTCCCTCCCTGAAGGCTCTTTTTTTCTTGTTTAGCAGTTCCTTCAGGTCACTGGTGATCCAGGGTTTGTTATTCGGGAAGCATCTCACTGTTCTGGTGGGGATGATGTTGTCCACACAGAAGTTTATATAGTCAGTCACACACTCAGTCATGGCATTGATGTCCTCTCCATGTGCTTGGCAAAGAGTCATCCAGTCTGTGGTTGCAAAACAACCCTGCAAGGCTTCTTCAGCTTCCTGTGACCATTTTCTCACAGTTCGTTTTGTCACAGGTTGCCTCTGAACAAGTGGTTTATATTCTGAACAGAGAAAAACAAGATTGTGATCTGATTGTCCCAGAGGAGGTCTTGGTTTGGACGTGTATGAATCCTTTACATTTGCATAAAACAAATCCAAGGTCCTGTTTTCTCTTGTAGAGCAGCTGACAAACTGTTGAAATGTTGGAAGTGTAGTAGAGAGCGAGGCATGATTAAAATCACCAGATATTGCCACAAATGCATTGGGGTGCTGTGTCTGTAGCTTAGCAACAATGGAACTGATGACATCACATGCATTGTCGGCAACGGCTGAAGGTAGAATGTAAACAACTGCCAAAATTACACTGGTGAACTCTCTTGGTAAATAATATGGACTAAAACTCACTGCTAAGAGTTCGACATCTGGGCAGCAGAGATGGCACTTCACAGTAACATGTCCTGGATGACACCATCTGTTGTTTACAAGCACTGCTACTCCACCACCTTTTCTTTTCCTGCTTATATTAGTAAAAAGTGTATGGGACAAAGTTTCTCCAAGCTTAATGGAGAAAAGACAGAACTAGACTCACTGGGATTACAAACCATGCAAGAAACCAAGATGAAGTTATGGATTCAGACCTAAATTTTAACAACCAGGTAACGTCTGATACTTAGTCAATTAGAATCTTAAAAGTATTGCCAGAGAAAAGGGATTCCTGTCAATAAATTACACTGGAAAACTGGTGAACACTATTTTATTTTAAGCAGGTTAGACTAAATATTATTATTTACAGCCGCTTTATGATAAAATATTAATTTCTGTTCATTTTTATTGTGTCTAATATTTGGATTTTACTATCTTTATTTTAATGTCATGAATTTTTTTAAAGATTTCTTTTTTTGTCTTTATAATTTTTTTATTAAATTGGATTGATCTCCGTTCCTGTATTTTCAATTAAAGCACCTTGGATTATACTGTGTATGAATGCTGCTATACCAACAAACATGCCTTGCCAAGTATCAATGTAAAACAGAAGTCTGTTTGCACATTTAAAGTAACTTTTACTGCAATCTGGATTATTAAGAACAAAACTGATGATAATTTAGGAAATTAAGCAAGCAAACACTTCTCGGAGTGAATGTACCTGAACTTGTAGCATTCCCTCTTGTTGTTAACAAAGCCATCAGCCAGGTCCTTGGGTACCACAAACTCCAGAGAGGCACCTGTCTCCTCCCCGTGGTCCACAGAGTACACCTGAAGAGGCCAGAGGTAACATAAACACAGACACATAACTTCTATGAGTGGCAGCTATAGGCAGAGAATGCACCATGATGTGCCATTTAGGAAGCATTTGGAAGCAGTCAGATAAACATACATGTACTGTTCTGATATATATTTTACAGACTGTATGCCAAAATTGTATGTGGTGTCCTACTTGCAGGCCAACTTAAACATAAAGTCTATACATCATGTTTAGTTAGAAATATAGGTTTGGACGTTTGTGGTTTGAGCATTGCAAAGGCCAGAAATGAAAAGATGGCAGTTTGTGGAGCATGTATCCTGTGGAAAGCAACAGTACTAAAGAGGCAATCAGGATCAGTGCACAGAGCATACAGGCTCTGCAGATTCAAGCCAAAGCCAGGCCTCAGGGGAGACAAGGAAAATTGTAGAACATTAAACCAATATCGACTGAGCTCTAGGACTGGAGGCCATTTAAGTGGGGTTGGCTGGGGTGCTCTAAACACCCGCGTTCTCCTTTATTTCAGCTTCTGGCATATGTTTCCAATGGACACTGATGTAATTAGCAGTCTCCAGGGCTGGAGGAATAAAAAAAGATATGGCCCCAGTGATTAGATTGGTTTTCCACTGTCACCCTGTTTGTTGCTTTGCCATCCTCATCAACGCTGTTTTTTCCAGAGATGTGTGCCAAACCCTGAAAACCCCCCTAGGAGGGAGCTGTGCTCTTTCATTTTGATGGATATTGTCAGGTAACACCGAAAAATACTACAAAACTCTTAGAAGGATTTTTGTTTAAACAGGAGCTATGCCTAGAAAATAGCTTCAATAAAGATGAAACTACAGTTCTAGCTCCGCATCCTGTGGGAACCTACATGTTTACATGCACGATATGAAACCAAATGTTCTTAAAGGAGCCAGACTTTCCCATAAAGTTTTTTGTTAAGTCGTTTTGGTCACTTTTTGAAGATCTGTTAACTTTTTTCTTTGGATTTCTGAGAAACGCATCATCCTTTGATTAATCATCCGCTGTATGTATAATTTATGTAACTAAACAACTATATCATTTTTTTTTTTTACATAATTTAATTTAAATCTGTTGTGTTGTTCATGTGTTGAGGTTAGGAGTCTTTTAATAGCTTAATGAATCAATAATCAGCTCACACAAACTTACAAACCACAATTTCTGATAAATGCAGGTGTTGGACTGAAAACACTGAAGATGTTTTGTGCACATAATTCAAAGCTGGTTGGCTGAAAATGAATAAATGTGTCAATAAATAACAATAATAAGCCAGAGGCAATCTAAAGAGTCTTTAATTTAATGAAGTCAATTTTGCATGAAAGAGAACAAGACCTTTTCTCTCGCAAACCTGTCTCAACAAGGTGAGGCAACCAGAGCTGTCATGAGAGAGGACATGTAAAAAAATAAATATGATAAAATCCAAACTATATTTACATTTTATAATTACATAGAACATAAGTCAAAAGTACACACAAAGCCCTGTGTTTTAGACAACAAAAAAGTGAAGAAAATCTTAACTTTACAGCCCAAACAGTTTTTATACTAGACAAGTTATAGCAAGAAACGCACATGTAATGTGTCACTGAAAACTATCTGAAACGACTGCATTCCTTTCAGGTGTGCCAGCTCCAGAGGCCATGAGACTCTTTTGTGGATTCCTGTTCATCCGAATAATTTATTGGGACACTTCGTGGAAAGGAGCCATCATCATTAAAGTAATAACTGACAAGGATAACAAAATCTCCTTCGGTGTAAAAAAAAAAAAAAAATGTCGTTGAGAAGAAAAGGGCCTCAGTCTAGCAGTAGCATGTTACTGGATCTGCTTTGCTTTTATTTCTTATTTGCATATTTTAACACCTGGTGTTTTGTATATATAGACCAGCTTCTCTGAATAAAGACTAGACTGTATGTAAAGTGCTAAACAACACGGGCAATAAGTGGACTACTTTATCTAGTCTTAACACCAAATAACCTGTTTCTTTCTATTTTTCTTGTCATGTTCATCTGAATGCCGTGAATTATGCTCTTACCGCCGCAGTTTTCTTCGTGGGCTTAATGCGACCGAATATCTGTATCGTTTGTTTAACCATTTTCTACTAAAAAACAATACTTTTTAGGTTAGCTTCAACTTAGCTCCTCGGATGACCCTCACAAGAACCGCTAGGCTGGCTGGGTTTTGTTGTAGCTGGTTGCTTGGTGACAGCGGTCACCTCAAAGATCGTCTATTACCGAGAAGGTGATCAACCTAAAGTTTATTTTATTAGCTGTGACTGCTTTCCTACTTTCAGACTGCTACCATGAATAACATAGTTGATATTTAATTTAAAAAATATCTGTAACAAAAAATAAAAATGCTAAGAACAGGGGGTTTGCAAGAGTTCAATTAAACGGCAAGTAACGTAAAAGTGGTACTTTGGTGAAATTCTTCAAGTCTCCTGAAAATTTTCCGCTTAAATTAAACGTATTCAGAGTTATTATAGAAAGTGAATTTGTAAAAAAAAACAGTATACAGGGTGCTGCCTACCATGCTGCCAAGAAAAATATGAATATATCCCCCCAGAATTACACCAAAAAAAAAAAAAAAAAATATAAATATATATATATATATATATATATATATATATATATATATATATATATATATATATATATATAAAGCAGTTGTCTGCTGCCTGATTATTTGACTCTAGCAAAAGACTTTGCCAGCAATAAGCTTATGTAAACTTCTGGTCTGACAAAGGAAATTAATGTATCAGATAGCACAACGTGAAACTACTTGGGTATGCTTATACATCAGACACAGTGGCAGAGGTAAAGTATATTTAAGAAAGGTATGTTTAAGAAAAGGTCACCATAGGTTTACTGACTCATTCAGAGGAATTATTTATTGACTAAAGTATTTTCAGAGCTGCAGGCACACCCTGTATATTAAAGAAGGTTTCTCAGAATGAACAGAGCTGCTACCACACCTGCCTAATTTGGAAGAGCTAGTACTTGAGTAAAGTAATCTGGCAAATAATCTAGATCCGGTTATAATATAGGTTTTTGGAAGGAAAGAATGTAGATGGAAAATAGGACTTGCATTTTCTTTTATTTGTGGATGATATGTGGTTGGCTAAGAGCAAACATGTGCCTCATAAAATATGTCGGAGTTATTTGATTAACCTGATAATATATGCTTATGAGCAGCTTTACAGGTAACTTTATATTACTCTGGTTTACGCCTGAAAAATATTGTACAAGAGGTTTGCATGTCCTAGTGTTAACTCAACTTTTCTTTACATTTCTGTTTTAAGTCATCTTTTAACTGCTGCAATGTTTAAAAAAATATATGTCAATCCTTGTTAAATTCCATATTTTGGCTGCTCAATAGTTTGTGGTCATCATTGTCTGTTTTTCCTCTACATGATGCTTCAAACATTTTAAATTAAAGACAGATCTGGACTGCTGGACAGTGAAGAATGTAACCACTAGAATGGAAGTTGTGGGGTTTGGAGGTCTGGGATTGAATCGTGAATGTTTTTTCTCATAGTGAACATATTTTAGTAAAAAATACACATCTATATGCATCCGGGCTAAAATTGTGACACCTTTGGTCTAAACATGGATGTTTAGTGAACATCAGAACTCATTTAGAATGTTTGTTCATAGCCTAAATGTCCTGTATGATTGGAATATATTTTCTGTAAATGAATTTGACTTCAGTGTCTTGTAAACTGCCTTGACAGTATATTTTATGTGAATTGATGCTATATAAATAAAATACAATGAATTTGTTTTTTTGACAGGTTTCAGCTAAGATAGAATGTATCAATTAGATGCACAGATTTGTTAGATCTTTCTTCACAGATGAAGATGGAGCACATTAACAAAAAAAAGGCCTGGTTTGATGAGATCACCCAAAAGAATCTATCACTACGGACCTTAAATCCACAGAAAAGGGAAAAATCTATCATGTTTTTGCTAAGCTTTCTGACCCACATGCAGAATAACCAACAAGGACACCAGTTGTAAAATGAAAATAAGAATAATTGAGATGAATCTAGATGATGATAGCAGGAACCAGGAAACACGGGCAAATCGAGGAGAGTAGAACTGCAGGAAGGGATGTGCACAGGTAAGTGAAGCTCTGTAATAATCTAGACAGTTTGATTGTACTCAGGTGAACCTTACTTTGCAGGTGATGGAGAGGAGGCCAGAGAGAGAGAGAGCTAGGACTTGCACAATAGCTGAGAATTCCACTATTAGGTGAGCATTACTTGGGTCCACCAATTTTTTTTAATGTTCCAGTGGGAGGAATGTGTGGTCCGGTTGTCTGTGAATTGTTTTATTTTGGATTGATGGTTGAGAGTATGTTTATCGTAACTGTTTTTATTGTATTTTGTACACTACTGCAAAACAAATTTCCCTTTGGGACAATTAAGCTGAAGTGAAGTGAAGTGAAGTGAAGTGAAGTGAAGCTAGGAGTCCGGGATGTCTGCATGGCCTTCCAGAAGTTTTTAGGGGAACACGGAGGAGGTGTCCGGGATGTCTGTAGGACCTTCCAGAGGTTTTTCAGGGAACACTGAGGAGGTGGATCCAGAGAGTGGGGACTAAGCACGGACGGTGGGCAGGCAGAGCTCGGTGCTGGAACTTGGCCACGGAGGAACGAGGAGCTTTGTAGCTGTCAGTCATGGAACAGTAGACCGGTGCTTACAGATAAGCTGATAACTGATCACGAAGAATTAATGCGAGGAGACCTTCAGAGGAGCACAGGTAAGGTTAATCAGGTAAGTTCACATGGAAGTACTTTCTCAGGAAAACACTGTTACACAAGGATCACAGAAGGCTAGAGGTTACCAGTAGATTTGCAACACTCAGGCCCCGAAGAACTGACAGCCAGTTCCTTTATCCAGCCAGCAGATGAGCTCGAACAAGCTGCCGCTGTGGAGAGCTGCAGCACATGGCTCTGCCAAGGTCTTGCTGGAAGGATCCACTGCTCAAGTAGGACCCCTAGAGGAGGATCCCGGAAGATAAAGAAAACAGGAAGACAAACACAGACCAACATAGACAAACAACCCAGACTCCTAACAAAAGCATAGTGTGGATTCTTATTTAGAATCATGTTTTTTTTGTATCAATGTAAATACTGTTACATAGGTTTAGATTTAAATGTAAAATTAGTGACATGTTAGTCATGTGATTAATGTGAGTACATATGTTTAGCTTGGTATGTTAGAATGTAAAGTGAATGCCAAATGTGAACACCATCAAAAGTTATTTTGGAGTGAATTAAATATTAGCCACTAAAGTTATTTACATTTGTATTCAAGTATAGTAGTTTGTAAATGCCAAGTGAAACAATAGTTCAATTCATTTCTATTAACTATGCAAATTAGTAAAATTAGGAATGATTGGGCATAATGTCTAAAATGTTTGTTATTTTTTTCCCCTGTAGCGTTTACTAGTCAGTCTTCCTCAGCTGCCGCAGTCTATGTTCCCTACTGGCTGCCAAGCATCGAATAATTAGACTCACTTGATCTTTGTCTTAGTAAACACCCACCTCTAAATTTATACCTCTGGTTTGCATTCTGTATTTGTCAGATCAGTTGTTAGGCTTGTTATCAACCTTGTGTCTATTTGGTTTGGTCCCTGTGATTCTTTGTTTGTGTTTCTAATTGCTTTAAGTTTGATTTCATTAAAAACATGACTCTGCCTGCCTCATGACCACATTTGGGTCATCTTTAACAACAAGACACTTCTTATGCCTTAATCCAAATCTAATTCTTAATTTGTTGTCTCTTTTAAACATTGAAACCAAATGTACAACAATCAAACAATGCCAAAAGTGTTTACCTATCTAACCAATTAGGTTAGGTAGGCAGATTTTGAAAACTGGTATGATTTTGGCTAATTTATTTAGGTGCTTGGGGGAAAATGTATTCTAATTATTGCAATATTTTTTTCTGTGAGAGTGAATATTTCAAGGGACAAATCAGCTGTTACCATAATATAGAGTTAAAGGAGGTTAAATAAAAATAGAGTAGTAAAAGCAAGTAGATTTCAGAACTAAAGTGAAAACACTGACTTACAATTAAAAATAATTTTGAAGGAGATTCTGCAGATTATTTAAACTAAACAGAAAGTAACCAAGCAGAGCAAAGGGAAAAAAACACCTTTACTGGCAGTCAATCGTCATACCTGAATAAAAACAGAAGATCTGACGCTGAACTGTGAATTATGAAAAGAAGGCGTGAGTGAGAGAGCAGACACAGACAGGAGATGAGTAACATGTGGTAATTAGGTGATCTGGAGGCAAGATAAAGTTAAGGAATGAGGTATAGGGACAAAGCTCAGAAAAAACCCGAAAGATAAATAAAGGAAACAGATGATTTTCAAACAGTAACTAAACAAGAAATTAGCTTGTGACATACTCTCAGATAAATACACTAATATTACTGTTCCTAAAGACAAAACTAAACAAAACAGAAAAAAAAAACTTTTTGTCAGTCCTATTTCTAGTACTTTTAATATTGTCTGGTTCTGGTTTACAAGCTATAATGTTTATTATTAGTTTGGGAAACTGAGTAAAGTTGCACAAGTATTGCTTGGCAATACATGAGAAGGTTATGTTAGAGTCAAGAAATAGACTGGATGTGTTACACATGGGCCGCAGATGGACTAACATGCATTCCTTTAACATGGGCCGTGTGTATTTGGGATGTTTTGTATTGCACAACAGTTTAGTGTAGCTTTCCAGAGAACTGCTCCATGCAGTTCACCTGAAAGAGCTCCACAGAGCTCCACAGTTTGACAGGCTTAAGCAGTCATTGAGACAGTGCTGTTGATCCTCACATGAAAGTGCAAAAAGATGTGTTCACAGAAGCCTAAAACTTGCAAGGCAGCTTCAAAGGAGGAAACTCAATATACAGGCCTAAATATAGCAGCAGGCATACAGGAGGTCTGTGACTCTTTAGGAACACAGTATACACATGACAGTGCATTGGAGACCGAAGAGCTTGTTTAAGGTTGCAGAAGCCCCAAATAGAATTTCATTTGAGGGCCCACTTCCAAATCAAATTATGAAATTATGGATTCATTACACACAGAATGATACATTACAACTGTATAAATTTGTTAATTTTCATTGTCCCAACTCCAGGTCTCTGGAGCTGTGTGAGGTTAGTTCTTACTTCAGATGCTTGACCATCATCTCATACCCCACGAAACACACCATCACAAGATTAAATAACTACAAGCCTGTCACCCTGACATCTGTGGTCATGAGATCCATTTAGTGACTGATTGAGGGAGAGGAAAGGTAATTTTATTTGTATAACACACTTTCAACAACAAGGTAATTCAAGGTGTAGGGGACTGACGGGGGTCCCCTGCTGGACCTGGAGTTTCCTTACAGATCAACAAATGATGATGCCTGATGAACATGTTACAGTCAATGTTGTCAGCTACTTTGAGTACAAAAATACTAAAATTTGCACTATTCTAACTAATCTTTAGGATGAAAAAAATATTGCATGTCACACAAGTATGTTTATATTTCTTCTTTATATTTTTGGTACTTATATATTTGTATTTAATGTCTCTAGACTGCAACCATGTTAAGTCTATTTCCTTGTCTGCACAAAGGTCACTTGTACCTCATGCCGGCCCTGACTGACCCTTAAAGAAAGTCATGTTTTACATCTACATCTGTGTCTAAAACCTATGCCACTGTCCAAGTTTTTGAAATTAAAACTATTAGTGTGGAACAGCTTTAAAAGTGTATAATTTTCATGACTTCTGACGCAAAATCAGGTCAAGAAGCCATTTTGTTGCTATACAATGAAGCCGAAAAACAATACAAATACAGGTCCTTCTCAAAAAATTAGCATATTGTGATAAAGTTCATTCTTTTCCATAATGTAATGATAAAAATTAAACTTTCATATATTTTAGATTCATTGCACACCAACTGAAATATTTCAGGTCTTTTATTGTTTTAAAACTGATGATTTTGGCATACAGCTCATGAAAACCCAAAATTCCTATCTCAAAAAATTAGCATATCATGAAAAGGTTCTCTAAACAAGCTATTAACCTAATCATCGGAATCAACTAATTAACTCTAAACACCTGCAAAAGATTCCTAAGGTTTTTAAAAACTCCCAGCCTGGTTCATTACTCAAAACCGCAATCATGGGTAAGACTGCCGACCTGACTGCTGCCCAGAAGGCCATCATTGACACCCTCAAGCAAGAGGGTAAGACACAGAAAGACATTTCTGAACGAATAGGCTGTTCCCAGAGTGCTGTATCAAGGCACCTCAGTGGGAAGTCTGTGGGAAGGAAAAAGTGTGGCAGAAAACGCTGCACAACGAGAAGAGGTGAACGGACCCGGAGTAAGATTGTGGAGAAGGACCGATTCCAGACCTTGGGGGACCTGCGGAAGCAGTGGACTGAGTCTGGAGTAGAAACATCCAGAGCCACCGTGCACAGGCGTGTGCAGGAAATGGGCTACAGGTGCCGCATTCCCCACGTCAAGCCACTTTTGAACCAGAAACAGCGGCAGAAGCGCCTGACCTGGGCTACAGAGAAACAGCACTGGACTGTTGCTCAGTGGTCCAAAGTACTTGCATGTCATTCGGAAATCAAGGTGCCAGAGTCTGGAGGAAGACTGGGGAGAAGGAAATGCCAAAATGCCTGAAGTCCAGTGTCAAGTACCCACAGTCAGTGATGGTCTGGGGTGCCATGTCAGCTGCTGGTGTTGGTCCACTGTGTTTTATCAAGGGCAGGGTCAATGCAGCTAGCTATCAGGAGATTTTGGAGCACTTCATGCTTCCATCTGCTGAAAAGCTTTATGGAGATGAAGATTTCATTTTTCAGCACGACCTGCCACCTCCTCACTGTGCCAAAACCACTGGTAAATGGTTTACTGACCATGGTATTACTGTGCTCAATTGGCCTGCCAACTCTCCTGACCTGAACCCCATAGAGAATCTGTGGGAAATTGTGAAGAGGAAGTTGAGAGACGCAAGACCCAACACTCTGGATGAGCTTAAGGCCGCTATCGAAGCATCCTGGGCCTCCATAACACCTCAGCAGTGCCACAGGCTGATTGCCTCCATGCCACGCCGCATTGAAGCAGTCATTTCTGCAAAAGGATTCCCGACCAAGTATTGAGAGCATAACTGAACATAATTATTTGAAGGTTGACTTTTTTTGTATTAAAAACACTTTTCTTTTATTGGTCCGATGAAATATGCAAATTTTTTGAGATAAGAATTTTGGATTTTCATGAGCTGAATGCCAAAATTATCAGTTTTAAAACAATAAAAGACTTGAAATATTTCAGTTGGTGTGCAATGAATCTAAAATATATGAAAGTTTAATTTTTATCATTACATTATGGAAAAGAATGAACTTTATCCCAATATGCTAATTTTTTGAGAAGGACCTGTATGACCATGGAGCTATTGTAACTTAGACATAACCATGTGTCTGGGCACAGGGTGCAGTCACTTGTTTTAAAGCAGCTCTTGAGTGGAGTTAAATGTGATTCTTGGATCAAAAGTTGCATGCAGTAAACACCAACCAAAGGCTGGAATGGGCCATTTTTGGGAGCTGCGAACTCCTTTTTTAATATCCTGTTTTGGTCCATGTGTTATCTTGAGCTTAAGCTGACATAGCTGTGGTTTCTCCCCAAAGGAGAAGCCACTGTTTGAGTCTGTCTTTTTTTATATACACTCAGACATTTAAAACTTTCTTTCTCTTTCTGTCTGTCTGTCTGTCTGAAACAATTCAGTTTGCATGCGTGGTCAATTCTTCCTCTTCACGAGGGGAAACAATTCCAAAAAAACATTCTCGTCTTTTTAATTGATAATTTCCCATAGTTGATATGCTGTTTTTACATCTTGATATTTACAATTTCCTGTTGTGGGTTCACGAGGAGATCAAATGACGATTGAGCGTAGACAATATATCACAATGCTAATGTTGCAGTGCCTGATAAATCTGCAAGTGCATCCATTGAAACACACGCCTCATCTGCTTTGAAAGGAGAAAGGAACAGTAAAGGAGTCTCGTTTTGACAGAAATAAAGCCACTGCATCGGTGGAGAACATTTTAAAACTTGCCGAATACTTTGAGACAAAAGCATGAGAAGAAAAAAACCTGTTTTTTCAGTGATCTTTGCCAACATTCGCCACCTTTTGTCCCGAAGCACCCTTCTGGCAGCTGATCAAAAAGGTGTGCATAGTCTCAAAGAGAGACAGCAGCTCTCTCCGGAAGAACAGCTCAGCTTGCGGTTGAAATTTTGCCCGCAGGATGACCTGGTAAACCAAAGGCCTAACCTGTGCTTTGACAACACAATCAAATGCAGTATGAAGAAACAAAACATGCATCATAATGGCATCACATCATCCACCTCTATGTCGGGAAAAAACACTTTTTTTCTCCTTCCTCTGCCAGCTCCTTTTCATAAAATCCAACCTCATTCATTAAATTCACAGAAGTGTATCAGACATTAGGTTTACTTGCCACTGCTTGCTTACTTTAACTGCAGCCTGACAAACAAGCACAAGCAGAGCAGTTAGTGGGAGTATTCATGCTTCTCTGCATCTCTCTGTGTGTATGTGTGCTTGCTAATGTCTTCATGGGTACATAAGGGGCTGTAAACACCGCACCTTCCACAGCTTCTGGTTAATCAGTCCCTTAAAAGGCATCTTCTTTGCTAGTGGTTGGATTTCTCCATGCCATTATTACAGACTATACATGAGGATGATGCTTCTGTTAAGTGGTTGCCTCTCTGTGGCTTAGTGGGTGAAGCTGGATGGATTCCACTGGATGAGATATGTGCAGTTGGGCATGGGTTCTGGCTCTTTCCTGCCTGACATGGGTTACAGGGGCTTAGTGGTGGAGTCCCAAGATGCTCCTTTAATCAAAGACGTGATTAGAGACAAGCACAGAGCTTCCTTGATGCTCTATCGTTGTAGATCTAGCGTAGCCCCTTGCAAAGTATTTACACCAGTATTCACCTCATTTTTTTTCTCCATATTTTATGTAACAACTCAAAAATTCTATGTGTTTCATTGTGATTTTATATGATAGACCAAAACAGAGTGGCACATAATTGTACAGTGGAAGGAAAAGGCAGAATGGTTTTCAAAAGTATGGAAAGTGTGTCTTGTATTTATATTCATCACTCCTCAATCAATCAATTAATCAATCAAACTTTTCATACAAAAAAATGCAGTTCAAAATTCTTTACAGAATAAAAATTACCCCACATATGTCACCCCCCCCAACCTGGGAATCTATGATCATTTTGAAGTTTCCAAGCAGATGATTCCCAACTGGATTCTGTCCTGGGCTTTGACTAGACCATTTTACCCCAAGAATTTGATTTAAATCACAAATTTTTTTTATTTAGCTGTATGTTTGGAATCATTGTCCTACTGGAAGGTGAACCCCAGTCCCTGTCTCAAGTAGCCTTCCCATCAACTCTGGAAAGCTTCAATGTTCCTGCTGAAGAAAAGTATTACCCCACCATGATGCTGCCACCACCATGTTTCAACCTAAGGATTATGTGGGGAGGATCTTTGCAGCTCCTCTAGCATAGGGCCACATGGCTAAGGTTATACAGGGTATATCCCACCTAACCTTAAATCTGTCTGCACACACACAAAGCATAGTTTACGACCCCCTTCTCCCCTCTGCCCGCTGGCAGACCCACATATATGATGTCATAGTCATCTCTGATCTGGAAGTACATCCTCCCTACAGTTACCTGGTAGATGTAAACATTGAAGAAGGAGCAAGAAGCTCATTTTGATCTGCGACTTGTTGGGCAAAATCACCAAAAATGGCTGTTCACAAGAAGAGAGATTTCTTTGTTTACCTCTGAGTGGTCACCAGTTGTTATTAAGCTGGCTGTGACGCATGTTTTCTGACATCACTTCCTTACTGAACTCAGTTCAGTATCCGGAGAGGGGAACCCTAAACGATGGGCTAGTGTGGCCGAGATGGGGTATTGACTAAATGTTTATTAGTTTAAGCACTTATATGGCCTAATGTAGACAGGGCCTCAGTTTAGGTCGACTTTATACATTCTCTGGATTGTCTTCATTTTCTGATGATGGATTGGACAGTGCTCATCCATCCATCCATTCATCCATCTTTTTCCGCTTATCCAAGGTCGGGTCGCAGGGGCAGCAGTTTAAGCAGAAAGACCCACACTTCTCTCTCTCCAGCCACTTGGACCAGCTCCTCAGGGGGAATCCCAAGGCGTTCACAGGCCAGCCAAAAAACATAGTCCCTCCAGCACGTCCTTGGTCTTCCTCTGGGTCTCCTCCCTGTTAGACGTGCAAGAAACACCTCACCACGGAGGCGTCCAGGAAGCATCTTAACCAGATGCCCGAGCCACCTCTATTGACTCCTCTTGATG
Organism: Valencia hispanica; assembly: GCA_963556495.2. Taxonomy (NCBI): domain Eukaryota; kingdom Metazoa; phylum Chordata; class Actinopteri; order Cyprinodontiformes; family Valenciidae; genus Valencia; species Valencia hispanica. The sequence continues at coordinate 20,980,702 of OY747720.1, forward strand.
TGGAGGAGCAGCGGCTCTACTCAAAGGCCCTCCTGGATGACCAAGGTCCTGCCTCCCCCGGGAAGTGTTCAAAGTTCTGCCAGAGGCTAGAGTTGAAGCTCATTCTGATAGGAGATTCTGCCAGATGTTGCCAGCAGACTCTCACAACATGTTTGGGTCTTAAGGTAACTACTTATGCTGGATTTTATTTAAGGGGATCAAAGTAAGGGGGCTAAATAGAGATTTCTGCAACACTTAAGATTTCTGTCTGTCAAACATAAAGACCTTCCACCTTTCCGTCCACTTAACAAATATGCGGTACTTTGTGTTAGAACACCATATAAAATCATCGCATTGCATTATTTTGAAGTTTGTGGTTGCAATGTAACAAAATTGTGTACTGCAGCGCACTAAGCTTTATTGTGCATGCACAAGCTATCTTTGTAGCAAGGAATAGAAAGTTATGCCATGAAGCATGGGAACCATGTGAAATGGCATCAAACACATGAACATCTGCAGAAACATCTGCTTGGCTAAATCAAGCTGACCTGGGAAGGGTTGATTTTTTTCAACACCAGTGCATTTTAAAAGAGAGCGAACACTCAAGTTAGAGGGGGAACAGCAGTGGCTGTAATTGTTGTGGTGACATGGGTCAGGGCATACCAGGACCTGCACATGTAAGTCCACAGAGCGTGCATGTATCCTATTTTAGCTGCTACTAAAAAAATGTCCACAAGCTGGAAGCAATAACTCCATGTACCCACACATGTGACCAACCGTGGGTTTTGACAGCAGACTAAAACACACTTTGTGATTAGTGTTATGCAGTTGCACAGTAATAAAATCTAAATCAGAAGATGTATGATAAATGATATAATCACTATTTCTTTTCATTATCTATTTATTAAAACGGTTATGAGGTAACAAAAATGCATGTTTACGTTAATTGCGAAGCGATTACAAAGTAAAGTGTCTACAAGCTTCAAAATACTTCAGATACTGCTATTTACACATCTCGTTCATTACAAATATTAGATTGTTTAGATTAGAACATTTATTGACGAAAAGGTTCAAGCGATGGTGTGTCTGGAAGGATGCGCTGATGGAGGCTTGAAGATTGTGTGTGGGGGGGCAAGTCTTCAGAAGTCTGTCTTCTTTTCGAGCCTGCTCAGGACCCCCCTAGACATACTACCTGAAAGAAACAGATATTAGTGATAGGACTTGGAATGGAGGGATGTAAGGATTAGGATGGGAGTGGATGAAGGGATGGAGGTAGGGATGAGGAAGGAGATGAAGGGATGAGGGGATGAAGAGATGAGGGGATGAAGGGACGAAGGAGGGGATGAAGGGAGGGATGAAGGGATGGTAAAATAGGGATGTAGTGCTGAGACAAGATAGCGGGTCAGGCGGGTAACGAGACAAGAGTCTGAGCGACGCAGGTCACTAGGTACTCTGAGGTTAAATAGATCGCAGAGTAATTAGGGATGAGATTCAGGTGTTAAATGCCAGGTGAGTCGAATCTGAGTAGATTACTGAGAGAGAAGTAAATGAGGGGCGTGGTCTTGCTCACGAATACAAGTTAACACATTAACTTACATATGTGTTTTTGTTTTCATTCTTCTATCTTGAACTAGAATCCCCAGAAGAGACAGCGGCATGCCTTAATGGGAGCTCTCTACATAAATAAAGGCAAAATACGTAAGAAAACAAGGAAATAAACATATGTAGCTAGGTGGGAAACTGTGACTAAAATCACCTATGCCACAAGATGGCACTGTTCTCCACTTGGATTACCACCTGTGGGCTCAACGTCGTCGGAACAGTCTTTAGAGAACCCCGGAAGAGAAACGCCATCTTCCCCTCTACGACTCACACTCCCATACAGTAGGTGGCGGTAATGCTCCTAAAAGTCGGTTGCCACCCGCCAATAAAACAAAAAAGAAGAAGAAGAAGAAGAAGAAACGCCATCTTGTTTTCCCACGACACGGACACGCAGTGTTGTTTTCCAGACATTATGGACTGTTGATTAAGGTAAATATGTTGTACAATGCAGCTGGTGGTCTGAAATATCAAGTGAAGGATATGTAAAGTAATTTGTGACCGCATTTTGTGAACTGTTGGACACGGACATGTTTGTAATTGTTGGATGTTTATAGAACCGCAGACTGTGTTGAGATCAGAAGTAATGGCGTAGTTTCCTGTCGCCACGTTTGTGCTTCTGAACAGATGTGCACGTTAGTATATGCCAGTTCCACTCATTTATTATAACATCTTAAGACATGTGAATGTAAAGTGGTTAACTGTGAATTTGTGGGCTGTTTGTGTTGCAGGGATGAGTCATTAGATATATTTTTTTGCACTCCTAAGTATTAGTCTATATGTTCAGATATTTTTGTACTCTTTTGTATTTGTAGAAGTATTTTTTTGCACTCTTTAGTGCTAACAGACTGACCTCTACAGTCCTTTGAAGTAGGCGTTTCTGCACTAGAAGTTCATGCTTATTGATTTAGACCAGATGAGTCTTGAGAAAGTCTTTAAGATAAGTTTTAGTGTGCAGAGGGGAGTCCTCTGCTGGTGCTAGTTTCATTTTCTTTCCGCAATTACTATACAGCAGAAAGTCTCTGCAAAGCTTTATTTTTTTTGTTTTAATTGAACACCATTTTGTCTTTTCAAAATAAAGACCCCATAAAAAGATTTGTGTCCTGTACCGCTAAATTTCGCTAGGCTACACAATTTGGTACCAGGAGTGGGGTTCTGCAAGGTTGGTGATTCAGGAAATTGTTGCTGTCATTTTTTGTTAAGCACGCAGCTTTAAGCTTAGGAGGGCATAAAATATTTCTAGTGGCAGGGACCCACAGCGCCTGGCGTTAGAGAAGATCGACAACGGTGTGGCTTTCCTGGAGGTGCAGGCGAGGACCAGTGACCAGATCTCTGGAGACGTAGTGACGACCGCTCTGTGGGTGGAAGATCTTCACCAGAGACGCCGGGGATAGCAGCGCATCCTATCTGGAGAGGCTTCTAAGAGACTTTTTGTATCCTGACATTGAATAAACTTCACACAGACACTACACTATGTCACAGAGTAACAGTGAGAATGTTCAGGGCCCAAAGGAGGGAACAGAGACCAACCCTGTTGTGGCGCTTCAGGCCAAACTATCAGAACTGAGTAATAAGCATGACAAAGCCATGGACAAAATAACTGCTTTGAGTGATGGGGCTAACAGATCATATGTGTATCTACCAAGAGAACGCCCTATCCAGCCTTTCAGTGGTGACGCTACAGTTGATGGCCGTTCTGTTGATGAGTTTCTTGATGAAGTGCAGCGGGCTGTCTGAGCACGGGGACTAGGAAAAGATGATCAAGTTGACTTCATTCTCTCTCTCCTTAGAGGCTCAGCACTTGAAGAGATCAGGTTGTGTACAGATGGTGAATTAAAGGAACTTGATGAAATTTTCATTTTTCTCAGGGACGCCTATACAGAGAAGCGTAGTGTAACCCAGCTCTTACAGACCTTCTACAGTCGCCACCAAATGGATGGTGAAGATTTTTTTGAGTACTCTCACACACTGTCCCAGATCCTTCGTTCTGCTCTTAGACAAAACCCAGGTGCAGTATCTGACTCTAAAATAGCCGTCAGGGACCAGTTTGTGGAGGGAGTAAAAAATCCCACTCTCAGAAGGGAGCTTCGCAAAATGGTTAGGGAAAACCCAGGGACCTCACTTTTTGATGTACGTCAGGAGGCTGTTGCTTGGTCTCAGGAAGACAGAACCAGTAACACAAAAGTTAAGAGCAGGAGCATTTTATGTGATAGTGGGGATGCGGGAGATAAGGCTACTGGCAGCGCACAAGATAAGTCATCTGCTATGCTAGATGAAATCCTTAAAGTGGTTTCTGAACAAGGAAGGGCTATTGGGGAGTTAGTCAATGTGATGAAAGAAGGAGTTGTGTTTAAGAAAAAGTCATACAAAGGTGGAAAGCCTAGACCAAAGTTCCAGTTCACAGAGGATGGAAAGCCTGTCTGTTTTAAATGCAAGGGGGTAGGACACATTGCGAGAGAGTGCAGACCACACCAACAAGAAGGTCAGTAGACTGCCCACATTCCATCTTCTCAGGGAAACTAGCTTCCTCGGTTGCCAAGAGCCGGGCAATCCGAGGTGAGATCAAAGGCTCTCAAACCCTTACTCGTGAGAGACTTTTTTTGGGCGGAGTTATGGCCAAGTTGGATACTGGGAGTCAGGTTAGCACCATCTCAGACATTTTTCCGACAGCACTTACTAGGAAAGAATGAAGACGTTACCTCTACAGGCAACTGGCTTAAGCTGACTGCAGCTAACTCATTGCCAATCCCTTACATGGGTTACATTGAGCTGGACGTGCAGGCTATGGGGTTAACTGTACCTGAGTGTGGGTTTTTGGTAGTTGGGGATCCTGTCATAGAACACAGAGTCAGAAGATCAAGAGCTAATTTCAGATGAATCTAAGACGGAAGGAAAAGAGACAGGGCAGCAGGAGAAAGGGAGGGAGCACTTACCAGTAGAGCCTCTCCCAGTGCTCATTGGAATTAACGTGATAAAGAGATGTAGGGAGTTGGCTATTGCCAGTTTTGACTCAACCCTTGAAGGAAAGTTAAACTCAGCTTGGCGAGAGGCTTTTCAGAGAGTGCAAACATGTGAAGCGTTAGCAAGGACATCTGCAGGCAGGATAGCAGGCAGAACCTCAGTGCACGTGCCGGCGGCTTCAGTAGCCACATTGTAGGCGAAAGGGCTCAAGCAGCTCTCTGCTGATGAGACTTTGAAGCTATTAGAGCCTATTAACACCCCTCTACCGAAATGGCCTGGTTGTGGTTCCTACCCTGGCAGAGTCTAGTGAGCATGTCTTCCCAGTTCAAGGGGTGAACTTCTCACAGGAAGATATTTGGTTGCCACCCAGAACCAGGCTTGGTGTGTTTAGTGAGGTTGAGTGTGTTGAGGAGGCAACAGAGGTGCACTTCAATCGCAGACCAAAGACAAAGTATTGTACAGTGTATTTTTTAACTTTTACAAATTAAAACTTGGCATGAATTTGTATTTAGGCTAATTTACTCTAATAGAATAACCTAATTGGTAGATAGTCCTCTATAGTATAAATGCTTATAGTATAGTCCTCAGTAGCATGAATACGTTTTTAATTAGAGAACATTAGTGAATAAACAGCATCATAAAGGCTAAGGAACACATAAAAAAAAGTTGTGGAGCAGTTTAAAGCAGTGTTTGGTTAAACAATATCCCAAGTCTTCAATATCTTATGGAGCATTGCTCTATCCATCATCCGAAAATTAAGAGATCATAGCACAACTGCAAATGACAAATTTTTGGAGCACAGATCTTATACTGTAGTTATCCTGTCCAACCATTCACCAGGGCTGTAGATCTCTGCAGCTCATCTAGATTTACCAGCTTTGTCTTGATAGGTTTTGTTGTAGGAAATGATGGGGTGAACAGTGCTCAGCGACATGTTCCCTTCTTTAAACTACTCTACAGAAGTTCAGGGTTGTAAAATGAGAAGAATGCAGAAAATTTTAAGGGGTGTGAATACTTTTGCAAGGTGCTGTATGTACAATACAACCATTTAAATAAACAATTTAGCCTAAATTCATTCTATTTTTTTGTCCAGTTTTAGTTAAAGCAAGAAACAGCACAAACCAAAATGCTGAGTATCTATCTCAGGCAGTTTCCAGCAGTGGAGTCCATGCTATTTAAGTTTGGGGTTTCAGTAGCTCTCCTGCCCTCCCTCCCATTGCATGGTTTTCTGGTTGCTGGCTGTTTCAAAGGGAATTCTTTAGGGCTTTGGTTATGTGTTATTCCCAGAGGCTTCTGCCCTCTGTTATGCTCGCTAGGCCCAGGCATATCAGACTTCAGTCTGCATTTCTCAAATACTATATATGAGGTCTCAAGACAAAAGGACCAGCAATATTGTGGGATGGATGACGGGATGAACATTAATTCAGGGACAGGGTGACATTTAGTCTCTCTTGGATCCATCAGCAGTTTTTTTTCTATGTCTCTTGGAAGAACAGCTAAAGAAATGTGAAGCAGAAGCATATATGCTTTTGAAGAATTTGTTGCTCTGCTCACTAAATGAGTTCTTTTGCACTTCAGGCAGATTATAATTAGCTTTTTTCATGACTCATAGTGAACATAAAAAAAATGTAACGGAAAATTACCAAAGCAAAAACATTTCCTGATCTTATCAAACCATTCATACCTAAAAATATTTCACTTTTGCTCTACAAATCACCAGTATCAAAGTTTCGACCCAGGACCTCAATCCATATCTTTGTTGTTCAACATAATCTTCTCCCAGTGAGGATTATCTCAGAAAATAGTTCCTCCTGTCAGTAAATATTGTGCTCTGACTGATCTCTCTTTGATGGCCTCCAGATCGCAGCTCGATAAACACTCTTCAAGGTACTTAAGCAATTTCTGACTAGTACAGATAATCCATTCGCCTGGAAGATCCAATACATACCTTTTCCTTTTATAGAAGCTCTACTGCTTTGCATTTTTTGTAAGAGGAATTTTAAGGCTGTCATTACATAATAGTTTATTGTTTTGCCACTACTTTTCACAGCTGGGAGTCTTGAGAAATCTGTGTAAATACCAGGTTCAGCATAATTTAAAAAGTCCACTGATTTTTTTATTTTTTTACTTCTGATATTTTAAATATTAACTTTGGGTATATGTATTTTACAGTGTGTGCTCCCGAAAAAAAGTTTCATTAAACAGTATAGAAATGAGAAACTTGGATTTGCTGCTTGTATCGTTTTCAAACACCTAATGCTTGTCAAGTGTCTCATCTTTTCTGTCCATTCCTTCCACCCACACTGTCTCTCCACCCTAGCAGCATGTGGTCAGAAACTTTGAGAGTGGAAAGGCGAAGGTCCTGCAAGCCAGCGGGGGAAAGTGGGTGGGTTTTAATCTCTCCCAAAAAGCTGGATCTCTCTGGTCACTTGCTAACCACTATAACTACAGTATAAATAGTATAGACCTGGGTTTCAGAGAAACCAATCTTCTTAAATGTCAAACGCAAGAACACTGAAAAAAGAGAATGCAGCTCCAACTTAAATAAATTGCATTAATTGGTTACAAGTAATTAAATTAGGTTTCAACTTAATTTATTTACATTTGTTTAACTTGACAACTTAAAAAAGTAATACATTTACTTGTATCAACTTAATTCAATTAAATGTGACTAATTAACGCAATTTAAATTGGATTACCAATACTTTTTTTTTTTCAGTGAAGCAGGCAGAATAAGGGGATAATGAAAATGTATAGTCTTTTTTTACATGAGCAGAGGGGGTTGACTGGATGATCAAATCAAATAACATTGTTGAACACACACACATATATATATATATATATATATATATATATATATATATAAAAAATCTGATCACCAGTTTGAAATTCCAGACTTATACACCAATCAGACATAACAATGTTATGTTGGTTCCCCTTTTCCTGCCAAAACAACCCTGACCCATTGAGGCACAGACTCCACATGGACTCAGAACCTGTGCTGTGGTATCTACTGCCAATGTTTGCAGTGATAACTTTAACTCTTGTAAGTTGCATTGTGGGATCTCACTGCATCTAACTTGTTTTTCCAGGTTGCTACATAGTGGGATTAAAATGTTGGAAATTTGAAGGCCAGCTCAACACCCCAAACTCGTTGTTATACCTCTTCACTATTCCTGAACTGATTCTGCTTTGTGGCATTGTCCTGTGGATAGGCTTTCAAGAAAAATAGTTTCCACTCTGACTTGTCTGTTGCTAATTAGCCATTTATTTATTTATTTATATATATATATATATATATATATATATATATATATATATATGCGCTAATCTATCTGTTCTGAGTTTTCTATCAGAACTTCCTTAGCAATTTTAGCTGAACTAGTCACATCAGTGAGCCTTGTCTGTCCATGACCCTGTTGCTTGTTCACCACTGTTCCTTCTTTAAAACACTTGTGATACATGCTGACCACTGCAAATTAGTACAACTCTTTACACCTCAGTAGTCATAATATTATGCTTGATTGGTGTATAGCCAGAGTTGAAATGACAATAACAATTGTAGCTAAGTTTGAGTAGGAGATTAGGTCAACAGGGCACTAAAGAAACATTTGAAGCTTGAAAGAGTATTGTTGTCCTTAAAACACATGTAAGTATTGTAAACAATCAACAGTAAATCCACTCTTTTCGAGTGATTTAACTGAGTCAGAAGTGTTTGGTCCAAATTCACTTCCTGGTTCAAATCCAGGTGAAGTATCTGGACATGCGCGGTATTATGAACCTGCTCATCCAGCTTTCAAATGCCATGTAAGTTTCTGGGGTAGAAATTCCTCTCGTCAAGGAGCTACAACGAAAATACCTAAAAGAGCAGAAATCATCTGGCTTTGAAGTCCTAGACCTCTGTTGTTGTTGCATTCCATTCTTCACACAATAAGCTGCGTTATGTCATGGTTACACCCCTCCAACCCCATGATGTGGGAGCCAATCCAGGCTTATATCCTGATCTGCTGCTAGAATGATCTCCAAAGACAGTTTCGATGCAGAATGAAAATTCCAGTGTGAAACTAAAGACAGCAGTTCAGGTATCAGTGTTAATACTTTAGCTATCAGTTACATAAAACTCTAAAAGTCTGCAGATTCGGACAGTTATAAAAAGGTTTACAGTCTGTGGCACAGATACGCATCCGAATAGTTCATTGAGAAGTTGTCCACTGGAACAGTGGGTGGGTGTATTGATTAGCAACAAGCTGTCATTATCAATCAGACAACAGAGACCAGATGAGAGAGAGTGAGGACACTGCTGTACTTTGTTTTGCCTTTCACCCACCCACAGGGCTTTTTCTTTCACAAGCTGCTGCCAAGAATTGACATTTCTGCCAGATTTACTGCTCATGTAATTGCTTTCCAGAGATTCTGCTTTTTAAAGTCCCTCACATCTGTTGGACAATTAAGTGGAGTACATAATAAACCAACTGCTCTGCAGACAAGTCAGAGAGAGTGACAGATGTAGGAAGACTTTGATGATGGGCAGGAAGTGAAAGGAAATGCATCCCAGGAGGCAAAAATAGAGCAGTGTGGTATCTTATTGATTCCCAGGTTTTATATATAGTAAAAGGAGGAGACATGAGAAATGAAACCAGAAAGAAGTGAACAGGTATAGATGTCTTTGAAATATTTCAAAGTGGGTTGTTAACTGAGCGGCACTTTCTTCATCTCCTGTCATTGAGAGGTCAGGCTGTCAATGAACATTAGCAAAATTCATAGGGTTTGACGTGTCAGCAGACAGAAACAAACAGGCCGTGGTCTCCAGTGAAGTGCAAGAGCGAAATCTGTGTTTTACAGAGTTCTACCAAGTCATGTCAGGTGGTGAGAAACAAGAGGGCGAAAGCACTTCTTAATTATCAGTTGTTTCACACAATTAACCTCAGTGTCCTTTGCAGTGAGTTACATTACCAGCAACACCCTCTCAATGTTTTCAAATGTTATAGCTACATTTCAATGTACCAAATCCATTCGGGAAGTGATATTGCTTTGTTTATGTACCACAGTGGTTATAACTACAAATACATGTTCCCCCTACACGCAATGTCACAAAGAGTCATCTTCATGCACATTTCCCAAACTTTATGAAGTTAAAAAGTCAACGTCTCAAACTGATTTCACAGTATTTAGACAGAATCTAATAAGTTTTTTGTCATTTCACTGCTAAGCAAATACTCAAAACAAGGTGTTGATTTCTATTGTGTCATTTAACAGATTTGTGCAAAATTGACAAGGTGTAGCACTCTGGTGGTTTTGTTTTTGATGTCATATGGTACCGTCAATGAAGCAGTTCCAAAAGTTCATGGAGAGTATGTTCAGTGCCATGGTCTAAAAACAGATCTGGGACAGAGGTTAGAGACACTCCAATGACCCTTCCAACTAATTCCACCATCATCTTCAGGGCCTTTTTGTCTGTTATATTGCAGCAGGAGTACCATGCTGTGAAACACAATGTCAAAACTCTCTTCAGCACTGCTCTGTTGAGAAACCTAAAAATCATTTGTATCTTTGATTTGAAAAAGGCTACAAAAGTCCAGGCTTGATAACTACAGCAGTTCAAGAATAATTTGGTGAGGAGGATAAGCCCTGCTGGTTGAGGAGAACATGGACACACCACCTGTGAATCATAACAAGTTTAGTCAAAAAATGGAAAAGAATCCTTCTGGACTGGAAACCCCTTGGAGCGTGTAAAGGTGATTAAAAAACCAGATCAAATATGTAAAGACAAAAACAAACAACTTAGGGCATAATGCAAAAAAGATGTGCAGTTTCTTTTTCTATGTACCTTGTTTGGATGTAAATGACCTTGCTTGAGGTTAACCCTTTCAGGACTCTCAGTTCAGTTTTAAATGAACAGAAGAATGTTTCTCAGGTCACATTAAGATTTTCTAAATCCGCACTGCTGCTCTAGTGAAAACAATAGTTTTTGTTTCAGTCCAAGATGTCTCAGTGTGCAGGAAACAGTCTGTCTTGAGTTACTTAAATTCTGCCTTTTGTTTCTGAAAACAAAGCAAGCAGCCTCTGGTTTCAATCGCTGCACCATCTGATGGGGATTCCAAAGTGACTCATTCCAGAGAAAAATTCAGCCGAAATAAGGTTGTGACTGGCTTGTTTGTTTTTTGGCACGGCAGCACAGCATGTGGCCCTTAAACACACCTCATCCATCATTTTAGAGGTCTGCCCAACATGCCAATTTCTATTGTTTCATTCTGGTTAAAACTGTCATAGCCACTACTTTCTGGACATATATGGTAGTTTTAAAATGCTTAATAGTAAAAAACAAATTTGTCATCCAGAATGCATAGTCACTCTCCTTGAAGCGGATGTCTTACATTTACCCCCGTCACTTGCTTTATGGAGTGTTTTTCACCACTTACAGAAGAAGGTTTTAGTCATTATTGCAGCTAGTTCATCACTCAGACTGTCTGAGCTGAGCGGTCTGTGTTCAAGGGCAAGGAAGTGTTTCATCTTAAAACCCACCAAATTGTGAAGTGGCAGCCTACAATATTTACGGCCATGCTCTGTGATTGCTTCAAAGAAACTGGAATATTATTTGTGATAACATGTAAATAATCTTAAAGTAACATGTAATTTATTTTCTGATGTATTGTTGTTTAATAAATTGTGTATAAAATAACTTTTTTGTATTTTAGGACTCCAACTTGAAAGAGTACTGCATCTAAACAAAAAAATTGCACTCTCCCAATGTGAAGTTGGCCTGGATAACAGCGAGTTAGGGTTAGGTTTAACTGTTACTCCTGTTCTTGTTTTTATCCAGGATTACTGTGTAGTTAGCTCAGTCCATCTTCAGATCAAGTCTGCCCAGCTTACTTGCCCCCGTTGAAGAAAATGGTATGATGGTGCCATCGTCATGTTTTACCATAGGTATTATATTTTCAGGGTGACATGCAGTGAAAGTCTTTCTAGACACATATTGTTTATCTTGTAGACATAGAAGTTCAACTTTGGTCTCATTTGAGCTAAATGACCTTTTTCCACATGTTCACTGACTTACCTACTTGTCTTCCCTTCAACAGTGGCTTTCTTTTTGACATTCAAGTAAACCTACATTTGGTGAGTGTATAACTAACCAAATGAGCAGGGTCAAAACTCAACTTTTTAGCTTAGCTTTTGGTGGTTATTATTTGTTATAGTCTGTTTAATTGCCCTGTGATGGACTGGCAACCTGTCCAGGGTGTACCCTGCCTTTCGCCCCATGACTGCTGGAGATAGGCACCAGCCTCCCCCCGCAACCCAGCATTGGATGGACGGGTACAGAAAATGGATAAATGGACATTCGCACCTCGATGTGCGTCTAAAGCGAATTGAACGCATGTCAAAATATACCATTTTGACGTGCATCAACTTGTGGGAGGAACTAGTGCCAGATGGTGTTTTTGCAAGATGGCAGCTGTCGATCTAGCGTTGAAAGAGAGAGTCTCCATTCTCTATTTACTGTGGAGAGTACCCTGCGCAGAGTCAGTAATGTGAAAACTTTTAAAAGTGAAATGAACTTAGAACTCTGTAGAGAAAGCAACTGGTGTCGGATAGCTCTGGGTGATTAGCCACGGCCGTTATCAGTATTTCCTCCATGTTGAATGAATGAATTTTGCCGCACCTGACCCTCTGAACTGGGTCACAGCATCATGTGACAGCACGTCACCAGACTCCTGATTGGTTGACGTGGCGGAATTGACGCCGAAGTTCAGATTTTTCAACTTCAGCGGCAGACGCAAAAACGCTTGTGATGCGCAAATGTACAAAATGGACCACATAAAATGACGCGCGTATGTTCTGATGCGCCTAATTTGCGCAAATCTTACGTGCGAATTAAGCATACTGACGTGGTCCAGACACCTTGACGCGCATCAGCGCGCTTCTGCATTGAGTTAGCATGTAAAGCTGAGGCCCATGATGCTTCAAATGCGTTGGGTGTGAATGCACCGTTAGTCTTGTCATATTTATCCACTATTTATTTTCTATTTGAACCTGTTATTTTAATCTTCCTTCCAGCGTTTCCTCTGTGGGAGCCCTCTGCCTCGGGAGCTATGGTTGGCTGTGGCTGCCTGGGTGTTCTACAGGTAGCGCTTGGGTGGAGGTGGGGGTCTTGGCCTTGCCTCCGGGTATAAATGTGATCATGCTTTTAAATCTGTAGGGGAGGGATGGGAATTTCATTTATGTGGGGTCATTTTTAATCTTTAAAGCACTTTAAGTAGCAATCTTTGTATGAAAAGTGCTTAATAAATAAAGTTTAAGATTAATTGATTGAACTAATAGTTTCCCACATAAGCTGCGGATTCAGAAGCAAAGCAATGTTTATTCTGTGGAGAGATAATGAGCAATAATTGTCTTTTCTTTCTTTCTGTCTTGTCTGTTCTGGTCCTTGTCTTTGTCTTTGTCTGGCAGTGTGGAGCTCACAATTAGTGTCTGAGTACCAAGTAGAAGCCCAACAGATTTACCATCACAAGCGGAGCACTACAGCTTTTGCTATAGTACTCCACTTGATATATATGTGTGAGAAATCTTTATTATGAATTGCTGTGGGTTTTATTTTCTGATGTATTGGACACAGAGATGGAAAATAAAGGGGAAGAAAGAAAGAGGATGAAGAAGAGAGGTAGGAAACAAAACGTCAAGAGAGAGGGTGAGTTGAAAATACAAGAGAGGAAGTGGAACAAAGAAAACACAAGAAAACATCAAAGTCTGCCTCCATACCCACAGGACGGCAGAGAGGGGAAAAAACGAAAAAGGAACATTGACAAAACAAATACTGTGAACTAAGAACTACACAATCACATCACACAAAAATGGATAGAAAAATACGTCACTGAAAGGCTCATGGTACGGATTAATCAAGATCTAGTAAAGATAACCTCAGCCCAAGAATATATCTGTAAACACCAGAGACCCCACATCTGTGTGTGTGTGTTAGCATGCTGGTGCATATAAGGTTTCTCCATAAGAGTGTTCGATAGCTGGTGTGAGCAGCCATCAATCCGTCTTAATTGTTAATAATTGTCCTCTCTGAATTAGACAACTTCCTGTACACAAAACAAGTAGTAGAGATTAGTTCTACATGTGGACTTTGATGTAAAGTAATCTAGTCCATAACACCAACCCTCCAAACTTTCAGGGCAGTACACATGAACACTGTCTCCTGGACAATTAAACTACTCTGTGTTTTGAGTTAGATAATTCACATAAACCTAGAGTTATATAATTGCAGGTAAGCTACTGACTGCTCACCACCATCCATAACTGATAAAGTAACCAAAAGGCTTAAATATTCCTTTAACTATTAAAACTGTGAAATTTAGAAACAAATCCATTATTCCGATGAAGTGACAAAAAGATATTTAAGGGGGAATTTTTCACAGATTAAAAGACATGAGGCTCTTAAAGAGTTTTCTTTTCTTTCTCAAGTACTACATCATTTTCCTGCCATTTAAAAAAGGAGTTTCAAAATGTGAATTTTTCAACCGTCATAACTTCTGCACATTTTTTGGTAATATATTTTGAAAATGTTATTATCCTGAACTTTTTTAAGCCATTCCAAAGGGGAGATGGAATAAAAGTAGTAAAGACCCAGATAGTTTGGATTTTTGTTGACAATGTAAATGAAGCCCAGAAACACATGTTTATCCTCCAAAATAATGCAACTAAAAAATAAATTTACGAGACCCCAGCCAATAGTTCAGGGCTTAAAAAGGTTTATTATTACTAAGGATTATGAGTTTTAAAATGTTAAATTCAAAAAAGTAAAGAGCTGTAAGCAATAACATACAGTCACGTGAATGAATGCGGGCACCCCCTTAAATATTTAATTTCTATTAAAAAATAGAAAGATGTCCAATATGTGAGTAATTTTCTAATTATGCATCTGCTATGATAATATATATGTCTTTTCATGGTTTTATGTTTTTCAAAGTAAGAATTACCAGGGGGGTCCTAATTTATTCTACATGCCATTAATTGCATTTCTAAAAATTAGACTTTGCATAAAGTTTTATAAGATATTTTCTTCAGATTTAATTAAATGGTTATAAATATCTACATGTCTGAACAATGAAAATAAAAGAACACTGGGATTTATAGGGTATGATAATTGTTTTATAACTGTAGATCACAAACATGTTTTACAAATGAAATGAAATAATATTACATTTGAAGATTTATGTTGTTTTTGTAGATCTTTAAAATAGTCAGATAACCAACAAGCACAAATGACCACAAGCGTTTCCAACAATTCTTTTTTTTTATTTTAGGCACAATGGGGGTAACTTCAGTCAGATAGACTTTAATTGTATGAACAAGCCATATGTGAATTCACTTAACAGCATGCTGTTCCAGAGACACCCCTCAGATCCGGAGGTGTCGACTGGACCTTTTTTTCTGATGACTGCCGCTCTGTCGAATCAAAAGTGTTTCCAAACAGCCCGGCTCCTGTCTGACCGGCGCTTAGAGGGTCCCCCTGTAACTGAATCTGTTAGCTCTGGCCTTCTGCGTCACACACAGCAGTTTCACCTTATTACAATGATTTGGGTTGAGTTTGATTCGTCTGCCGGGCTCTTTTACCTCCAGACATGTGGCGGTTTTCAGGTCTTCTAAGCGTATACTTAAAAGTATGTGGAGCGTGCTTTAACAAAGACTGCGCCTGGATCCTGTTCTCCACTATTCTTTCTGAGGTCAGTGTAAAACCTGGAACAAGTACCTCTGAGCCTTGGATCCTTACAGGGTTTTACTGGAAAACTACTTAATCTGTGGTGGCCTCACTGAAGAATTTCTATGACATGGTTGGTTAATTGTCCAATATTTCATCTCATATATGTATGTCCAAACAATACTTAGGACTGATCTGACTTTTGGTATCATATGAAGCAAATCATGCGTGCATGAATTCCCTAACTTTGGGGGTCTTACTAAAAGCTTCAGGTTACTGCTATTATCTGACATGAATCTTACCTCTTGTATGATATACAATCCAATCTGGATTATAGATTTGACTCCCCCTCCTCCAGGTTTGCCAAGATGAGGAGATTAATTGAGGCCTGTTGCTTGCTTTTTTCCCTCCAGAGTTGAATCATTTGCTTCCACTGGATAATGTCATCGCAGCTTTGACAGGCCAAACCGCTGAGCTGCTGGACAGCTCCACTGTGTCTTTCTGCCCCTGGGAGACAGATACCCACCACCTCAAAATCAGGACTCGTTACTGAAACTCATGCATTTTATTCATTCTGGAAATCAAGCTGCACACTCATTAGGGATATATTTAAAGGGAACAGTTTTGTTCATATTTTCTTTTTTTCTGTGAAAAGAGAATGCAATGACCTCAGCAACCCTGCGCACCACACTGTTTTGTGTGGCTGAGTTGAATAAAAACAAAGAAATGTGTGCCTTGCTGTTGTCTAATAGCATAAAGGCATTTGAAAAATGGCAAAAAATGCAGATAGCTGCTGGGTGTCCTGTGTCATTTTTACACTTGGTGCCTGCAATGTTGTATTCAGTCATGTTGGCAAATTCTGTTCTTTTAGTTTTTCTTAAATTGTATGAAAATAGTGAGGCGTGCAAATGGGTATGTATAGAATAAGTCCATATTCTTCTAAATTAGTCCATTAATTAGTAAAGAGAGTCCTGTGTGCAAGTGAATTTCAGTTTGAATCTAGTTGCTCTGTAAAGGGCTTAGAGGTTTATCAGAGAACATAAATGAACAAATAACATAATGAAAACCAGGGAACAGAGCAGAAAGGTCAGGGATAAAGTTAAGGAGAAATTTGATGCAGGGTTACAGTACATTGTTTAACAATGTCCAAAGCTCTGAACATCTCACTTTACACTGTTCAGTCCATCATCTGAAAGCAGAAAGAGTAGGGCCCCACATCAATACATGCAAGACATGACCGTCCAACTAAAAGTAACAGCTCAGGCGGGGAGAACAGTGAATTAATCAACAAAGCAGCCAAGAGGTCACCCTGGAAGAGCTGCAAAGATCCACGGCTCAGAATCAACAACAAAAATCAGAAGTGGTGACAACGTGACAATTTTTAGTTGTGCAAATCTGGCCTTTATGGAAGAGTTGGCAAGAAGAAAACTATTCTTTAAAGCCAAGGAAGTCTCAATTGCAGTTTGTCACAAGCCATGTAGGGGAGTAAGCAAACACAAGGGACAATGTGAAAAACAAAAAAATAAAATTAACGTTTTGGTCTATATGTGTGGTTAAAAAGAAACTAATAAAAAAAACTCACACCCTACATCATCAGCATTCCAACAGTGAGACATGGTCATGGCAGCGTCGTGGTGTGGGGATGCTTTTATTCTGCAGGGACGGGATAGCTGGTCAGAGTTGATGTGAAACTAGATTTAGCTAAACACAGAGCAATCCTTCAGGAAAACCCTTTAGAGGCTCCAAATGACTTGAGTCTGGGGTGGTTGCTCACCTTCCAGCAAGATAACATCCTTAAACACACCCAGAACTACAAAGTTATAGTTAAATTCAAAGCATATGCATTAAAATTGCAAAGTTTAAAGCCTAACTGAATTGATAATGCTTGACGATCATTGTCTCTCCATCCAATCAGACTGAGCCAAAGCTGTGTGGGAAAGAAGACTGGCAGAAATATCATTAAGGAAGACAGCGTGGGAGCTGGCAATGTTCTTTATTTCTTATAACAAATAATTATATTTAATAAATCAAGAAAAACTTTAATTGAAATTACTTTTAATAAAACTTAAAGAAGCGTTAAAAAAAAAAAGCCAGATAGATTAATTTAGACTGTTTTAACTGAAGAGAAAAATGTTAAAAGATTTTTAACTGACATCAGTTGATAGTTTATTAAAAGAAACGATCTCGAGATGGACTATAATTTTCTCCAGCACCACAGAAGATGTTTCTCAATGTTGCTTAAGGTGTCCTGTTCATCAAATGCTTTCGACAGCGAGGCTGTTGCTGAATTACAGTCTTGTGTGTTGACAGTAAACAGACCTTGCTGAACTGGCAGACTCCAAACATGACCTCAACACGTTTCCTCTGACAGATATAAGTCAGGTCTCAGCCTCCAGTTCATTCATTCAGACAGACAGTCTCCACAGTCTGAATGATCTAAAACGCCACAGGGACAAAAACTAAGGATTTCCTTCAGTTCTGTTCAGGCAGACTAATCCACATTCAGGCCTGTTTACTGACCTTCAGGAGGAATTATCTTACTCAATCTGCACAAACATTATGGCAGGGCTTACTTTCATTTTCAATCACACATAAATTTTACCGCTGATCTCCGAGTTGGAGCCCACGTCAGCAGTTATGCCCAGAATTGAGCAATTAATGACGGATTACAAGCCGTGAAGAGATCAAAACACAACCGGTCACAGCGTTTTCTTCATATTTCAGAGGATTAGATTATTGGCAGCGGGGACATCAGAACCTTTACTCTGCATCACGGAAACTCTGGACTATTTGAATTTGAAACACAAAACATGCTAAATGTTTTTCACCGGAATTAGTTTCAGTTTGCACACTTGATATGTTGCTGAGATAAACTTTCATACAGTGATCACAGACAACAACATAAGTAGGCCACATAAGAACAATTTTCAAAATCAAATAAGCTTTTTTGTAAAAACAAATGATGCTATTTGATTACATTAGAAGTTAAGTTTACTTTTTATTAAATACTTTTCATTCATTTTCAGAATAAAGGAAATATAACATTCTAAAAATAACATTCACCTCTGAGTTATACAATGTTGGTACTTTTGAGGGATTTTCAAAGAAAAGGAGCAAGATCCTGCCACCTCTGGATGGAGATATCCATTTTTAGTTGTAGAATTGCAATCATTCATCCCAGTATGCTAAATCTGTTCCAGTCCCTGTCTCCATTAACCCAATCCAATTCAACCCAGAATTGCCAATGAGCAAACAACTCATGATGTGTTGAGCACAAAGGATATAAATGAAGACAGTGAAGCTGCTTGCCTTGCAAGGGACTGGAACTACAAAAGCCCCGTTAGTCTGAGCTTCAGCCTGGCGCCCATAGGCCGGTGAACCCTTATAGTAGGTATCTTTCCAGTTTGCTGTTAAAATCTGCCTTGCAGTATGGAAAATAATATGCAAAAGTTCATCTCAAAATTATCCATACAACAGGCACATTAAGTTTTAAACTGATCTTCTAATTTGAAGATGTGTTTTCTGGCTGGAAGTCATGTTAACCTTTTGGACTGACAAGGCCATAATCCTGACTCTGATACAAAGAGTCCGTGGAGTGAGCTAAACATTAGGGTAATGGCAAAGAGTCCTGCAGCCTGCTTAATGGTATACAAATCCAGCCTGTGATTTGGGATTCTGACATGTTGACAGCCATCCAGAGCGCGGCGGCTTTAAGGAGGGAGGCGTGGTGCTGCTGCTGTTTTGACCGACTTGTCAGAGCCGTCTCTCCTCACTACACCCTCAGCTGAATGAACAACCTCTTACAGTCAACACAGGGGGATCTGCTCCTCGCTCCGCAGCCACACCTTCTGCCCCTGTCCGCCCTCTGACAGCCTCCCAGGATTATTATTACCGAGCGGTGACAGTTTCGTCGTACAGAATCTGGAAGGTGAGTCCATGATCTCTACCGGTATGGATGGTGAAGGCAGCGGCGTGCCGTGCTGGCTCTACCCCGCTGCTCCGATCCGCAGCGGCGGCGGACTGACGCGAAGGCTGCGATCGGCTAGAACATGTTTAGACAACGATTTGGTGTGAAACTGCTGCGGTATTGCTCCGTTTGACAGTTTTCCTGGTTTTAATTTGAAACATTTAAATGCATCTCACAGCATTAAATAGGAAACGGCTCGTTGATTTTCAGCTTGAGGAGCCTTATTAATATCTAACACTGGATTCCAAGCTTTGTGGAAGGCGTCTTGATATATTAGAGAGAGGTGATGAATAATTGTTATCACCCATCCAAATAACACCTTATAGGCCGCCATTATAGGCTTATTGGTTAATTTATAAGCACTTCTGCGCATCGCAGTTTTAGTGTCCTGTATTTTCCCACAGTACCTTTTTTTTTCATATCAGCAACTAGTGAGCAGGTGTGACACAAAGACTGGCTGCAGTGTGCATTCACACGCATTTGACCTCGATTTTATCCCGGTGTTGTGCGTTCACTGGGCTAATCGGACACCCGTTAATTCTAGCGGACGTCCACAGAGGGCGCTGTGCCACCTCAGCTGCTGCGTCATCTTAATTCTGCTTCTCCTAGTCCTAGACTCTTTATACCTGACTTCAGTGATAGTTGAGGTATTCCTTTCTTTCATATATATATATATATATATATATATATATATATATATATATATATATATATATATATATATATATATATATATATATATATATATAAACATTTTACTATGAAGAAAAGTTGATTAGAATGAATAATAAGTGTGATCATCCTTTTTGAAGGCATATATTTAGATTTGTTTACATGAGAATCCCAGAACTATACAAGATATGACAAATCCTTCTGCTCGTGGTAAGAAACAGTTTGCCTTTCTGCTAAATTAAACTTGGCTGCAGGAGCTTTTCAGGTTCTGTTTCCCATCCAAACATCTGGATGTCAAAATATTTCTTTCTCTAACATATACCAGGAGCATGGCTGTCTAAATATCAGAAATGAGGTAAAGGGCACCTATTTATCAAGGTAGATAGATGTGTTGTGAAGCTAAGTGTTATTTAAATATAATAAAGAAGACAAGGAGAGCTAAGCCAAATGCTTTGAGTCTTTAGGGCATCTTCCACTCTTACAGCCCATGCAGCTTGTTGGTTTATAGGATTGGGGAGGCATTGAGAGCTGTTAATCTGACTGAACATCTGGTAGTAATGCAGTGATGGGTCTTCTTGGCTGGTTGTTGTTGCTTTACAAGCATAGCACCATGCTAAGCACAAAATGATCACCCACACAGCTTTTACTGAGGGGTTATTGGCACATGCAGCACTCTTCTTCATTGGATTGAGACTGCAATGCCTTGGACAAGTTCACACTCACTTTTCCACATTTTTTCCATGTTGGAACCACAAACTTCAATGTTTTTTATTTGTGATTTTATGGAATAGACCAGCACCAAGTAGTGTATAATAATGATGTGGACTGGAAAACCTGCATTGTTTTCCCACAGTATCTCTGGAGGAGCTGCAGACGTCAGGTGGGGGACTTTGTTAACACAATAATAATTAGTGGTATACTCGACAAATAGTGACATGACAAAAGCTCTTGTTTTAAAAAAATACATTAGAAGTCTTGATAAAGTTTCCTTTTAGCTGTTTTGTGAGAATCTGTTAAAGCCTTAACTGTTTCGGAGTGGTCCCAGCAATAAGAAAACAAAAACATTAAAAAATAGCTTTATGGGTTGAGGATTGGAATGGATTATGATATAGAAATAACATTTTAATCATGCTGACCTGACGTGTAAGTGAGTGATTGCAGGATTTATGCATACAAGGCTGCTCAAGTTCTTTTCTACTAATCAATTTTTAATACATAAAGCATAAGCATCAACAGGCTGCTCACTTCAACCCCACTGGGCCGTGTTAATGGCTTTCGACAATGGATGGACTTATTGAAAAACCCTGCTCTTTAGCGGGCCGCTGCTCTCTGAGCAGAGCTGCAATCCACTGAGCTTTTAATGCGCTTTAAGCTTTTCCACAGGTTCAGCTGCATGTTAGATTTCACATGCAAAACAGGAATATCTGTCTGATTGTTCCCCAGTCAGGCTGGGAAAGCTTGATCCTGCTTAGTATTTTTAGGTCCAGTGTTTTGACTAAAGAGCAGAATCCTTATCCAGCTACCTGTGTGTTTTCAGAGGAGGAGGAGGAGGAGGGGGGTGTATGTCTGACATCCAAGAGTAACACAGCCACTGGGCTGAGGTGTTCTGCTTTTGCACGTCTACTAAGGTTGTTTAGCCAGAGCAGAGGTGTGCCATGTTGGATCTTTATGGACTAGCTTTCCTTCTCAATTCACATCTGCAGCTTAAAATCTAATTTGTTTTCAGTTTTAAAAGATGCACTACAAATGTACATTTTTATCACCCAGATATAACTTGAAGCTGCATCTAATGTAAAAGCCTGAAATTATGACGAGTTTTAGCAAATGTATTTTTCCTCTGAATAAAGGGAATACACATTTGATAAGAGGCAGATAAGTCACTTTTGAGCATGCCAATGAGGGAGTGCAACTAGAGTTTACTGTATCAATAATCCTGTAAGCAGTCAGTGAGCGAAAGCTATGGTAAACCGTGGTCAGATTGCAAGTCCATTAAAAATAACGCAAAACTGAAATCAAAATGACCAATTGTAACCTGTTGGTGCTTGGATGTATCATCTTCAGGTTATCCACTGATTCTATGACTAAAGTGAACATTTTCTTGTTTGAAATCACCACAACTGTGTTATGTATGTAGCAAGCATCATCATATTCACACTAAGTGACCAGTGTGACTTCATGCCCAAAGGTGTCGAGTAACGAAGTACAAATACTTCGTTACCTTACTTAAGTAGAAATCTTGGGTATTTATACTTCACTGGAGTAATTATCTATTGGCCTACTTTTTACTTCTACTCCTTACATTTTCACGCAAATATCTATACTTTCTACTCCTTACATTTTAAAAATAGCCTTGTTACTCCTGTTTCATTTAGTCTTTTATCAAAAAGAAACACACAAAAAAAACTATCCAAAAAATGCCAACTGGATAGAATTGGACTGCAATTTGATAATAGTTTTAAACATCTGCCATTCTGACACCCTGTTTATATTCGATCCATTGTACACACTGCACACAGGGGTCGCGTTCACCGAATATTTTCCATATTCTTCTGGGTTTTTTAGAATGGTGACAGAAAATCTGAAGGCCACTTGTCATTTTGACAGATTCAGACCTGTGACCATTTGGTGCAGACGTATATACTTTGGAGTTAAAATGCAACTTGGACTACAAGTTACTGAATCAATAAATTAATAATAAAAATATTTGCTGCTGCTGAAGCGATATGAAGCTGGGTTCAGAGAGTCTTTCCTACTTCTGATCACTTCCATCAGAGAAATTTTCCCTGATTTCAAAACTTTGGCTGAAGTGGAGCTTGTAGTTCCAGTCTCCAGTGTGGCAGCGGAGTGTGGATTCAGCCTCTAGAACAGTGGTTCCCAACCTGAGTTAATTAAAAATAAAAACAAAATATTTAAAAAAATCAAAATGTGTGTATAGGTCACACCTGATGACTTAAAAATGTTGATTTTTGTTTTTAGTGTAGCTGACCTCTGGCTGTGTATTACACAAACCACTTCACAGTCCAACCAGGACAAAGGCAACTAGTAATCATATCTTCCACTTAATGAAACACTTATTAATGCTCAGTAGTCCACATATGGTTCTTTAATGTATTTGCATTGCACTAAAATGCATACATTTTAATGGACATATGTGCAGCTGAAACAGGTAGCCTAGTTTATCCCAAATGTTTCAATATTAACATTTTTATATAACATTATAATGATTATGGCTTTGGGTAAAAGTTTTTTGGGGGAGGTGTGGCTTAAACTTTATTCTTCAATGTCATTTTTTAAAATTAAATTACTTTACCTTTTATACATTAAGTAGTTTTGAATCCAGTAGCCTACTTTTTTACTTTTACCTGAGTAAAAAACTTGACTTGATACTTCAACTTCCACAAAAGTCTTATTAAACCCTAGTATCTATACTTCTACATGAGTACTGAATGTGAATACTTTTGACAACTCTGTTTATGCCAGACTCTGCTTCTCTTTGTGTGGTGGCACGCCGGCTCACTGTTACTCTGCAGAGTTTCTGGCTCATCCCAAAAAAAAAACGTCTAGGAGTAATTAGCTGTGATGGTTTAAGGTAAAACTAGGCAAAGTGTTGTTCAGATCAGTGAACGCAACATACATAAGCCCTATCACATAGAGGTCACAACACTCTTAGTTGTGGATGTGGTTGCAGAATGAAAAAGATTCAAATTTAGCATTTGTCAGTATTAGTGAAGTGCCTAAAAATCAAGTCAGCCCAGTGTCATGTCTTCTTGTAGTTGTTACAGAGAAATTGAAATCAACAAATAATCTGCGATTGGTATTTGGCCACAAAATTCTGATCAGTGCTTGTGATGTCTTTACTAAATTAGGAAGATCCAAATCTTTTTAGCTTTTTGTCTGTGCTGAAGTGTTTTTATTTTGTACTTTTTAAAATGGGCTGTTTTTGAACAGTAAAATTGTGCACCTGAAATCTAAAAGGAAAAACAAATTGTTTAATGTTGACTGTCAAACTTTTCCACATGTTTGATTTTAATGTATAGCACCCGTTTTCTTTTGGTGGACTGAAAGTTTCAGAATAATTCAGAGTATAATGGGACAATCAGCAGTGTAATAGTGGGTGGCTGCAGCAAGATCTGGTCTGTTTCTTCCATACAGTAGTTCAGCTGTTCTCCGCTGTACAGAACCTCAGATTGAGCACAACAGGAATGCTCCTGGTGTGCCAGAGATCCTTGGCATCAAATCAACTTAAGGTTTACTCAAGTGTGAAGAGCTGTGATGCAATCTTAATGCACATCTACATTGTGCCTCTCATCTTTTCTGTCTTTTAGATCAGAAATTGGGGTCGGCGCCCTATTTGGCATCTTCAAGCACCAAGGGGGAGTTCTTGTGATGATTTGCAGATTCTTTAAAGAGTCAAAGTGTGTTTATGGAGTTAGAATTATTCAAATCCTATAAGTGTATTTTTAGGTATAACTAATTAACTGTCTGAATCATTATAAACATGATGTATACTGCAAAGTGGATGAAAAAGGTGAAAAAAGTATTGGTAGCAACAAGTTTTTTTTGTATTTTTCTGAATTTGATTCTGTGGAACTATTTTCAGTAATAGTTCTCTATCTGTTGTAGAAAGATATATCACTGTGAATTTTATAAAGTGAAGAAATCCTCTGACAGGTGTTTTTAGTTTTTGTTGATTTTCTCAAATTAAATCTGAAAATTTAAATGTCTCTTTCCTTTGCCAAACTTACATTGTTAGGCACTACTGGCTATGCACAGCCAATGAGCTGATTGTGTGTCCACCCATATAACTTTGCCAAACAACTATGAGACTTATAACCTACTGAGACAGTGTATCCTAATTATTTAATCATTTTCAGTTTTGTTTTTATTCTTATTTGTCAAAATCCGCTAAAACTGGTCCCTCTGTGAGGTGAGCTGTTTGCATTCCACCATTCTCTTCTGTACCTTGATTTGTTTTCTACAATCTCATGGTGATGTGACATCTGTCCACTACAGGTATGGGAGCTATTACTAATAATGCCGTTGAGGGGGCTATGCTTATGTCTTTAAGCACAAATTAGAAACATGATTTGGGAGGAAATAAGTCGCATTTTAACCACATTTACAGAGAGCAAGCTTTCCAAAGGAATCTCAGGTGTTGGGCTGATGACATACTAAACCAGATCTGTGATGAATTCACCTTTTTTACAAGCTAATTCAGGAAAAGCAGGAATAGTTCCAGGATGATGAGAAAAAGTCATGTAAGAGATTAGGCTGATGAGTTACAAAATATTCTCTCATTCAGTTGAACTAGTTTTCACAGTAGGAACCAGCTTATACACTCTGAAAAATCTCCACCGAACTTAAGTGTCAAGTCACTCTTAATTGTATTGAAATGTAGTCTCTAAGCAGATATTCTTGTAAGCTTTTAAAGTGAGCTTCATCAGTACTTCTCTAGGCTATCTGGAGGTCTTTGCTCATTTGATCCACTAATCCTTTCCCCAATTTAATGCATAATGTGAAAAATACATATGCTGTCATGATCTGGTGCAAACAATGGAAAGGCAATGAGTGAAGAAGCAGCAGCAACATTTCTTAAAGAAAGACCTTTTAAGAATGGAGAACCGTTGATCAGTAATAATCTAAATCACTACAAGAAAAGTATTGGTTCTTTGAAGATCTTTCAAACTTAACACATTGAACAATTAACTGTTTAAAGTTACAGATGTATAGTTTAAATTCACTTGGATTGGGAGATGCTAATTGGATGAAGGTTTTACTTTATCTATATAGCATTTTGACTTAAGGGATACTGAAGCAAAACGGTGCTGGATGCATTCTTCTACAGCCTCACCTCTTTCTTTATATAATCTAATTTCATTTTATTTCCCCTCAACCCAGAAGCTCCAGATTGAAACATGAGAAGTAGCAGAATACTGTTGCTGTTAATTTAAAGCTTTCCACTGAAATATGAAAGAAACACCTCAAATCCCCATCAGTTCAGAGATTGTGAGGCTTTTCTGCGCTACTGTGGTGTTTTTGGAAACAGTAGTTTGCTGCCTTGACTACCTGATTAAATGTGCATGTTTCCACCGCTGCTATAAATACCTCACATATAAATTGAAGGTACTTTGAGGCTTGGGTTGACTGTGCGTTGTTCTTTTCTAAACCCACCGTAAAACTGCATGATTGTTGGATGATTAGTTTTTGAATCACAGCAGAGTCCAGGGAGCAGGTGGGCAAGTAAGATTGCCTCTGACAATTATTTCTCCATGAATGGGAACCATTTAGCTCAGGGGGTAATAGAGGTTGAGAATGTCCTAATATTTCTTTCCTCTGTGACAGCCATCTCCCCCTCTTTGGTCAGTGGTCTTTACCCTCCTTTCCTCTTCTCGTATCAAACATCAATGCGCTGGTTGTTTCGGTCTCCAAGTAGTCACAGGTAATTGGCTCTCGTCAAAGTAGGCAGCAGGAAGGCGGGTAGAGACTTGGGCATCCGCGCACCATGTATCTGCCCGGTGACTGGCGTTACCCTGAGCTACCGAGAAAGGGTTTTGTCAGTGGAGGGAAGTGGAAGGGGAGTCCACTTGGGACCCGGGCACGTGCTACGTCACCGAACACAAAGCAGCTCTTTCACTTGGGATCTGGAGCACATATGGGATCATTTATAAAACCTCCAATGCATCAACCACGACCTTATTCTGTTGGCTGCAGGTTTCCACTCACCTTTACATCTTAAATTCTCATTGCTGCTAAATTTATGGTGAAAAGTGGCGCCTGGATGTGTTGCACCACTGCTTCTCTTGATACTGCTTGATGCAAACCAATTAAAATGCTGTTAGATATTTTTTCTTGCTGATGTGACTCATTTGAAAATCCCCATTTCTCTTTGTTAATTTATTTCTGTAAAAATGTAGTTTTGCTATTGAATTCAATTCAGTTTATTTATATTGCGTCGATTCACAACAGATGTCATCTAAAGGCACTTTACAAGAAAAGTCATTTTAGTGCAATCTTACAAACATTCCAGTCAGTTTAAAGTTTTAGTTTCCTATTTAAGGAATCCCGGCAGATTGCATCGAGTTATTGACTGGCTGTTGGAATAAAATAATCCATTGAGGAATGAACAAATTAAATGCAAGCTTATAGACCCACTACTCAAAGAGTAACACCGTGCCAGTGTGTCATCATCTGTAGGGTCTGGCCTCTAAACTGCACAGCTGGGTGCAGATAACGGAGCAGCATGGATGTTTATTTTCCACCGCCCCCCTCCTCTGCATTCCAGCTTCTTATTTATAATGGCCATGATCTCCGGCACTGGGGGCTACTTCTATAAAAGGAAGTTTAAAAACTTTTGCAGACCTTCTGGAAAAAGGAGGCTCGCCTGCTGCATTTTCTTGAAGATGTAATCTTTAGATTTCAAGTTGAAAGTCATTGGTCATCGGTTGCTGAAGAAAACAAAGCATTTTAGGGTTGCTCAAATGTCTTGAAGAAGGCTCAAAGTCAACTCTGTCCTCAAACTTGTACCCCTGTTCTGTACCCGTGTACTTAAACCATCACATATTATGGAGATAAGTAGTCATAGATGGGATCAAATTTGATCTATAATTCAGTTTATATGTTATTTTCTGAAAACTTTGTATTCCAATTTTTGCCCATTTATTTTGGTTCTTATTCCTGTTTTGGCCCGTTGGTCTGAATGAAATATGACCTTTATACCCCTAAATGAACCTAAATACTTCTATATGACCTCATGCGTGTAGATATTGGTAATGGGACTCCAAAACTACATTTCCTTACAGTAAATGAGTAAAATATAGAAAATTGTTGCCACATTGAGTATGAATTGTGAACCTAGCAGGTACAAACTGATGCATAGTCACCTTAAAACATCCTCCATTTCATACTGGACAATGTTTGGTACAAAATGACTAAAATGGTGAATAATTGCATAGGGGTGAAATGACTAGCATCTCTTGGGATACATACCTTTTGTACCTTTGGTCAAATGTATGTCTTTCTTGTCATGTCTGCTCTCAAAAGGTAATAAGAAAGTAACTAAGATGTGGAACATGAGCCTTTGAACCTGTTGTCCAGGAACCAATGCCAGAATGACTCTGGTTATTGCTTTCATCCACCTTCTCCTGAGGGGATGATTTGCCCTTTTGTTTTTGTTTTTGCTTGTATATTCTTGGGATCAAGTCCTCCCTCAATTAGCTCTAACGCTTCTTCATTATTGGTCCAGATGTCTGCCGTGGCCCGACAACCTATTTAATTTGCAACAGATGGTATTTGTAGCAGTGGATTTTTCACAAATCAGATGACCTTAATGAGGTCATTTACCAGTGAACTGTGCGGATTTGGCCAAATTATCTGGTAGAGGCCCGTACAACCCTCTAGGCCTCTGAAACTTAAGGTGACTTACATGTTAAGCATTTTGGGAAGAATGTTGAGTTTATCTTTGGATTACTAAACATGCTTTTAGTAAATTCTGGTCTTTCAAATAGTGTTATAGTCTTGCATTCCTTCACATGTGTTCTTATAACTATTAGGTCTTCTCTCCTAACCTCCCTCCCTCCATCTCCTTTTTCTTTTTCGCTACTCTGTTTGTGTTTGATTGTGGGAAAATGTCTCCACTGTCCGTGAGAGTCCCCCGCTCTCTGGACCGGCTTTTCCCTTGGGTGTCCTCCGTACTCTGATATGCTGGGCCCCACCACTGCTGGGCTCTGGGGTCCTTGTTGTCTCAGCAACCACTCGTGGTAAGAAGTAGAATTCATTTGCCCTCTCTTCTAGACTCTCAAACAGCATTTCAAAGGTGTTTGTTTGACCTGAACCCTCATTTTTATTGTCAGGCTCGACAGCACAATTTTCTTTTCACGTTGAAGTATAGGGAGGCTTTAAGGCTTTCAGCACAGTCATAAGGAGGATTGGCATAAAGAACTCCTTACCAATAAATCACTTCAGATGCTGGGCCGAGATTAAGTCAATTCTTGATGTGTTACAGATTTGAGAAGGGCCCAGGGTGTTGAAGGCTTACTTTGGACCTGTATGCAGAATATGTTCTTGTTATTCACCTTGATATGTGAAGTTTTTATCATAAGACAAGCGGCTTTGGTAATTAGACCTGCCATTTGGCTCTAGCCTTCATTAGGATGCCTTTTTAAGCTTTTCCACTTTTAGTTTTTAATTTTGTTATTAATGAAAGTATTTTGTTGCTTTTAGCAAGGAGACTTTTTTTTTTTTACATTTGGATGTTTATACTGGTTTTATTTTTTGGTTCTTTGTGGGATTCCCCTGAAATACAGGCTATGTTGCAACAGCTCAGCGGTTTCTTTCTTTCTTCCTTGCATTTCTTCCTTTTGCATCCTTCCTTTCTTTCTTCCTTGTCTTTCCTTCCTTTTGCATCCATCCTTTCTTTCTTTCCTGTCTTTCTTTCCTTTTGCATCCTTCCTTTCTTTCTTCCTTGTCTTTCCTTCCTTTTGCATCCTTCCTTTCTCTCTTTCCTGTCTTTCTTTCCTTTTGCATCCTTCCTTTCTTTCTTCCTTGTCTTTTCTTCCTTGTCTTTCCTTCCTTGTCTTTCCTTCCTTGTCTTTCTTTCCTTCCTTCCTTCCTTCCTTCCTTCCTTCCTTCCTTCCTTCCTTCCTTCCTTCCTTCCTTCCTTCCTTCCTTCCTTCCTTCCTTCCTTCCTTCCTTCCTTCCTTGCTTGTTTGTATCCTTTCTTTCTTCCTACCTTCTTCACATAGAATCCTTCCTTTCTAGTATTTTCCTCTCTTATTCATTGTTTATCTTCTTGTTTCTTCCTATCCCTCTTTGTGTTTTGTATCCTTCCTTCTTTCCTTGTGTCCTTCCTTTCTCCGTTGTCTAGCATTCAGTGGATGAAAGTTAATATGCACTAAGGACAAGTCCTCCGTCTTACTCTTGAAATATATAATAATGATGATGATGATGATGATGATGATAATAATATTTTGTATTTATATTTTAAAGTAGGTGAGAAGGACTAAGAACTTTCAATTTTTGAGTTTGAAATAGTCTGACATTTTCCTACAAAGAATGGGCAGAACCACAGGAATGTGACTTTACAAAGAAAATCATTTTTATCTGTATGTTTAACCAGGTTTAGGCCAGTCCCCCAAATACCAAAGCCTTTCTATTTCAATCCTCAATTCAATTTGCGTAATTCACTTTACTGGTGTGACTAATGTGTTTTACTCAAGTTATCTAATGCAGAAGCGCCTCCATTTAACAAGATTTAGGTTGCAGATGGATCCCATTCACTTACTGTATTTTCACTAATCCATCATAATGTTCTTATCCTGATTTCATCTTCAGGAGCTGGAAACTCAAACAAACATAAACGAAAAGACTGGAAGAAAATGCACATAGTATCAGGCCGAAATCACTCCAGAGATCTCACTTTGATTCAGAACAAAACTCCTAAGGAGTACAACATTTAAAAAAGATAAACACCATCATAACTCTTCCACCAGGTTTTAGATGACTAAATTTGGCTTCTTCCATCTTCTCATGCATTTCTTTCTAATCATGTAATAACTTTGTGTTACACTTCAAAGCCTCTTAAGTAAAATAGAAAGCTAGACGGGCATTTTAACTGTGGCTTTCAGGGTTCTCCCAAACCCTAATGTATCTTCTGAGCTCACTGCAATTGCTCTCAGTCTGAGCTTTGAGATGGATTTTGCAGTTAAAGATCCTGGAATGGTTCTGCCTTTTTTTTTTTTGCCTTCATGTAACTAAAAGAAAAAAGAATCAGAACAGTGGACCTGAGCCATGTCCTTCATGCCAGAAACTTCTTTATTCTGAATGACAAACTGCTTGGTTGGCAGCGATTACAGCATTCAGGAGAGGAATGAATACGGTTCTGTCTCTGGAGAGGCTTGCTGAGAAAAGCGGCCCTCTGCTTTCATCCCTCGGGAGAGCAGATTGATCTCCGGCAGGTTTAAATGGACTGTTGAAAGCAGAGGTGTTTATTTGTGCCGTTTTTATAAACTGCACCATTACTCCAGATCTAACTTCATTGGAGTGTTCTCCATCATCTGGAAACACTAACGGGCCGTCTCATTTCCCTTTGCTTGAGTAATTTTGACATTCACCTGCAACTTCGACCTCATTTCTCCCTCTCAACGTGCATTTTGGTGTTTTCTGTAAGTTTGTGTGCTGTAACTGATCATTGTTGATGAAAAACACAGGTGCTCATGTTGATTTTGGTTCCAAATTCCAAATTCACATTTTGCAGACGGAAGAGGAAGCCTGATAAAACAGATGTCATCGCCCTCTGATATACAGTCTCCCATTCCCTTGAGGTAAATATCCCCCGCTGATGCCCCTTCCTCCACCACCACGGCTGTTCTTTTGGTTGCTAAGATACATACCCCACTTCCATCAACCTCCTCCTCTTCCTCCCTTGCATCGGTCAGCAACCTCTCTGGGCAGAGTGATGCTTTCTTCTCAGTCTCCTTGTTTAAACTATCAGCCATCAGCGTTCAGGAAGTCCGGGGGTAAACAAACGACAGGAGCCTGTTGGATAAACTCAAATGACCCGATCATGTCCGATGAACTGCGGAGATGAGAATATTTTTAGATTCCAGTCTCTGTGTCTCTGTGTTTCTGTCTTTCGTTGATAGAGGTTGTACAAATAAAAGGACCTTTTAAAGTATTTATAAAGTTAACATCAGACTTTTGCTGCTGTTTTTACTCATTTTTTGCAGATATGATGTTTGACAATAGCAGTGTGTAGTACAGTTTGGCGGTGAAATGCAAAAATAAATCCTCAAATTTTCAGTATTACCATCTCTTAACTGGTGACCAGATCTTCAGAAACACAAAAATCAAATATTTTTCTGATCAGTTAACACACCACACACAACACGCCAACAGTCTTGGTCAAGAAGGTGCTACTGATGGAACAAGATCCTGTTGATCAGTAAAATAAAGACAAGGAAAGTTATATTTTCTGGGCGACTAACAAGGGAAGTTTAACTTTGGCGGCTGTAATGTTGTGACTCAGATAGGTAGGTTTTGGCTATAAATAATTGTGAATAATTGCTTGGGGCAATTATTAATAAGATAAATAATTTTATGTGAAAAACCAAGTTTGGGGCACCACCTGGGATCCACGAAATTTATTATAATAATAATAATAGCCAAATAGTTCATTCTCAGTTAATGTTTAAGATTACCTGCCTGACCACGCTGAGATAATTAAACAATAGATGAAGGAAAATATTCTTGCCGTACTTTGAACAGCAAGTTACTACATATGTATGTTAAACAATAACAAACGACTTCCAAAATACAAGAGTTTATTACAAAAATAATTTAACTTTGAATAACAAATGTTTTCATCAACAAACTCACTAAATAACAATTAACTAAACTACTAAGTAAAAGAAGAATTAATAATAAAACTACCCAAAGTAACAGTAAAATGGACAAATATTCAAAAAAGTTGAAACAATAACCAATAAATTGATCGTGGTGCCACGGTTCAGTATAAATATGTATGCTTAAAGACCAAGGCTTCTATTGAAGAGTTTTGGGAGTGAAGCTAAGTTGGTTTAAACTAAATGGGATTAGTTTAAGACTAATTACTACCTTTTTGGTTTGTTTTCAAACAACCCATTCACAATGCAAAGCAGAAGTGAAGACAAAAAAAAACATTATTTGGAGGAAGTAATGTTTCACTAAACCATTTGCTGAATTAGAAATCAATAACCTTTTGGAGAACTGATTCTTTTTTATTGATTGGTCACTGCAGTGATGGGTCTAATTTAGTATTTTGACATAGAAGGCTGTTTCAAAAACGACATATACGATTAGTTTTCAGTGATAACTTCAGTAAAACACATTAGTCACACCAGTAAAGTGAACCAGTGACTCTACACAGAGCTCCACTCAGATTTCTGAGTGTCTCATCTAAAACGGTCTATTTTAAAGCCGATCTGTATTTTGAATACCATAGGTAGCAATCTTTATTGTTTAAGATGCGCTGGCGGTCTGCTAAAGCAGGTTGCACTAATCAGGTCAAGCGTGCGGAGCTAATTTATGTAGCGCAGCTCATAGCCACTCTGTTTTATCTAAGCACCAAATAATAAAGGAAAAACTCTGGTTGGAAGGAGTAACTCATGTGGCATGATTTAAATGACGGTCGGTCATAAACCTTTAAAAAACACCGTTCACACCCAAACAATTGAAGAATGAATTCTTACAAATGCAGCAAAAACACAGTAAAATACCAAATCAAAACAAACCTTAATTTGTTTATCTTAAGCTAATTTATTTCTGCCCAGATACAACCTTACGTGGCATTTCTTAGACATCCAGGGAAAGGTGGCTCTGTTTTCTGAAAAGAGTGGCGATAAAGCAGAGAAACCAGCTGTTATAGCTGGTCAGTTAGCAGTAGCTGCGTAGGGTGCTAAGAGTGATGCTGTGGATGCGGCTGCTAGCCACCGTTAGCTCAGAATGTCATTGTTCTATGCGCTGCTCGCTTTTTGCAGACAGCAGCTCTCGGCTCGTCGAGGTCTCGGTTCCCGTAGCAGGCAGTTCAGCGGCGGGGCAGCAGGCTGGCGCAGCTTCAGCAAAGAGGGACTTCCTCTCTTTGTGGAATCTCTAATTCAAAAGATTCTATCTGCAGAGTTTTGAACAAGTCATTCAGGACTTATTTCATCAGCCACAAACAGTTCACCGGATCAATCGGCAGACTGTAAAAGTCTTTTGGATCTATCAACTTTCTATTCAATCTTTCCCTCGTCAGCGAAGGACGGAGATGGCGCACTGTTCTCTCCCAATGTGAGCCAGCTGGACTCGTGGACTAAAGAGACCAAAGTTCAGAGCGGCAGCTATTTTGTCTTGTGTTTGGCCTTTCACAACTCCTCCTCTTCCTGTTGAACTAGTGCAATGTGAGATTTAGCACTCCTACGGGCGAGAAGTCTGTGTTTTGGTCCAGTAACCATGGCTGTGTTTCCAACAGTACTTTTGCAGTTTTGGTCGTTACGTACCTTGCTTTTTGTATGATTTTGTAACCTTTGTAAAAAAGCTAATATTTACAGTCAGTAATGCTGACCATACTAATCATGTAGTGCTTGCATAACATGTTTAAAATGATATAAGTTAGCAACTGGACAAAGAAGGAAGAATAGGGGCCTAAAGGTCCATTACAAAATCTGAAAGTCAAATTTTCAGGAAGCAGGAAAAATCCAGCAGACTTAATTTTTATTTATTTGCTGTATGAAAGGTTTCAGCATATAGTTCACCTCTTTGTTGGCGTTTATAAGAAATTCCAGTCAATAAAAAGTGGAAGAAATATTGTCTGTTAAGTGTGGATGTATCCTCTTTCATTGTTCAGAAATGGGTTAATCAACAAACAAAATGAACAGGATTTGTTTAGATAATGTGTGAAAATACTTACAGGTTGTTTTCAAGCAGCTTCAAAGACTAGACGGTTCTTTACTTTAAATGATTCTCTTGTTTTTAGGGAAAAAGTACGAAAATAAGAGGGGCGATAGTTCTTATGTAATTGTTGTTTCTGCATAATTGTTTGGAGAATGGTTCAATCTGGGAGCAATGGAGGGATAACCAGTTAACCTCCTCTCTGTGCCAAACCATCAGGCATACAATAAATCCAGGAACCAGTGTGGATTAATGCTGCCGGAGGATGTCTTTTCCAACAACTTAACTTGATAGCTCATTTTATTCAGTGCCTCGGCCGGTGTGTTCCTTCAGGCAGTGATCCATCTTTTAAAGAACCATTTGATGTCCACTCTCTCTCCATCATCCCAGTTTTCACCCCACTAACTTCCCAATGTCCAGGAGCCGCAGATATATTTCAGGCTAAACGATATTGTGATCATCGGAGGGGCAAATAGGGGTGACAGAAGGTCAGAGTAGTGATGCTGCCTGGCTGCCCTCAACATCATCTGTTGGGATTTATGGTGGCAGTGGGGGTGGATTAAAGGTATTAGGCATACAAACTGGACCCTAGGTTCAGACGCTGTTAAAATACTGCTACATCCATCCACCAACATGTCCACCCTTGCCCATTCAGTCCCTAACCCCCACCCTGCTGTGCTGACGAGCAGAATCTTTAAAATGGGCAATTAAATAGCAGAATGATCAGGGTGGGGTTCAGCTGCCATATAAAAATAATATGTATATTTATTGTTATTGTTTAATCTTAAAGTTAAATTGTTATTTAATGCAATGACATTGACTAAGCCACTACTTTCCTTGCATCAGTACTGCACCTTTGCAAAGACCCAATAGGCTGCCAGGTTGCTGTAGCAGCCGGCCATTGTACATGAACCGGCTGAGGTCTCGCAAACCCAGTGCAAAAAGTCTTGTTCATTACTTATCTCTCAGTCGCCATTGGATAGTGCAGGGACCACATCAGCAACCTGAGGCCTCATTTAGGTATTTGCTTGATTTTATCCTTTTTTTTCTTTTACAAGGTTGAGAAATGACATCTTTGAGGTCTGAACCACTCATACTGATTTTTTTTAAAAGTGTTTGAGAAAGGGTGAAAGAGGTTTGTGGAGACTGAGTTAAAATAAGAAGTGGTTATGCTGTTGAAACACTGGAAATTTTCAACAATCCATCATATTTTGGATTATTTTTTAATTTTGTCTCTTTATTTCAAACATTCTTATATGAAAATGTAAACCACATTCTTACCATCCCGAGTTTGCCTTTATTATATTCCTTCCGATGTCTCCCTATTTAAGTTCTGCATGATTTTATCTTTGACAGAGAATGAAGAAGAAAAAAAATAAGACACTATGCATACAAGCCAGTAAAGTGCAGTTCCAGTTTCCTCACTTGGATTTGATTCCTTCTTTATTCCCAAAAGTGGAACACTTATGCAGAGATGAGCGCAGCATTTCCAATATCCAATTGAAACATGGTGACAGGTGAAGAGCACCAAGCATCCCTCCCGTTGCTCCACCGTCCAACTGTCAGAAATTGATGCTGGTGATTTTGGAGAAAGCTGCTTTGAAATGTGTCAGAAGGTCACTGAGGTCTTATATTACATCCTCTAAAGCATTCCAGAGGCGAATTGTGTGCGCCACAGTCCCTTTGTGTTCCTAATAATTCCCGTTCCCACTGCAGTCCTGCTGTAGTGGGAGGAAAAGAAAAAAGTCAGACTCATTGTTCTGGGAAGGAAACCAAGATGCAGAGAGAGGAAGAACAGTGGGGGAAAAAATTGCTGACCCAAATTTTTGTTGCAGTTTGCACTGGGACACCGCTTTAGAACCTGACCATTTAGCTTAAGTGGCATGTAATCGGAACAATGTGTGTTGACAGGTCGCTGCCAGAAAAGATGTGATTACCTCAGAGTTGGAGTACTGGGGTCAAGGTTTTCGAGCAGGTTGTCATCCTGTTGAGGTTTAAAAAAAAGAGAGGGCCACTCATATTGTTAGAAACTTTCTTTGCTTGTAACCTATCCGTGCCTAGACACTGGACATAGAACTATTTCCAGTACGTTTTTTTACATCTATTCTCTGGACTGTGACTGAGTAAGATGTTGAGTTGAACGTCATTGAGACTGAATGCTCAATGTGGAGTGTGGGACATGCCTATCTGTCTTTCCATCTTGTTTGATCTAATATCATCTGAAGGAAAATATGTTTATTGATATCATCCTGACAAGAGAAATGTAATTATGTTTCAAGAATTTATCTGAAAAGTGTGTTTGTGGGATTGGTGCAGGCAACATAGTTTGCCTGTCCTATAATGATAGGGCTGATGTTATTTATTTCACAGCCCTTCTGCACTCCAGATTTTGCATGAGTATGGTCACAGTTTAAGGTGGGAAAGTAACAACACCACAATGCCTGCCAACTTCCACACAAATATGGCCAAAACTACAAATTTCTCACATGCTTAAACATATTTTTGAGATAAAATTGTGTGCAAGTCAGATCTTTTTTTTTTTTTTTTTTAGAAAACTAAACCTCTTGTCATGGTGCTCCTGCTGTGCTGACAATCTGTTGTGTTTCTAATGATTAAATCCCTGCACATTTTCGGACAGCATTGCTCTCTGAGTTTAGTCTTTGTGTTTTTTTTTATTATTCAGTGAGTATCTGAGATCTGCTTCTAAAGCCAGTTTGTGAAAAATCTTGGTTTTGTGGATGTGTTTGTTGTGCCACATTCATTTGATTTCAACTCTATAACTTTGCTTCATTTAGACTTCAACCTTGTGATGGAGAGACTTGTTTGCTAGCTTGATTTCAAAAGCAATGTGGGTGTTTTTAAATACACTTTTAGCAGCAGAAATTGGAAAAAAAAACATGCTGCATGGGCATGTCAGTGTGTGTCATTAAGAAAGCGGATGGATTTCCAGGCCACGTGCCGCTGGTTTCCAGCCTAAGGAGCCCACTTGGAGCTCAGCTGGTTTTAATCAACGCAATCATTTACCACTCGGGTGGGTGAGTGGTGCTCCATGGATCCCTGAGCAACACCTCCCCTTCGACCCCTGTTCTCTAACAACACTCTACACAGCATGGAGGGATACTGAATATATTTACATTGTCTCTCCTAAGCACACAACAGTGAGAAGAGCAGAGCTGAATATGTGCTCCCACTCTTCCATCTGTTTATTTAGTCAT
Source organism: Valencia hispanica (assembly GCA_963556495.2). Taxonomy (NCBI): domain Eukaryota; kingdom Metazoa; phylum Chordata; class Actinopteri; order Cyprinodontiformes; family Valenciidae; genus Valencia; species Valencia hispanica. The sequence continues at coordinate 21,018,200 of OY747720.1, forward strand.
TCCAGTTCACATAAACACACGTAGCTATAGGATTACAGTGATTTCTATGTTTGTAATGTAACTTACTTTTAAGAGTTTTTTTCATAATTCCTGTTTATAACTGAACACAATTAGGGCATAATTTTATTTAAGGGCAAAAGTAAATGTAAGGCTTTCAGGTGCCGGTCATGTTACTCTTTGGAACATTTTGTACATTTGTATTTTGGGTTTTTTCCTACCAAAAATGTCAGGTCCAAAAGAATCCGCTAACCAGACTTTTCATACTCGTGCTTTGTTCGGTACTTGCTTTGGCAACCAATGATTCCAAGACATTTTCAAAAATCTACTAATAGTCTGCTATAATGAAGTGTGGTTATATGAATCCAATATTTAATTTCTGCTTACAGAATGCTGCTCATAGTTATTTTAGTGTGATCAGAGGTGATATTCTGTCACATTTTATAGGATTCAACTGCACTACACAAATCGGACATTTATGAAAGAGTGGTAAGAAGAAAAGCCAGTGTTTAAAACAAGGCCAGTACAAGTCTACCGTACCCCATGCAGGGGACACAGCAAACAAATAGAAGACTTGCTCTGGTCAGACGAGACCGACATCTAACTTTTTGGTCTACGTGGAAAAAAGTATTTGAGTAAAAAAAACAAACAAAAAAACACTGCACATCATCATGAACACACCGTTCCTATGGTGAAACATGATGGTGGCAGCATCATGCTAGTGGATACTTTCATCAACAAGGACAGCAAATCTGGCTAAATTTGATGGGTAGAGTGAACTAGAAGACTTGGTTGCAAAAGACTTGAGACTAGAGTCTAGGTTCCAACATGGCTATAACCCTGAGCATACAGTCGGAGCTAAAAACATACAAATAAACTCGATTAAGAATCGGTGGCAAAACTTACTGTTCACAGATTCCCTCCATTCAATCTGACTGAGATTGACCAATTTTACAAAGAAGAAAAGGGAAGAATTTCTATACCTAGATTTGTAAAGCTGGAAGAGTTATACCCTAAAAGACTTACAGAGAATATTGGTTCTAAACAATATTAAATCACAGGCACTGAAAACAAATGCGTCCCGACTTGAAAGATTTTTTCGGGCTAAATTTCAATCACAATAAATCTTAAAAAAGTACGTTTTAAAGATTGTGGTATTAACCTCACAAAATGAGAACGTTCAGGTGGTACGGATATGTTTGCAAAGCAATGTAGTTTGGAACAATGGTAGGATCTGGATATGACCTGGCCAATGGAAAAACTGACTAGAAATTAAGTTTTGTACCGCAAACCTACGTTGACAGATTAGTTATTAAACCCATAATCCATTTCTTTACATTCATTGCCAGTGTATTGTTTGTAAATGAACAATTTAACTCCCTACCATGACTAATTTCCTAAAATCTACCTACATGGTGCAGCTGTGTAGCTTGGTAGCAATAACAAAGGCTGGGCACATTTGTAGCATTGATATCCCTCCCTATTCTGTGACACAAGTGGAAAAGAATGGAGTGACTAATTAGGATTGAGGCTCTTATCAGTTCATGTTGAATGTACTCAACACTCACTCCATCTGCGTACCTACAGGTCTGATGGCTTCCTGCAGGCAGGGTTGAGTTTTGCTTATCTTTTAAGGCGCTGGAGTAGTTTTCACCCTGCCCTGAAACCTAAGCATCTCTCGGACCCCTTTGTCTCTATATGTAACCACTGGAAGATGTGTTGACCCAGCAGACAACAGCTTAAATCATGTGACAATAAGCTGGGCGATAATGTTCAGGGAGCCCCTTAGCTAAAGTTAGCATTTATAAAGTCTGACCTTTCCCTCGATATACAAGGCAGTCGAACAGATGGACTCACTACGTTTGAGTGATGTTCTTAAGTCAAAGGTCAACTGAAATGTGGTAAGATGTTTTTGTCAACAGTTAAAATCCATTTAATTTATCTGCATGTCTTTTAATTACAAAAAGAAATCTACTGGTGCGTCAGGCAGCAGATATTTGGTACTCCATGACTGATTCCTAAATTCGCTATTTGCACCCTTCTAAGATTACAAATGGTCATGTTTTCTTTTACATCCATAACTAATAACTACTGAATCTGTGTTGGAATAAGCAGTAGATCAGAACAGACTGTTCCAACCAAGTGGAGAGATAAACAGGAAGTGTTTGTTATTCTTCTTACATCCCCAGAGGGCTCAAAAGATTCACTCCAGCAAAGTACAACACCCATCTATCATTCCTTGCATTACAACATACTAAAAGAAAGGCATGATGGGAAAATAAAAGTTAACTTAATGCTTTGTTTCACCACACGTTTTCTATGGTTTTTCCTGGACCTGTTAGTGACTCAGAACCAGAGGGTTTGAAGGCCAACATTGGGGTCTAAATGTTTTATCCAATTCTATCCAGTGAAAATGCACCATTTTACATGATTTGTTTCTGCACATGCACATTCTTTGCACTAGCTGTCAATCTTAGCTAACTAAGCAAGGTTTAACATGATGCAATTAGACTATTGGAGAAATCATTTAAAAAGCTTTTAGCAGTGTCAATTTTAAAAGCATAACTACTGCTCAAAATTGAGAATATAATCAATCACAGACTAAGATTGCCATTCTGCCCAACCTAAATTTTCTTGCACAGCTTGGTTGAAAGATCAACAGATTTTCAATTAATAGAGCAAGTTTGCTGCTTAAGGCTGGTAGTCCAACAACACTCTTATGAGAGTTTAGAAACTGTAGATGCATCAAGAAAGGAGCTATATAGACATGTTTTTATATTAAACATGCAAGTCCAAAACCACATTTGGCAGTATTTAGTTTTATCACAAAATGGCAAGCATTTTTAAAGTTATGCTACAAAACGTTTGCCTAAATACTGTCATCCATGCCAAGTTCCATTTATTAGGTGCCCTGATTTACAGACTTAACAAACAAAACCATAATGTCAATGCAACTATTTAAAGTATGTACTTACAGGCATACATTCCCTATGCTTGAGGGACAGAATATTTGCTTCTCAGTGTAACTACCACTTTTTAATTTTCACACTGTAAATGAGCTTCTACGGCAACACCCATAGCTAAAACTTGTTTTGCGACCACTAGTCGTTCTACAGTTTAAAATCGTGTTTAATCTGCTAAGGTGAAAGCAGTCTCAAGCGAAAAGTACCATTACATCATAGTAAAAAGTGAAGACATTAAAAATGTGAAATACTCATGTTTGGGTGTTTTTGTATGGTAGGCTCTGTTACATGAGTGAATACCGAGCATTATTGGTTATGATCCAGATTCAGATAAAAGTTCCCTGTATGGGTGTGAAAATGTTATTTTGTTGAACTCTTGGCTTTCATTTACATGTGACAAGTACCGTTTCCTATTGTGTCAAATTTCTTTTTTTTCACAATGCTTTTTGAGTTTAGTTGGGCATTTTCAATTGATGGTAACCCAGAACAGTTTCCAATTCTTTTTTTTATATCAACAATTGTGCCGCTGTTGCTGGAATCTAAGGAAAAGTGACCTTGGCTGCCTGCGGCGCCGCTGAAGTTACTGCACTTTTAAGAGCTTCACACCCTTAAGTACAGCACAGGGGTCAGGAAAGAAGGGGGAAAGGCCATGAAAGCAGACACACCTGTTCACAGGGCATGACTCCTAGATCTTTTTATTGAGATTCTGTGACAGTCTTGACCCTGACTGTTGGTCTCACAAAGAGTAGGGGGGCAGACGTTTTATCTTCAGTGTTTAAAATGGAGCTAAACATTTTTGTCACACTTCCCAGACATTCTTCACCACACATGAACCTATGATGATGCCTTGATTTATGAAGCCTTGGATTGATTCTAAGAAGAGACATTATTGCACTTGGAAGGTAGATTTAAGTTTTGGGTTCTGAATGGTGTCGGGATTTGGACGGTCGTATAAGTAAAGTTATAAATTACAGTGTCAGTTGCACAGCTGAGATTGGTTCCTCTATGTATGGAAGACCCCATGCTGCCAGTTTAATAGCAACTGAAATGTATAAAACTTTCTTTTCAATGAAAGCATCTGGAAAAAGAGCAAAGTCTTCAATTGTTTTCCTTTACTATACTGGCAGTCACTTTCTTCTCTTCATAGTGAACACACCTGGGTTAGTAGTGGCCAAAGGGGACCTATGAAGTATGAGTAATTGTACAGGAGGTATGGTTTTTATGTGGAGCCTTTGTTCCAAACATCTCATATTTCTAAATCTTAAAGGTCCTGTCTATTATGAAGAAACTGTGCTTCATCCACTTTTAAAGGCTCTATTCTGTAATTAAACTTCACCATTTCATGTGGAGACTCCAGCAGATGGCCCACAAGCTTGAATGTTCACATTATCTTTTTAATGTACATTGCTTAACAGCTTCTTTTTTTGGTACCATACCTGAAAACCCTATTATATCTGCTGTCCAGGATTTTTTTCTTGAAATGCTAAAATATTCTGGTTTATCAGCCAGGTCTGGACAAGTATGGATTTGGAAAGGTATCTTCCAGGTCTGCATAAGAGTTGCAAAAAGAAAATGGGGTGGGGGTCATATCTATCCATCCATCTCTCAAAAGACTGTGTGAAAACACTGCAAATCACGCTAAGATTATTTGACTATTTTCACAGCTTTTTCATTTTCCACAACAGATTATGTTTTGATTATTTACGTGGATGTAAATTAGCTTTTTACTAGCTGTATTTGGTTTAAAAAAATACAGGAAACATTTTTATGCCCTTGCTAAAGCTCAGCAAAACTTTTGGATTTTAGATGTTTGCTGCAGAACTGGGGAATTTTACTTTCTCGTGGTTGAGACATTTGAAATAATAAAACCCTGGTCTACCAACAATGCATTCTAGACTGTCCAGCTGCTGTCCTCTTTGTGCCAGAGCAATTGCTCTTTATGCCTGCTTAAAAAGCAATCTATCACAATGAAAAGGGGATAACCAGAAATCTTAATACAGCCTTTTTATTATCACTGCTAAACTGAATGAAATCATTGCACGGTCAATCAAAGACTAATACTGATGCCCTTCATGCCCAGAGATCAAAGTATTACATCATTGGTTAATATGATGAGGCCGTCATGAGTCAGTCAGCGGAAAGCCGAACCATTGTCCAAACACAACAGCATTTAGCTGGCACACATCCACACAGACACAAGACGTACTGTGGGAGCTGGCAGTTGGATGCCCTTTGACCTGGCCCAGTCTGCCTCTCAGACAAAAGAGCCATTCAGATGGCCATTACTTTTAGCAAAAAATAGAAAATGTGCTTAGGAAGAGTATTCCTGGGGTTGAAGTTAAACACAGGCTCCCTAATCTTTTACAATATTACTGAAAAAGGGAAGAAAAGGTGAGGTTAGAAGTAGAAAGTAAGAGTAAGTACCCGCAGAGTGTGAAGAGTCACCATAGGGATACAGTTATTACATTTGGATTTATCGTTTGCTGCCTTGCTATGATTACTTTAGAAAGATGGATGGCATAGAGTTCCCAGCAATTGTGATTTGTAGCTAGCATACAATTAGACCATGTACACAGGATGTGCCCTCACATTTACACTGTCAAGAGTTCAGACTTTGTGACAGCAGCGGTACTTTTCTCAGTCGCAATTTATCTCTGTGCGGGCGTGAAAGAATTGGTTGTGTGCAAAGTGCTGCCGTGAGGAATTCCTGGCTTAAACAAAACAAACTTAAATGAGAGCTGTCTGGTCCAGAGGAACCCTACATAATACTCTAAGGAACGGCATGTTGTGAAACATGACTGCATGCCATGTTAGCTCCATCAGCCACTGGCTTGGAGGATTTGAAGCTTCTCTTCAATAAGGAGCTTGAAGAAAATGCTAAAATCTCTGGAGCTAAACAGCTGTTTCTTTGCAGACTATGAAGTTGGATTGCTCCAGTGTTGCTTCACGAGTCACTTAAAGTAAAAAGCTATGCCAACCTGAATGACCGTCATGTTCTTGAATGAAGACATATTCTGTTTTCTGTATTTGTCTCCAAGTGGCAAAATGTAAAAGCGCTGAGTAGGAAAAATAAAATCAGCCATGTCCTCAAAAAACAAAAGAATAGCAGATATAGTGTTGTGGGAATTGGGTAAGATGTTTATCTCAAGCATGTGAAACTGGCTCCATTTGCCTCAATTAGTACCAGACTTTGGCTGATACAGGAGTAGTCCAAGTGCACTTAGCCAGACTGGAGCTTGAGCTTAGCCTGTTCCTGGGAGCTCCTCCTAGGAGTTTCCTTTAGTGGTTTAGGGATAGTGAGGTCACCCTGGAGATAAAGTAGAAGTGAGATGAGCCTACTTTGTCTCCTTGCTGGGTTAATGGATACGTCCCAAGGGCTCGCTTAGGAATACACCCAGGCATTACTGCCTGCGAGTTGGTGTCATCTGTCTTCTGTCCCATGAGAAAAAAGAAAAGAAAAATAGCAATATAATCACTTATTTTTCCCCCTATTTTTTTTTTTACATATAAATGGATCCACTTTGTGTGTGAGGATACATCTTTGGCTCATAAAGAACTGATTAGAGTGACTGTTGTAGACTGTTATATAGCAGCTTTAAAGTAGTATATTTGCGGTGTAGTGTTTTATAAGCAAGACCAATCAATATGGATGCACTGATACATTGACTGGTGACTGGAATTGGACAATTTCTACTCTCAAAAATTCCTCATTTGTTGTGATTTAAAAATGTTTTGGTTTTTTTGTCAGCGAATGCATCATTTTTCTTGCTAGCATACTGCTCTTCAGTGTGGAAGCTGTTACCAAGTTCAGAGTGTGATAAAAACTTTTTCAGTACCACTGTGGTGTTTAAAGTGAAGTTAGAGGGAGCAGGAAGAATGAAATAGGATTCTAGGAAGAAAATGGTATTTTTATAGAGGCATTTAAATTAGTTGGGAGCTAAGCAGATAAAAAGAAGCTGAAAGTATAACTGCAAATCACTACCCTTTTAAAGTGTCCATTTCTGTCATGCCACATGCTGGAGTAGCTTTAGGTGCATTTTCTTCAAATAATGTCATCTGAAAAGAAAAAGGTGTACAGTTGGTGTTGATATTAATGCATACTGTCTTTAAACCAAAATAATCTCTCTTATCAAATTGGAGTATTTAATCTAATTAATGCGTGTTTCCTTTAAATCTGTTAGTAAAATGTTTATTCGTCAATCTCTGAAAGGATTAGTATGTAGAGAGCAGTTGGTCCTTTTTTTTTTACAAAATAAGATATTGTAATTTGAATTGCAAACATGCGCGTGTCTAGTCTGTGACATTCAAATGGTTTATAAAAAATTATGCAGTTTGTCTTAACTGGATTGTTTGTGTTGTCTCTTTTGTAACCTGGATGAGGTTAGAAAGGAAATGTACCTCCTTAAATATTTCCTTTCTTTTCACATTAGACAAAGATAAAGTTAGGAAATACAAAGAAAGCAGTTTTCAAGTGATGATTTTATTTATTAAGAGAATAAAGCTATCCAAGCCAACCTGGCCATATATGAAAAGTAACTGGATGTGTGATGCTTGGTGGCAACAGCTGCCATTAAGCCTTTGCGATAATTGATTATCAGGCTGTACTCACTGTGGAGACATTTTAGCAACATTGCTTTTGCTCAGTCACAGTGGAGGGTTTTTGAGTATAACAAGGCTGTTAAAAGGTCAAGTCACAGCATCTAAATTGGATATATGTGCCAACTTTAACTAAACCAGTTCAAGTCCTTTTTTAACTACTCAGAGGTTGCTGGTGGGCTTTGGATTATTGCCCTGTCGCGATTGCCAAGTGCTCTTGTGCTTAAGATCATAAGCCAAAGTCTATGCTGTTCAAAGCAGAATTCATTGTTTCATCAATTCTGGCAAGTCATCCAAGATCCAGATCATCACTCTACCAATGCCTTGTTTGACTCTAAAATGATTTTGTTTTCCCGAAGCTGTGTTAGTTTAACTCCAGATATAACGGGATGTGCATCTTTCAAAACATTTCCCTTTACACTCCTCAGTACACAGAATATTTGACTTTACTTTTTTGTATCAGAAGAAATAATTTGTATTTACTAGATTACTTCTGTCTAATTTTAAAATTTGTTTGATGACCATAAACATTTGAGTGGGAAAAATAGAAAAAATAGAAGATGTATGTAAGGTGGCAAATACTACCTCTTGACACTGTACCAGAATGTGAAATTGGTACGACTCTAATTTGCCAAGCCCTGCTTCAACACATTTCACAGCTTTTATATTTTGTTTAAAAGTTCATATGGATTTATTTTCTTGTCTTGTTTACATGGTACTTCTAAAGCTGGGTGGCTCTGGGTTTTTAGGGGGCAATGACTGGAATGGTGTCAGTCCTAACTGGTGCGTTTGGGAGTTTTTGGTGCTGATCTTTGCAGCCATTGACCTCTCACTTTTATCCCTGCTTGACCTCTGCTTCTTAGACGTGTCTATGACATGACCCTCCCCCCTGCAATGCCATGCATAACATTAGGCTGAGCTAATGCTGTGAACTTGACAAAGCCAGCTGAGTTTTTTTATTATTATCTAGCATGCCATCTCACCTTCTCAAAGAACTCTGATTGGATCTCGGGAACATCTGTTTCCTGGTTGGGTCACAGTGGTTATTACTAATGAATAATGCCATGTTGATATGTTTTTGTGCTGTTGTGCTAACAACGAGACTCTCGCAACAGGAAGGTGGCTTTTCTTTGGGCAACTCTTATGATATACCTTGATCTTGCTGTTCTTTTCTCTCAGTAAAGGAATGTATTGGGTGGAGTTCGGGCTGCATGTACGGTGGGAAACACAAGACACCGAGGGTCACTTCCTCTCATCCTACCATCTCCCCTGGCCTCACATCTGTACTGTACTTCAATGTATATTGTCACAGAAAATCTATCACCTTGTTACTGAACTCCACATGGATGCTGTCATATGCTAAGTCTGGAATCCAGAAAGGGAGGGTAGGAGGGATGAGCGATCAAAGGAGGGAGAGGGTGGGGGAGAGTTAGAGGGGACAGTGTCAACAGCTCTGCTTCGCTTCGAGCTCAGTCAGCTGAAATCCACAGCTCGACTCTGAATCTCGGAAAGCAAGTGGACAAAATACAGCGGCCGTTTAAAAAAAATAAAAGCAAAGACATGGAATCTGAAAGAAATGATCTGAATCCAGAATATGCAGGATTGCTTTGAATCTCTTTTGTAAACGTACTTTGTGGACTGGTTCTTTTTCTTGAGTTGTAGTGAAGGGGAAGGAGGAACATTCATCCCTTAGTTCAGCATCTTTGAACTGGGTAAGTAGCATTTATTTGATTTTGATGCCTAGAACTTTTCTTGGCCATATAGGAAAGTTTTGTTCAGTCTGTAGGAGAATACATACAGTACAGGCCCACAGATGTTTAGTCTGGTTTGTCTATGCATTGTATCTTTCTGCTCAGTTCCACCAGGGAAAACCAGACTGGTGCTGACTATAAAATCAACAGTTAAAAGTTCTGCCGAATTGTAGCAGTATGGCAACAAAGGCCTTCTGTTCCTTTATGATAAACATTATGTATTTTATGTCGTTGTAACTTGTGGGCATGCTTTAGGTCATAAACCGCAGTGAAGGCAGGGATGTGAAATTTGTGTGGTTTTAATGTTTGGGCTCTTTATTCAACAGCGTTGACAGCACTTCCTGCTGGACCCCCAAATCTACTAGTGCAGCCTGGTGATAGGTTGGGGTTTATTTTTAGCTGTATTTCCTACAAGTTTTGCTCCAGGGAATTTTTTTAAAAAATTTTTAATTTCTAAATTTTGCAAATGTTCAGTACTCTGCTTTTTTTTCTTTTCTTTCAGTGTTAATCTTGTAAAGAGTTAGAATATATTGATGCTAAAATTGTATGTAATTGAAAAAGATCTAATCTGGGAATTGCTCAACATGTCAAAAACCAAAGGAGAATGGGATATGTCATATGATGGGGAAGAGCTATTTCAGGCATTACAGTATAACTCATTGCACATCAATCACATGGTCAAAGCCTTTGGTGCTAGCTGTTGGCTCTGTATTCAGCCTGACAGCCACACATTCAGTATATCCTGAAACTACTGAAAATATTGGCATCATACTCTGTGCAAGGCCAGGCAATTTTATTTGTATAGCACACTTTCAACAACAGGGTAATTCAATATGCTTTACATGATTTAGTGATTAAAAAAAGAAAAGAAAAAGAAAAAACTGAATATAACATTGGAAACTAAAAGTCAGTAAAGTGAGAGAACACATTTGATACATATGACAATCATTTACTCAAAGGCAATTTTAAACGGTTGAGTTTTTAGTCTCGATTTAAACCAGTTCAGAGTTTCAGCAGCTCTGCACTCGTCAAAAAGTCTGTTCTAGATAAGGGGAGCATAAAAAGTGAAAGCTGCTTCTCGCTGCGTTCTGGATCAGCTGCAGCTGTCTGATTGACTTTTTAGGCAGACCTGTGAGGACACTGTTGCAGTAATCAATCAGACTAAAGATAAACACATTGATGAGTTATTCAAGGTCCTGTTGCGACATCAGTCCTTTAATCCTAGAAATGTTGTTCAGGTGATAGAAGGCTGACCTTGTTATTACCTTTATGTGACCTTGGAGGTTCAGGTCTGAGTCCATTACTACACCTAGATTTTGGGCCTGATCAGTAGTTTCTAGCTGTATTAATTGAAGCTGTGTGCTGACTCTTGATCAAAAATAATTACTTCAGTTTTGTTTCTGTTCAGCTGGAAAAAGTTATGGCACATCCATCCATTTATTTGAACGGTGCATTGATCTAGGGTTTGAATGGGTTCAGAGTCATTGTGATGTAAAGCTGAGTATCATCTGCATAGTTATAGTAGCTAATGTTATTGGTTGCTATAATCTGGCCTAGTGGGAGCATGTAGATATTAAATAGGAGAGGCCCTAAGATGAAGCCCTGGGGCACCCCACATGTGATTTATGTTCGTTCTGATGAAAAGTTTCCTATTGAAACAAAGAAGTCTCTGTTCTTTAGGTAGGACTCAAGCCAGCCAAGTAGTGTACCAGAGAATCCAACCCAGCTCTCCAATCGTTCCACTAGTATTTCATGATCAACAGTGTCAAATGCTGCACTGAAGTCCAACAGAACCAGCACTGTGGTTCTACCACAGTCTGTATTTATGCGGATGTCATTGAAAACTTTGACGAGGGCCGTCTCAGTTCTGTGGTGAGCACGGAAACCAGACTGAAAAACATCAAAACGGTTTGTCATTGTTAGGAAGCTATTTAATAAGTGAAACACAGCTTTTTCAATGATCTTACTGAGGAATGGAAGATTTGAGATCGGCCTGTAGTTCTGCATTAACATGTTGTCCAGATTCTTCTTCTTTATTAGCGTTTTAAAGCAACACCAAAGAGTTTTTTTTAACCTTAAAATAATGTTTCCAAACTCGTGTCAGTGGTTCATCAACTCATAACAGAGTGAAACCGCACTTCCACATTCGCTTTGCGGCCCTCTATCGGCCATAACAGCACTATGTAAGTTTGCTTTACGGCAGGCTTCACAAAAGCCGGTAGGTGCAGCATCCTGCAAGGCTCTCTGGGTGGTGCATACTTGGCAGGTACATATAAATTGAAGATACCTAACAGCAGGTAGCTTGAACAATTGTCATCATGACGGAGCCTGCAAAGAAAAGGAAGAGTATGTCGGAGCATGGAAACGGGAGCATGAAAGAGAGAGTTTGAACTAGAGTGAACATTGGACCAGCTTTCACTCGTTGGCGAGAGTTGAAAGAGGCTACAAGATGCAATACTGATGGTCACTTGGCTTTGTTGCTGCTGGACTTGTAAAAAATCTTTTTTCACCCCAACAGTGTGCATAGATCTGTGTACGATACATTGTAGACTGTTTTATATCGATTGGCTCATGTTAGCTAAGCACATAAGTTTGTGTTTATAAGGTGTTTTCTAGCACTCCAAACAAATAACGTGCACGTGACGCGACGGTAGACTAAATTATTTACGACAGCGGTAATGGACAAATCCGCTTCCGACCTGTAGAGGGAACCCAAGAGCAAAAACGCTTTAGTATTGCTTTAATAACTGCTATTTTTAATGCTTGTGGGGAAGACACTTAATTCATGGGTCAGCGTGGGATTCTCACAACAAATATTTCATAAAAATACAACACTTTCATCTCATCCGGGTATTAATATAAATATTTAAAAGAAAAAAAATTGTAAAACTGAACACACAATTAATTATATTGGTCTTAGGATATAGCATCAGTTAACCCTATAATGTTCTAACATTCATTTGTTTGTAGTTTTGATACATCAATTTGAGTAAAATATAAATTAAACACACTAAATTGAGTAGTAATTTAGGCAAATGTGTTTTGCACAGAATATACTTGCTTTCTTTCAGAGTGACACAAGAAACATACGCTGATATCCAAGAAGTTGGATAAGTATATGCAAATAATGCAACAATGCAATCTTCTAAGCGGCGATGCCACACGACCCTTTTCTGAACTCATTTAATGTAGAAGCATCTAATGAAACTATCCATGATGCGCACAATGTGTCCAACGTGTGGTGTGTTCAAAGGTGCCAGTTGACGTGCACCAATTGACATGACACACCATGGTGCTCCTGCTTTACATTCACCTTAAAACAATCATCTGAAACTCTAGTTCCAAAGGACCATTGTTCTGCAACTTGTGCATGTATCTGCTTCTGAATACTTGAATCAAATAGTTAGGTTCTTAGCAGGAAGCTGTAGGACTGAAGAAGATATTAAACCATTTAATTGAGGTTCGTCGGACCAGGAATGCATCTAACAGATGCAAGATGCATATGCATGAACTAGAGTTTAAGACCCAACATTTAGGGCTGATTAGAACTCTGAAAGAACCTTCACGAGTTACTTGTTTGTGTTTTCAATATGAGAGCAACATTTTATAAGTTCCACCACATTAAATGTTTACTCTTTAGACAAGTGTAAAAATCCTTCTACATTCACTTTCACCTGGGGGCGGATGAAAGTGAAAAGATACAGCTCAAGGTTTTAATAAGATATCAACAAAACCAGTGTAGTGTCTGCAGTGTCAGCATTCATTGGACTTAATAATTCATCTCCTATCACTGATGTGTCAGGATTAGAGGGAGAGTGAAGGACGTACGGTAAGCTCCTGCAACCAGCTGGCAGCTTGATGATCAAGACGACAGGATGACTGTTGGTAAAATTGCTTTAATCTGATCTTAGGGATCATCTTTATGTTGTATTTGCAGGAGAGTTGTTAGAATGAATGACTAAAAGTTTCATGTATTTCTCCCTTGCTGGAAGTTCACCCACTTTAGTGCAAATGACACTATTGTATTTCTGCCAGTGACACACTTTCTACAGCTTATGATGTGTAAGCATATCTCCTCCGTACAGTGCCTCAATTCAGTACAGCATTACTGGGGGCTATTTAGGAAAAAGCACTAGTCACTTTGGGGGACTGTCCCTTTTTGCCTGGCTATAAGTGTCCTAGAGGAGCATTCCAGACATTAACCAGAAGCCTTCAGTCCTTAATGCTGCAGCTGTTGACCTCTCACATAGGCAAGATTGGTTGAATGAGAAGTCAAACAATGGCAAGGTAGTGAGCCCACAGGGAGCTGCTGAGAGAATATAGGAGAAAGGGTGTGCAAAACAAACTTGCAAATAGTTTTGTGGATGAGTTCAATGCAATTCTTTTAAAATGAAAGGACCCTTGGGTGTTGGAAGGACATTGAGTCTCTGGGAAGTCCAGCATCCTTTCTCTCCTGAGAGTCATGGTAACCAGCTCTGAGGCTGTATCCCTGCCAGTTTGTTCCCCCAGAAATAATTACATATCTTTAGTTGGGCCTCGTGACTGTGGCGCGTATCTCCCAGATCAAATAAGAAAGCAATTTGACACAGCAGGATTGTGCTTTGGGGTTCGAGGGATATGAATGTCAAGTATTGGATTTCATTCCGAGTCCTGTTAATATGTGGGAATGTCGGAGAGCCTTTGGAATGTGGTGTCGCCCACTTTCCTCTTAGGCCCAATATTAATAGCAAGTGCTCCAGTCCGTTTGATGGGCATCCACCCGATGCCCAGTGAGAAACTGGGTCAGCAGTGTTCAACCTTCACCCAGGACGAGTTTTAAAATGGTTGTTGCTAGAGTTCCATTCTGCATTTAGCTGACATGATCCTTCTTATTTTGCAGGCCTCATTTTAATATACAGCAACTAGTAGAGATCTTTAAAAATAAAGATGTTTCTGAAGGAAAAGCAAGAACTCACTTCTTAGAAAACTACAACCAAGTTCCATGCTTTTGCAAAGATTTGGCTTCCTTAGAACATCTTGTCTCCTCTGGTTCTTGGCTTGAATCAAAGCATCCAGCATGTTTACAATATTTGCCTCAAAAGCACACTGTTAGTGTGGCGGGGCAGCTGCTGTTTCAAACTCCAACATTTGTTTTGGGTAAACCATCAAAAGGAACAGCAGCATTGTACTAACTCCCCTGGTCGTTGTTTCATGTGGTCTGCCCCAATAACAAATGTTCCTTCCAACAGGAAATGACATTTTTTTAATGAATGAAACTAAATGAAATGACTTTTAATGACACCACTGGAGGATTGAAGAAAATCTCCTCCACTCTTTTTCCAGTGGTTTTAGCTGAGGCATTTCCGATTTAAGGGTGAGCAGTTACCGTGCCTCACAGTCTTGTTAAAGCCAACTTATATATTTGTTTTTGGTGATGTTGCAGCTAATAAGACTTTAGATGATACTCAAATGACAATTGCTGAAAACTCGATATTCTAAGAACACAATATGTAATTTTAAAATGTGTTTGTACAGTTTCCAAATATTTAGCATTGTATGTCATTAAATTGATGAGGAAAAATAAGTTAATGTAGTATCTGACTTTAATAGGGTATTGAATAATTTGGCAACAAGAATGTTCAGATGTATTCCAAAATCAAATCAAATAGATTTGTCTTATCTTGCTGTGTATCTTGCATTGTAAGTTTAGGAAAACACAATGAAGGGAAGTTACATTCAGTCAGGGCATTCTGATATACATCTTGGTCTTGCATAGTTTTTCATCTGCCTTCAGCTTTCAGCTACTAAGCATGAGGCTGTGTGAGATTTTCCGATTTCCAGGTACCATAGTATTTACAAAGACATTTAAAACAAAAATAATAATAACATTATATAATTTCTTATTCAAAACAGAGAAGCAACGATCATTCATACTGCTGCTAAAATTGTATAACTTCTTACCTTTATAATGGTATTCTATACATTTACTCAGGCAAAAATAGAATAAACGCCATTGTGAGAGTGACAGGTGGTGATTATTTATTTTTTGCCCCGTTACTGCCCACAAAATATTTCTAAACAGCTGAATGTACTTTACTTATGTGAACTAAAAGTGCTTTTGCCTTCTTTTAGGCAACTGACCAGCACAGCACAGCAACAGGTGGGGGAGAGGGACCACTCTTCTCTACTCTAAACTGTGTACAGAAGAAACTCTGGTCACTCTGGTACATTCATAAATATGTGCAGTTAAAATGTAGCTTGTTAGGGTGCTTTAGTTTTACCCTGCAACAGGAAAACATGATTTATTGTATGAACAAATCTGTAGTGGATTAAAAATTATTTTACGACCCCTTACCATAAGTTTATTCAGTTTTTCTCTTTTGTTTTTGCTTTTTGCACTTTCACTCTCAAACATTCAGTAGCTGATATTTAAATTCTAGGCAAGGCAAGGCAATTTTATATGTATAGCACTTTCAACAACAAGGTAATTCAAGGTGCTTTACATGATCAAGTGGTAAAATAAAAATGGCAGTAAAACACAGACAAAGCTCATAAAAAGTAAAAACAGCAACAAAATATGAAGCGCACACACAGATGCATCAAAGCATTACCCAAAGGCAGCTCTAAACAGATAAGTTTTTAATTTTCATTTTAAAGAACTCAGTGTTTCAGCAGCTTTGCAGTTGTCTGGAAGTTTGTTACAAATTAGGGGAGCATAGAAACTGAAAGCTGGTTCTCCATATTTGGTTCTAATTCTAGGGATGGTGAGTAGACTGGAATTAGAGGACCCACCAGAGTGTTCTGGTGGATTGGTATAGTAACAGCAGATCTTCAACATACTTTGGTGATAACCCATTCAATGATTTATAAACTAGTAAAAGTATTTAGAAGTCTATTCTCTGAGCTACAGGGAGCCAGTGTAAGGACTTTAGAACTGGGGTGATGTGCTCTACTTTCCTGGTTCTAGTGAGGACGCGAGCGGCAGCGTTCTGGATCAGCTGCAGCTGTCTGATTGACTTTTTAGGCAGACTTGTGAGGACGCTGTTGCAGTAATCAATCTGACTAAAGATAAACACATGGATGAGTTTTTCGAGCTCCTAGTGCTCTGCAACCAAACACTGGAAATCCTCCAGTCCCTAGTGCTATAATTGATTTGCAGTAGAATTTGTAGCTCAGATTGGAGATTGATGTTGCATCCTAGATAAGCAACAAGAAGGATTTGGTACTGTAATTGTTGTGGTGCTAACTATTAGTACCAGAATAAACTAATAAAAATGTGTAATAATTGTATGCATTCAAAGACGGAAATAACATGTTTCCAAAAGTGTGAAAAATGCTAAGAAGTAGTTTATACCTGTGACTTTTGAGTTACAGGTATAAACCTTTGTGTATCCACACATTACAGAAAAAAAATTGTGGCATTATCTGTCGAGATGCTTCTCATTTGTCAGTTCTTTCCATTGTTCTCTTTAAATGAGAACTATACAAACGTGTGGCAAGTACATGAAACTACCGTTTGTCAACGGAGGAAAATACATCAAAATTCTAGTTGTTCATTTGCCTTAGAGCTTAAATGGACATTTTTAGGCAATGCTAATAACTGCAACCTATTAACAATTAATTATGATAGCAGCTGATCGCCATATAAATGGTGGTACTTTAGATGTTTTTTCATACCTAAGGTGCTTGTTTATGTTCTAGTTTTAAGATTTTGACTCTGCTCTAACCTCCTTCACATTGTTCTCCAGCTATTGTTTGGCCTTGGTAGATGACTCGATAGATGAAGAGAATCGGGAGCCTGTGAAACTCTGTCCTTTGGGGTCATGTTGTTTCAGAAGGAGCATTCCACCAGGAGATTTTTTGATGCATGTTTTGCATCCGACCCAGACAGCCTTGCCCCCTTGACTATGCCCTGGTGGCACCGTCTAAAGGCGCCTCTCCCAGTTCAAATGTTGACCAGATTCTCAGCTGTTTTAGCCTTGCAGAATTCTCTGACTGATTGCAGTTCAAAAAGGAAGTGATAGGAGAATGCAAGCAGTGAAAGAAGCAAGGTTTCTAGGAATAAGTAAAGAGGAGCATGAAAAGAATATAGGGCTTCTAATTTTTTTGATTTTAGAATATATTTTCTGTCTCTCTTAGAAGTTAGATTTAGGCATGAGAGCAGTGAACATCCTTATCAACACCATCGAAAAACCTTGGATAGCACCTGTGTGTTAGTCTAAAGCTGCAGTCCTATCTTGGCATATATGCTGGTTTAAAAAAACAAACAAAAAAACATGGGTCTAAACCTGAGGAAACCAAGGTGGTTATGTGGAACATTAAGTCTAACGGTGTTTCTAACATATCCGTGCTGCTTTTGATTCACTTTTCTAAATAGTACACATGTATTGAGTTCAAGGTTGTGGGACAGATTTTAGATGTATCCCTGCCCCAACACACCTGAATCAAATGTTTCAATTCCCTCAGCAGTCTGTCAGCTCTGCAGAGGCCTGGTAACAAGGGCTTCATTTGATTCAGCTGTGATAAGAAGGGATGCATCTAAATGTTGCAGGATCCTAGATCTCGAGGTCCAGGGTTTGGCACCACTAGTTTGGGATAAACATTGTTGTTCTGTGAAATGAAAGGGTGTGCTATTTTTGCCATGATGTCACCATCTCATATATTTTTTATTGAATAATTAAGAATCAACTGACCATCCTGGACTTAAATTTTAATGCAGAGTGCCCCCAACAGGTCAGACAAAGGTCAGATTTGCTAAATAATCAAAAGCTGAGTTTTGCTTTTAATTTCAAGCATCTAGCATACTGAGGTGGGTGAATCCTTTTCAATGCAGACTGCATAGCTCAGTGTGGCAGTAGTATTATTGGGTCACTGTAGTGATATTTGAGTTGTAGTTGCTGTGATTTTGCACCGAGAATCCTGCCAATCTTGTTATCGATCTGTGTATGCTACAGTTTCAATGTAGTAAATCAATGCCAGGACCTGTTTTATCTCATAAAATCTTGTTTGCCTACATCATTGAATTAAAAAGCAGGGTTGTTGTAGTTTAATGGTGGTATAAGCATGTTTTTGTAAAAATGCTGTCAGAAATCATATTTAAAAGAAATTAACTTTGTTGATTTGCCTACCAAAGTGGTCTACACTATGGCATCATTACACTACACTATTAGATGCACATGAACTGTAGTGCCAGTTACCTACCCTATCAGGCCTCTGCAGAAAGGTTAAGACCAAATCATCTGGCCTATTGTTTAAGTCCACATGAGAAACTATGGACAGTTTCATGAAAGTGCTGGCTGTCCAACATGAAAATCCCTAGCAGAATGTGTGCTTTCAGAGTGAGTGCAGGAATGCACCGCTTGCAAATGCACCGTGAAATAATGGCACTTCTTCCACTGTCAGCTCGGGTCATTTGTCAGTCTAGGCTGAGGCTCATTGTTAACCATTGATACTTTTCAGTAGGAGGCATGGTTGAAATAATATCCCAGGAATGCACATTACAATTTGAGGATTTAGTGCTGTGTGTCTTTAGTGTATGCATATGTTTACATTGTTTGGACTGTGGGTGTATCTTGTCATTAGTCATGCCAGTTGTTTCAGATCAATCACATGTTGTAGTTTCCCTCGATTTTTCTGCCCACCCAAGCTGTTGAAGCCCCAGTAATTGAGGAAGTTATGGATGGGCAAGATGGCTTTAGTCTATGTTGTGAGAAAGAACATACAATATTTTGGTATGTTTGCATATGTGTATCTGTGTTGTGGTGGATAGACGAAATGCTTACACATATGTTGGTCTAATGTAACAGATTAACCCTGGGCTATAACAGGCTAAGATGTATGGTGTGTACATGGCCTACCCGATTCAGAGGTTGGCCCATGGGTGGGCCACATATTTGATAGGTTCCGCAAGGGAATGTGCTTTCAGTGTCCCAGTTGATTTGTCTTGCAGCCAGTTGGTGCTTTTTTACGCGGGGGTTATTGAGGGGTTGTTCCATCAGTCTTTGAACAGACAGTTAGACAGTAGGATGGAGAGCAGGAGGGCATGTTTGAGAGGGCAAGTCTGGGGCAGCAACAGCCAAAAAGTGGCAGGACTCCAGCATGCAGAAAGGCATAGCTGAATAGCTGCTTCATGTCGAATTAATGAGTGACTAGTTCACTTTCATGTCAAAGGACACATGCAGCTTTCACACAGCAGTGCCACATTATGACTACACACAAATACTTGCTATCCTATTGGTACCCCTTGAATGTTTTCATATTTTGTTATGATACCACCACAAACATTTATGTGACAAAGTAATGCATAGGATTGAAGTGGAAGGAAAAAGATATATGGTTTTTAAAAAATATTTCTTGCACTCCACTAATCTGGCCTATATGGAAAAGTGACAGCAGCTGTTGAAAGATAGCCTGTTTAGATCAAAGCCATATCCATGTGTTCTAATGACCCAGTCAAAGTCCAGACCTAACTTTAGCTGAGAATTCTGTGGTAGGTCTTTAAAATTGCTGGTCCGAAATGGTTAAAAAAAAAGCAGTCTCTAGCAAATCTGGTAAAGAAAAACAACTTGCAGTTGTAATTACAACAAAAAGTGGTTATACAAATATTGACTTTGGAAGGGAAAAGTCAAAACTGGTCCACAAATGCCTTTTGGGCACAGTAATGGTCTCTAGATTTAGAAAACGGGTAGCAATGCTTTTGATAAATTATTTAATGTTAGCTGATTATTACAAGTTGCAACATTGAAGACCAGTTTTTAGCTAATTTTTCTCAAGTATGGTTCCACTAGCGTAAATCTAAGGTCTCTTTTCAGTCTAGTTTGTTTAGGTTAGCAGTCTAGAACAATATTGATTTTATTTTCAGATGTCACTTTTCATTTTGACCTGTTCAAATTTTCCCATCAAACATAATGCATTTTCCTAATAAATATAAACGTTCCTATTTACTAAAATTTAATAAAAAAGTAGTAAAATGTTCCACATTACTACATATTTGTATGCAATAAAATCTCGACCAATCTGTTAATCTGCTTTACATTTTGCATGTTTGTGCCAGCGTGGCATTGCTCCCCATCCCTTGGTATCAGCTGCTTACGTAAACCAGACTACTACTCCTCCTCTGCCTCCTTCCATGGCCTAGCACCCTGCGGGAATGGTTCTCATTTGCTTAACCCAGAAATGTGCAAAGAAAGTGTGAACCACAAACTCAACTCTGATCTTTTATTCAGTGCTCCTTAAAAATGCTCAGCCATTCTCCTTCTTGTTTTTGATCGTTCTCCTTGTTACCAGTTTTATTGTTGCTGCTTGTCCTTCCTCCCATTCTTTCTTCTTTCCTCCAACTCGGAATATGATTGGAGAAAAGGAAGCTCTTAAATACCATGGCTGTTTGTTTGTGATTGTGTGAAGAATAGTGTAGACCTTTAGGGGAAAAGTTTTGAAATATCTGTTTGTTTAAGAAATTATTAGAGTGATGCCGTTCTTTTAATGAGATCCAAATGTATATGCAAACTTCTATTTACTCGTTTTCCTTTTTGTTGCACCAGAAGTTACGTTTTTAGGATGGATTGAAAAAAGTGGTTTGATTTTTTTTTGTGCTGCAAGCTTTCAACATGTGTACACAAATGAGAGAATTAAAGTTGGCACAAATACTTTATGAACGCATCTTTTTTCTGTACAATGAAACATGGAAGCAGCAGCCCATTCTCTGCTTAGTGCCGCACCTTCCTTATCTTTTTCCTCCTTCTCTTCCACTGACCTACTTCCTGACGGCGGGAAGGAGAAGACGAGGTAGTGGTCTGAATACAAAGTGGCAGCAGCATCTCCCTTTATTACCATCCTTTGCGTCTGTCTTGTTACTTAACTGATCCCCAAACCCTTTAGAATCAAAACGGGGGCAACTTTACTGTCTTTGCTTCAGGGCTTTTTGTATTTTCTACCTAAATATCTACAGTGTTTGTGTGCATACATCTGCGTTCTAAGTTGGTGTGCTTGAATTATGACTCTTAGCATAGTTTGCATTGTGCTTTTAATTTTTTTGTGTCTATATGTAGAATTGGTTTTTACATTAAAACTGGCATGGAGATAAAATTCACCCATTTGGCTACAGTGTTCTCATTAGTGTGTTTTGATGTAAAAGCAGCTAAATACATAGGATCCCAGATAGGTACTGAGGAGAAATAGCAAAAACAAATTGTTGGAAAGTAAATTGAATATTTAATGTATGCAAAAGTTAGTTGGAATTAGGTGTTGTTGGAGAAAGTTTTGAGAGATTTGCTATTTGATGTGGGTAAGAACCAACGAGGTTCAATTGCAGTAGTTCAGATGGACAGATTGTGGATGTGGATTCCAGCCACAGAACTAAGCATAACTGCAATTTTGATTTGATTTTAGGAAGAATCAATGGAAAATTCAAAAGACAGACTGGAGTCCAGTATGATCCAATATTGTAGAGTCAGACCTTAAATTGCTGGTGTCCAATATCAGTTCTCAAAGGTGGCCAGTGTCTTGCTTTTTTTTTTGCGTATTTTATTACACTACCAATTGTTGTATTTTTAAATGTTCATTTTATTTCATAAGGCTAACAATGTACAGTGTATGGTAGTTTGTGCTCTGAGTAATAAACTCTATATACAGGTGGACAGGAGTAGTAAAAATGATGATGATGATGTAACTGACCTCAGTCTATTTAGAGGTTAACTAACAGGTCTCTGCAGAACCATATTTTGACATTTATATTTCATAGGATTAAAACAGGGACACCAATTTACATGTTTGGGAGTTCATTTAACATCACCGTTTCATATCAATGATCAAAGAGAACTGGTCCAAGAATAGAGCACTCCTTTTTTAATAGTAGCCTAGCTGTAAATCTGTTTGAGTTTGTGTGTTGCTAATAATGTGTTATGTAAATGAGATTGCCCTACCTTGCCTGTGGGGAAGCTGGAAGTAAAAAATGGAGACTTTGGAACTATTTGGTAGGCACAACTGAAATTTCGTGACCAAATCAGTGACCAAATCAGTGACTTTGTAAAAGCAGTGACTATGTTGTACTTAACATTTTTCTTTGTTAGTACTTTATAAAAGCCTCAAATTGATGGGCCACAATCTAAAGTGAAGTGTATTTGTGTGAAACCACTTCCAGAACGAAACAGAGCAGTCGAGAGCTGAGGATTCAGTAAGATACAGGAAACAGAAGGAGGCGGATTATAGATGGAATAAGTGGATGGTAAGCAGTGGCAAGGAAAAATGACAGATGTTACCGTCAGAGGGAGGGTGGTTGAAGGGAACTGTCATTCTGATTTAGCCTAAAACAGAGGAATCATGGAAAATGAAGAGAGGGAGGAAATGAAAAGCCCAGAGATGGTCAGATGGCAGTGGACACGGTCAATCTGGAGTGACATTGCATACAGATAAAGGTTACGTAAACAGCCGGTTCTTAAATTTCTAACTGTACTGTATATAATTCTGACTCTATAATGTATGCTGTGTGTGTGTTTGGATTCCCTGTCCTGCTTCCTCTGAGTTGGAACCAGGCCAATTGGACTGGTGTTGAGTGAGGGCTGCCTGCACATGGACCCGGGTGGGAAAGTGAAGATAGAAACAGACTATGAGAGACACAGGACAGGAGGGTTATGTTCTTTGTTGAGCAGAAAGACTTTAATACTCCTGCAGGCTGGTCTCTTTTCTATTGGGCTCCACCAACTGTACACTTCAACAAAACAGTGATTGCCACTATAAAAACTTATTGCGTTTAAGTCAAAATTATTGAACTCAATAGTTTTTATTTTACCCAAACATTTATCTCTGTCCATATTATGCAATTAATAATTAGCAAAGTAATATGCATGCGGTTTGTCTTTCTGACATCATCAAATTGGCATCATCAATGTTACCGTATTCATTTCTTGGATGCTTGCATTGTGAGTTTTTTATTTTCATATTTTGAGTTTCTCATCTTTTTTAGCAACTATTGCCGCAGGAGCAGTCAGGATGTCACAGTTGAGAGCTTGTACAACAGCCAGAATGCAACTCCACTGTCTGCTTAGCAGATCATAGGCTTAAATCTACAGCTACCCTTGCAGCCCTCATTCTCAGGGGCCTGTAAAAACTGACAATAAACTAAAAGGTTTACCACATCATGAACTACATTAATGTATTAAAGAGATTGTTAAAAAAGCTAAAGCATTCAGAAAAGAGCTTTGATACTTTGAAATGTCAAAATGTAAAAATTACCCTTAATTATCTATTATTATTGGGTTAAAAGGTACAGTGAGATGGTGCACAATATATAAAATCATAATCAGTATCACAATATTTTTGCGTACTATGACAGAAATACAAACAATTGCTCGGAAGGATTATTTGGAATATTTGGTGACATCCATTCAGACTTCTCATGCCAAATGGAATCTCTCTGACCTTGATGCCCACTCAATATTAACTTTAATGACCCATATGCTAACGCTCACAGGGAGAGATGGGGACATTGTGATGATGGAAAAGAGCAGAGCAGAGTGAGGTAATTATGGATTACTATTATGGATTTAAACGCAAATGGAAAATACGAAAGTACATTGAAAACACAAATAAAAATAATGACAATAGTAATACATAACAGTTAATTAAAATATTGTTTAAAAATAAAATAATAATGCAAATAACAATAGCAAATAATGTATATAATTTTTTTATTGATATTAAGTATTATCAGTTCACAACCACGAAAATGTTCATACACATTCAATATGGTTGAAGTGCAAATGAAAGCAGTTCTACAAGTGCCTGTTTTAATTTAAAAATCTATTTAGTAGCTAAAACTAGTTAGCAGCTTTTCAGTACTTGTTTTGATGCTTTTGTACCTTTTTCCAGACTGTATTGGTGTAAAGAGAAGGCTAAATGAATCAATGACATGTTTCTTTCAGTGCTGTTTTAGGAAACTATAAGGACAGCAAAGTGTCTGATTAATGATATCTTAAAACTTTTTTCTGAGTTAGCTGAAGTGCTTTAAAGTTACCCTAAAATACATATGGCATGTGGTGCAGAGGAATGGCGGGCTCCACATTCACAAAAGCTATTGGTCTTCAATATAGAGGTCCAGGGTTCGATTCCTGATTTTGGGACCTATGCTGCATGTTTGCCTGTCTTTTTTCTCTGCTCATTTCCTGTCTCATACCTCTCAATAAAGGTCACTAGTGGAAAAAAACATTCTAAAAAAGCAGAAATATCTTCTGATGTTTGTGCTTTTGATCATTTATCAAAATATATTCTATTTTATTCAGAACCTTACAGTATGTGTTTTGTCAGTTGCAAAAATTCGAATAGGTAGTTTTTCCTGAGCTAATGAATGAAGTTGCCATGATTCTATCCATGTTTTCTGTAGACTGCATAAATGCTTGTAAGTGAATTGGATGTTTTATTTACAGTATAGGCATTTTTATTTTCAGCTTGGTGTTTGATCAGATTTATCACAATGCTAAAAGGCAACAATCTGAAAATAGGGTCACAGTTCCACTACAGATTGGAAATTGAAAGAGTTTATCATAGCAAACATTAAAAGGGCATAATGAAAATGTGGTGGGTTTTTTCTACCCTTCGTGTTCCAGTTGAGGGCCCAGTACATTCATAAAGAATTTACCATACTGCTAATTTTAGACGGCACAGTAAGAACTCCTACACCGAACAAATGTGGGCAAGGGATAGTGGAGACTTGTGCTCAGTCAGGATACAGTATTTTGGGGTAGCTTTTTTTGGATGCTGAAGTTATAAAATTTGACTGCCTCATTAAACATATGAGAGCATGGTTCCAGGATGTGCGTAGCTCCTCTAAGGTTATGTAAAATATCCCTGACTGAGAGGGCATAACATTTATAGAAAATTTATTTTTTTAATGTGATGCAGGCTCTGAAACTCCATTAACATTTTGATGCTTCAAAATTGATTTCTCGGTCAAGTACTTGTGCTGGATTTCCACGTTTGAGGTATTTGCATAACATAAGTGCGGCCCATTCATTCACAAATGTGGTAAACTGAAGCATAAAGAAGAGCTGGGGCAACTGTTCTGCTGAGATTGGTCACAATATTTGCTTTTTATTGGAAAGAATATACTGAAAAGACTAGAATTTCTTAAGTAGCAACCACCAATGCTCTTTTCATAGCACTATTTGTACACTGCAGATGCAGCATTATAGCTCTTGGACAAGAGATTTCTTTGTTCTGGTACAATTCCAACCACTGTCAAAATGATGACGTGACGATTCCTGCTTTCAAAGTGCGTTTTTGTTTTTTTGGTTACCCAGCAAGAAAATCCCCACCCTGGCTTGTAAAAACTTCTTGGTTGGATTTTTCCCTTGACGCAGTTTCTGCAGGTGGCTTAGTGATGTTTGTTTGGATGTGGTGTAGGTTGCTCATGTGTTTTTTTTTCCCCCAAACAATATCAAGCAACTGAAAACACGCATCTCCTCTCAGCCTGTGAAATACAAAAAAAACTATTCCAGAGAAGAAAAACAGACAAACCAGCTTAAATCTTCATTAACCAAGAATTATTCAGCAAATGCAGATGACACGTGACATCTGGGATTGTTGGTATCTCTAATCCTCTCTCTTTCTCTTCTTTCTTTTCCAGATCATGCCCCCCAGATAGCAGTCTCCTCATCCTTTCCACTCCCCCCCTCCCTTGACCCTTGGCCCCTTCCTCTACCTTCCTGATCAAGCACCATCACTGCCAACTTCACCACCATAGCCACCATGCCCCCCAGGAAGAGGACACGGGCGGGCTTGGGCTTTCTGTGCTGTTTCGGAAGCAGCGACCCACCGGAGATAAACCTTAAGGACACCATGCCACTGCAGCTGCTGGAGTTCAGCTCCCCCATGCCACCTGCAGAGGAGCTGCATGCACGTTTCTCTGAACTGGTGGTGAGTAAAAATGCTATTTTTTTCCCTCTGAAATAGAAGAGTTTTTATGTTTGGCACCACATCTGCTGTTTTAATTTAACTTACACTGAGTATTTTTTGCAGTGCATGAACAGATTTACAGTAAATTTGCTTCTTGTAAGATTACTGTCAGCTTTTATGTAAAATTTGCTTGAAATATTTACTAAATTAGTTTTTTTAATTCATTGAATGTACGGTTGCATCTCATCAAAAACTCTACTCATAGCAGTAATTTCATTCAATATATAGATTAATTCCACAAGAAGTTATATATTTCAGGTGTTCGTGTACATTTTGATGATTATAACTTACAGCTAATAATAGCTTAAAATTTAGTTTTTCAAGAAACTAGATTGCACAGGACCATTAAAATTAATATTTATTGATACAGAAATTCAATTTAATAGTCTTCCAGCAGAGTCATTGACACTATTTACAAGGAAAGTCAACCACAAGGTTATTGCTGAAGAATTTGGCTGTTAAACGAGTGTTTTATCCGGCCATATTATTTGAAAATTGATTGGAGGGAAAAAGTGTGGTAGAAATAGGTGCACAAGCTACAGGGTTTATGCGATTTTTAAGAGGATTAGGAAGCAAAGCTCATTCAGGAGTTGGAGAAGCATTCGCATGGTGTGGATGACTGAATAGTATGTCTCTGAACTGTATGGATTCAGTACTTGGTCAGGGCTCCTTTTTATATGAATTACTGTATTAATGTTGTGTGGCATGGAGGCAATCAGCCAATGGTTCTATGGACGTGTTAACGAAGTCCGAGTTGCTTTAATAGCAGGCTTCAGCTCATCGTCATCTTCTCTGTGGGGTGTACTTGAGTTTTTTGTTGGACAATGAAATGAGCATCCCCATAAAGCTTGTAAACAAAGGGAAGCATGAAGTATTCTAGCCCAGTGGTCCCCAACCTTTTTTTCGCCACGGACCGGTTTAATATCAGACAATATTTTCACGGACCGGCCTTTAAGGTGTGGCGGATAAATGATAACGGACGGTATAAAAACAGGTTATTTTTAAAATTGTAACAATAGACGTAAATCCAATGTGTATTCACAGCTTTATTAACAGCGTCCTCCTAACATCGAGCAGACAACATAATAACACGAGTAACACTCAGCCCCGTAACGCTCTCTGGTCGCCATGGTAACATGTAAACATACCTTTTAATAATTCAAGATTTACCACAAAAACAAATACAAAGTGCATGAAAAATCTAACACACCACAACGCTGAATCAGTGAGAGGCTTGGGCCTTTTCCCCCTTTCCAAAGAAATGGTCGAGAGACATTTGTTTTCTATCCATCTACCTTGTGGGATTATGTGTCAAGACTGAGCTGTGTAACGGGGATATCCAGTTATTTTTCAAAATGAAACAGCGGTCACCCTCAGATAATAAATAAAATGGAAATACTGGAAGTTATTTATTCTTTTGTGTGGCTCGCGGCCCGGTACCACATGACCCACGGCCCGGTACCGGTCCGCGGCCCGGGGGTTGGGGACCACTGCTCTAGATGGTTGTTTTGACTTTGGACTTTATAAAACACATCGGACTCACCATCAGATGAAAGGGCTACCCAAATCACCACTGACTGTACAGACTTCACTCTGGTTGTCAAGCAACTTGGATTTAGTGCTCCTTTATTGTTCCTTCAGACTCTGAAACCTTGTTTTCCAAATGATATGCGAAGTTAACTTTCATCTGAAACAAGGATTTTGAACCACTGAACAGCAGTCTGCATGTTTTTCGTATTAGCCATGTTAAGATGCCACTAACAGTGTCTCTGGTTCATGAGATGCTTAATGCAAGGAATGTGACAATTGTAGCCCATACCCTGGATAAGTCTGTGTGGTGGTTATTGAAGCTCTGACTCCAGACTTACTCAACACCTTGTAAATTCCCCTAACACTCCTGAATGTACTTTCTTCTTTAAAGTTCTTCTCGAGTTTGCCGTTTATTCCGGTTCCTTGTGCAACTTTTTCAACCACACTTTTTCCTTCCACTCAACTTTCTATTAATGTACCTGAATGATGTTTTATAGTGTTCAATGTGTCAGTGAATGTTTGCTGGACAACTCTGTAGTCTTACCCATGATTGTGTTGACTAGTACATGGAAATTACCTAATATTTATGTACTAAATGTGCGTTTTATTGGCCTTGTGTAATGTTTTAACTTTCAGACAACCTGCATTTTGGCCATAAGCCATAATCATCAAAATTACCTGAAATAAACACTTGAAATAGATACTTCTTTTTATAATGACTTTGTTATATGAGTTTCACATTTTAAATTGAATCATTGAAACAAATTAACTTTTCAGTGATGTTCTTATCTCTGTGTAGAAAAATAATGTGCCATTTGCCATTCACTAAAAACGGAGCAAGCCTTTCCTTACTGTTTTCCTTCTTGGCTTGCAGCCTGATAGTTTGCGTGTTGCTCATTATCCTGAACAAATAGGATTAGAGGCCGGAATTAAAATGCTTGGGTCTTGCGGAAGTTGTCTTGATGGTTGGCTGAGGCCATGCCCCAACCCCCATCATCAAACTCAGACAAGCACAGTCCACATCCCGTGCGCAGATCACACTTACTGGCAGAAGCT
Organism: Valencia hispanica; assembly: GCA_963556495.2. Lineage (NCBI taxonomy): Eukaryota > Metazoa > Chordata > Actinopteri > Cyprinodontiformes > Valenciidae > Valencia > Valencia hispanica. The sequence goes on from OY747720.1 coordinate 21,047,019, forward strand.
TAACGTTTGCACCCGTGCCAGATGGGGATCGCTGTGCTGACATGTGCCCAGGCAGTGGAGAGAGATCATGGCACAGCTGTCAGAATGGAGAGCTCTGAAGTGAGTTTCAGCTGCCATGCAAGAACAGGGCTGTTCTGCGTCTGTTCGTTTGCTCACTTCCTGTCTCATGGTCACTGTCAGTCTTGTCTGCTTCCATCGTTGCGCCCTTCTCGCTTCCCTTTGGCCGCACATTTCCTGCTTTACTCTATCTCTCCCAACATTATGTCTAATGGTGTGCCTGCAGGACAGCCTCTGGCATGTCTAACTTCTCAGAGAAAGCTAAAAGTCAATGTCTGCAGGATGTGTCACTTCACTGTCGATTTTTAAAATCAGGAGATAAAGCAACATATTCCATATGATCAAGAAGGTCTGACAGGACAGACACCAGGTTTGCAAACTATGCTTTTCCTGTAAGCACTTGTAAGGTGGCCAAATATTAACCTTAAGTAGCTTAAGATATAGATGCAATAATTGAAGAAAAGAATTGAGGCAAATAATGATGTGATTACTGCAAAGTGGAGACCCACAGGTCTTGCTGATATGTAAAACAATAGTTTGCAACTTCACACGTTTGATAACAGACAAAGCTTCATAGAAATATTTTTGCATTATTCCTGTTTTGACTTCAATAAAAAAATATAATAAAACAACCAGGGTCTGTTTTGAGTTTTCCCTGCCTGCTCTTCATATGGGAGCATTTAGCAAAATCACAGCAGCAATCCTCGTGGTTAAGAGGACCGAACGACCCGTGGCTTCTTCTGGGGTAAACGTCTCAAATTAAGATGAAAGTAAGACAGATGCCTAAGTGAGGAGGAAGAAGGCCAAAATTATCTACCATCGATTTATAAAACTCGTAGAGTTTTCTTTCTTTAACCAAGAAAAGCAAGAAGGTTTAGAACATCCTGAAAACATCAGCTTTTTTTACAAAAAAACCAGTTTGCCATACATGCAGGTTACGATCCTTTCTTACTATAAAGTTTGAAAAGATAAAAGGAATTTCCAGTTGGTTGATCGCCTAGTCCCTGACAACTTTATTCATGTCTGCTTTTTCTGTGGCCTTTGCATAAATATATTTTATGAAACCAAGGGCACCTGGGTTCTGGATGTCCGTCTGTTTTACCAATGCAGCAACAGACAACATGACACAAAGTTATCCAAACATTGGTCCAAGCAGACGGTTATCCTTGGTTCTCTGTTTGTAACTCAAGCAGAGAGCGGATGTCTGGAGGAGAAGGGCAGGAAGGACAGATAGATGATACATACCATGGTGAGTTTCCATGGTAACGGGAGATGGGGATTATTGTTTTGAAAGTCTTTCCTGAAGAGGGGAATGTGACTCTATGGAGATTTTGGAGTTGGGATGACAGTTCTAGGTCAAGTGAAAAAAGTAAACCACCTACACGTCTCATATGCATAATGGGGTTCCTTTTTACAGTGTCAGAATTTGACACACTGCACAGTCAGCAACTACTTGTGTGTTCTTGTGTGTAAAGTCTTGTGTGTAAAGTCACATCTTAGGAGAGATTCCTCACCTCAAGATCCTGACTGTGTTTAAGTTCTTCATAGATCTCAAACCCTCCCTATAAGCAAACACGTCTCTTTTGCTTCTTGCAAAATGCAGGTGTATGACCAATGGGGCTGGCAATGAAGCCAAACTGACATGACATGTAGTCCTCAGCCTGTAGATCAAGAAACTATGTAATGGGATGAGCATGTGTGGTTTCCATTCTAGGTTGTCTCGTGTAAACACTGAGGTCTGTTCTGTTAGATGTGCAGGTCAACCTGGACAAAGTGTGAATAATAAACCTGCCACGGAGTTTGTCATAAACCCAAATAAAAGCATAGTGAGAACCTGGAAACAATCGCTGCTGTCAGTGTAAGCATCACTTCAGTTAAACTATACATTTTGCACCCGGCAGCAGCTGCCTGTGTTGCAGGTCTGCTTTTTGGATTTCATTGTAGTTTCACTTTTTTCACCAAGAACTTCAAGGCTTGCATGCATAGTTGATATATTGGCCATGTGTGAAGTCTGGCGGCGCACCAAAAAACATCAACAGCTTTATTTTTGTTTGTCAGAGCCATTCCCTGCTAATACCTTTTATCATCAAAAGAGTGATTGCTCTCATGGTTTGATCATTTAAAGCTGGTTTGCCTGAATAGGTTTGGTCGTTTGGTTCATTTCTCATTGGTGGCAGCTCAGTAAACTAAAATGAACCTTTTGTTTCTACAAAGAGAAGCCAAGTGTGAGGTTGTTCAGGGACAGCTACACTGGCATTTACGCGTTGAAGCTGATAACAATGAGTGTTTACTGTGGAAGAATCAGCATATGGAAATAATCTGCTGAGATATAAAAAGATGTAAAGGCTACATTTTACATTTCTATTTTTTTTTTAATAATGCTCAAATTGTGTCCCAAGTTTTTATATAGAAAAGGAAGAGTGTGTGTTTTTTCCACCTGTGATGATTTGTTGCAAGGATGTAGTGCACAGTGTATCTGCCAAATTGAATCAGCCCTACTAGGCCAACATCTGGATTGTACAATACTCGCAGACATGAGATTAATGTTCGCTCTGCTTTGCTCTCTGCCCTCTTTTTCTCTCCGTCTGTTTTCGTCTTCCCTTTGCTCTCTGTCATAATTTAGGACAACTTTAATCAAACTATTCTGTAGTGGTCCAGCTGGGGTCCAGATGCATAATCATTTACCGTATCATTGAGCAGTGACCTTCGGCAGTGTCCACTTTTTTGTGTTGTCTCTTAAGAAAAATGGAAAATGTTGTCCTCTGGGTGGTGAGGGTAGAATTACTCTTTCGAATCTGAAAAGCCAAGAAAATGTTTTAAGCATTTTAAAACATAAATCCATTCCTAGTGTTCCATGCAGTGTGACTTTTTTAGCCGGACACAAATCAAATCTGTTACATAACGGCAGACAATGGAAACGTTCTCCTCCCTCTGGGCAATAGGAGTTAGTTTCCTTCCCCGTGCACACCCTGGGATGCACCCATCTTTCTTTTCCGTTTCCCTCCCTTCCTTCTCTTTCAATTCAAACTTTTTAACGTTCTCTTCCTAAACTGCTGTAGCGCCTGCGCTCACTGTCCTGAGTCAGCCCTATCATGAACGTGGCCAAAGCTTGTTTAGACCAGAGCTGTCGGCTAGAAGCTGCTACTGTCTGAAGTGGGTATGACTCATCTGAATGTTTCTGAACAAAGTGTGACTAAGGTTTTATTAATACTGTGCAAAGTGGTAGTGTGTCGATTTGACGTTCTCTGCATTCATTTAAAGTTAATCTTTGGGCTTTTTTAATGTCGTTTTTATTTGAATCAAAGCCGATATTATACAAGGTTTTGTGAATGGAGCTGAGACGCACATAAGCGAACTCACTGTATCTTGTTTGGATCAGTAATGGCTGCTCCGGCTTCCTGTGGTCTCCCTGGAGGTCTAATATGACTTCCTGCCTGCCTTTCTCCTGCCTCACGGTATCTTATAGAGACTATATCAGCATAATGTGTACAGCCCATGCATCACTCCCAGCTTGTGCTGCAAGACCTAACTGGAGGTAAAGACATTTGTATCCACCCTGGAAATGCCACTTCATAGACAGGCATGCATGAGGGAAGACGTCACATTTCCCATGTATGTGAAGCCACAAGTATTTTCAGCCCACAAAGACACTCCCACTGCAAAGCCTCACACCATCTCTCGCTCTGATTTTTAATTCCAAAGAATCTGTGTCTAGATATTGGCTTCCATATTAATTCTACATACAACTTTCAATGTTTTACAAGCAAACCTTTCTTTGACAATCTGTATTTACTTCTTATTTATTTTATTTATTCATAAATACTTTGTCTTCTCTCTTTTCTGTCCCATCAACCTATATTGTTGTACCTCATTTTGTTTTGGTGTGAATTTGTTGCATAGATGTGAGGAGGATTTTTTTTATGTTTTCCTACAGAGCTGTGACCTTTAACTCAATGTTTTATTTCAACCCACTCTGCTGCTCCAATCTGTTCACACAGCACCTTGCACAATTACTGGCACCCCAGCAAAGATGTGGTAAAAACTTCAAATAATCTGAAAAATTTAACATTTGAATTTTGAAACATTTATTTTGTTTAGGTGGAGAAACTAAGAATTTGAAAAGAGGGATCTGTGCATGTGGTCATAGTAAATATTCCTCTTTTATGCTCTTTACTTCAGCTCATCCGACAAGTATAGGAAATGGGTCTGTGGATAAAAATGGTAATGAAAACGGTGACCATAATCTATGTTGTGGATCATTGTCCTACTGAAAGGCCAAAAGATGACTCATTTTTGGTCTTGTGTATTTTCAAGACAGAGATTCCCATCCTGGAATCTCTGTCTGTCCTGCATGCTTTAGTTGTTTCCTGCGGCTGCACACCTGATTTTAATTAATGGGTGATTAACAGGCTTCTGCAACACTTGATGACATGTTGAGGAAGTAATAAATTGAATCAGTTGTGCTTGGGCATCGTAATCATAAAGCCTGAACACTGCCGTAGAAGTTTGATGGTGGTCACACCAAATGCAAAAAATTGCAATTAAGTAAAAGGTCATTGATCATCAAGCAAGCAGTGTGAAGATTGCCTTATTCCCATTTGAGCAAAACAAGCGAAAAATGTACATTTGTGATGGTAGAACACAAAAAGCTTTTTCCTAGCATGCTTTCCAACAAGCTGCATGGCATGTAGATACCATCTAAGGGTTTTTATGGAGACTTGGTGTCTCCAAGATGCCACTCTTTGCTGCAGTTCTCTATTAGTGAACTGTGTGGTGTCAAGATGCATTTGGATCTTTAACCAGCCTTTATCCAGCCTTAGGAGAGGAGCTATTTTGTGGTTGTTCTTTCCTGACTTATTTCAAAACTTTTTTAACACACTATCCAAGGGTATCCATAATTGTGAAGAAAGCTATAAGATCCCTGCATTTGTCATACATTCATCCTTCAATTTATCCTGCAATAGTTCACTGTAGGTCAACTTAAAAAAATGCAATTTTCCTTATTTGGTTTTGAGAGTAGGTGAAAATCCCTTGACCCAAAATGTGGTTGGCTTAGTCTCAGCATAAAATATAGTGTCATGTTGAAGCTACCGGTCTTTTTTTTTTTTTATCCAAGAGGCTGATTTATCAACAGAAACATACCTCGTATCTAAAGCGGCAACATTGCATATTGCCCCCCCTCCTTTTTTTTTGAGCAATGCTACAGCTTTTGTTTTACTTGTAATGTACCAAGGACTAAAGTCTTATAATGCTGTTTTGGTTTTGAAACGTGCAGTGTTGTAACACTGCCATATCCTTTGAATCATATCGCCTAATCTAAGAAGCCCACAAGCTTTTGGAAGCAGGAAATTAAGTGACAGAAAGGATTAATCTGCAGCGAACATGACGATCAGATCTCACCTCCTCAACCTTTAAGAATAGTTTTAACATTATTCAGCTGGCAGCTTTGTGTTAAATATGAAAGGATTTGGAGGTATGTACTTTTCCCCTTCTCAAGTAGCAGGTGTAACAATATTAGCTTTGGTTTATGTGATTTCCCGACTGAAACGTGCTGGTGTAGGAAGAAGGGGGCACATTGAGAAGGAGGTATATTGCTACAAAGACAAAAGTCTTGGGTTTTGTTTTGGAATAGTGAAGGAATTACCTGTTTTCTGGGGTGATGCTTGGGTCATGAGGCACTCCATGTGATGTGGATGTGATATTGGAGACTGTTTGAAAGGTAGGAGGCAAGATGGAGGTGGAGGAAAAATGAGCGATGTTACAGAACTGGAAAATGAAAATTTCTCCACCTGCAATGACAAAAACATTCCCCCATGTTCTCATCCATAATGTTTTTCAATTTTGCAGTTTAAATACTGAACTGGAATGTTTAAATCTGTCAATAATCAAATAATACGTGCTGGATTTTAAGTACCTTAAAAACTGTTCATTTTTTCATTACTTTGCTGTTAGTGTTTTCTTCCCCTTGATAACTTCAATATTCGAAGGTGATTATACACTTGATTTTCTCTGCAGTCCTTCTAAAACAGTTAGCCCATCATCCAAATGATATTTTTGAAAAAAAATTAAGCATGAAGTAAACAGAATGCAGAACAATGTAAATTATTATAATACAATGTAGTGGATCTCAATAGTCTACTGTTAGAATAGATTAGTCCGACAATATTAAATCATTTCAAACCCTTTTCCACCTTTTGATGTGACATTTACCCTTTCTGTTTCAACTCAAAAACAAACAAATCTTGTAGAGGAATAATAAAAAAAAACACAACAATGGGTTGCATAATTGTACATACTCTTAATATCATTTTTTGAAGCAATTTTTGCTTCAGGTTGACCATTCAGCATGTGGAGTTAACACCTACCTTCAGTTTTACTAACAATCAGCTACCCAGAGTACCAAACTAAATATCATGGAAACTATGAAGGCTTTACCTGGGGAGACTGTGGATAGATGATACCTTCATAGTCATGACAGATTTGGAGAACTTTTGAAAGGTTGAGCCGAGTCAAGATGTGGCTTGTGGATTAACTCCTGTCAAGCAACACTGATTGCTAAAATTTAATCAAAAGTGCTTCAACAAGTTAACAGTTTAACACTACGGCCACTATACTGTAACTACCAGAACGGCCAAAGGCAGTCATTTTGACTGTTGTATTTAAAACCTAATTTAATTGCCTTGCAAGTATAGTACTGAGATAATACAAAAAATAATTAGCTAAACAATGTTTTAAACCACAGTCAGGCAAAGATTACCATTTTTAATTTAATAGACTAAGTTTAATTATGCAAGCTTTTACCTGAATCGAACATCAGCCTCAAACTATAAGTGTAACATACATAGAAGAGCATTTCTTTCAATCAACTCATTTGGTAAATTTTACAAAAACACATTGCTATAAATGTACAACAATATTAGTTTCCTTTATCACAGAAACAAAATAGAAACGATTTTTATATGATCAAAATACATGTACTAAAGGGTAATAGCAAACATAGAAGCAACAGAACAAGCTGGATGTCAAAAAATGCAAGAATATCTATATTATTTTAACTATTTACAATGAGGCTAATAAAAGTATTTACAGCACAAAGGAAGCACAAATCACCTCTCTTCACCTGGCGCAACTCCTGTACTAAAAATAAAACTTCCGACACCTGCAGCAGATGCCGCAAAACTGTGTGCGGAAGTTGCGCAAGGCGAAGAGAGGTGATTTGCGCTTCCTTTGTGCTGTAAATAATTTTATTAGCCTCATGAGCTATACATTTTTTTTACTGAGTTTTGACATCTAGCTTGTTCTGTTGCTTCTATTTCATACTTACGTACTTTCACTGTTGCCCTTCAGTTGGCTACATATATTTTGATATTATAAAAATCGTTTCTATTTTGTTTCTGTGATAAAGGAAACAAATATTGTTGTCAATTTATAGTAATGTGTTTTTTGTTAAATTTTTCAAATGAGTTGATAAAAAAAAAATGCTCTTCTATGTACGTTACACTAATAGTTTGAAGTTGATGTTCGATTCGGGTAAAAGCTTGCATAATTAAACTTTGTCTATCAAATTAAAAATGGTAATTTTTGCCTGATTGTGGTTTTTAAAACATTGTTTAGTTAATTAACTTTCGTATTTTCTCAGTAGTAAACTTCCAAGGTAATTAAATTAGGTTTAAATATGACTGCCTGTGGCCAAAATAGGTAGAAATGATTGTATTTCCTCTATCCTTTGAACACTAAATATGAAATCTATTTTTTATGAAAGTTTACAGAGTTTTAGGAAAACTCATGAAACAACAAGGCTTTATGTTTTTTTTCATAAATTAATTAAACATACAAATTGAAAATGGCTGTTCTAAGGGTGTTTGCATCTATGTAACCAGGTTATTATGTCCTATTTATATCTTACAATTCTCTGACAAAGTAAAGTTGAATTGTACCGAAAAAACACATTAATGGGTGGAGAATGTTGTGAAATTATTCATTATGTCCAACAATTTTTTTTTGCATCACAGAAATATGACATTTTATCAGGAGGTTGGTATTTTCTATTTAACTACAACACATTGTTGACAACAATTGCAAAAGAGACGTAGGAACTGAAGTTCTCAATTTAATATTTGAAGAAGTTTTCACACTTCATCTACAGTAAATATATTCACAAGATTTACAGAATACTAACCCAATTGACCTGGTCTACTAATATTCACCAATTATGAACCAATTTATTAAAAATGGACATGTTTCAATAAATCAATGAATCAATCAATTAATCAAATTTTATTTTTAAAGTGCTTTTCATACAGGAGTTGCAACTCAAGTGCTTTACAGATTAAAATGACCCCACATAAACCATATTCCCATCCTTCAACGACAGATTTAAAGTCATGATCACAGTTATACCCCCCTGACCCCTAACCCAACTCCCATGCACACAAACGCTTAAGAACAAAAATAAAAAGGACGTAAAAAGGACATTGGGCCAAGTTTGACGGATTAATACTTTTTAAAACCTAAAGGCTATATTAAAACTCAAATAAAACCAGGTTTGCTCCCTACTTTTTCCATGTGAGCAGCTTTAAAAAAATAAAGGAAAAACCAAGACCTGCGCACGTGGGCATTAAACGTATTCCAAGGAAATTATATTCACATTTGAGTAAATTAACATTCAAAATATAGGTAACTTTAATGAATAAAATAGTAATAATGACAGATATGTGCAGGATTTGGAGAAACCGGTTGTTTGCAATCATGTTGTTTTTTAATTTAATCATGTCGTTCTTTTTATCACAAAAAACTAAAGCAAACTGAGCGGGCATTTAATCAATGGACTACAATCTTTCACAATTTGACCGCCTTTAATTTGATTAAGAGTTAAAATTGCTGTATATGCAGACAATCTTATGCTTTATATTCAAAATAAATGTCTCACGTCGACTGGGATGTTTTTTATTTAGAAGGTTGTAACATCCTTGCCATTTAAATTTTTCATTATCCAGCTCTCACATTGCTTCCCACCAATTAAAACCTCCAAATGGAGAGGCCTTAGTAGTACGAGGAGGGAGAACACAAGCTGCATAGGGATAAGATGCTGGACTTAACTTCCATCTGGTCCACATCCAGGGGTCTCATTCTCTCAGATTTTCACCGGCTCACAGAATTTAGCTCCTCCACAGAGCAGCAGACAGCGGGGCTTTGACCCTGTGACCAGGCAATGAGCCATAGCTGAGCTGAGTATGGGGAGAGAGGACTGTGCTCAGAAACAAAATCTGTTGATACTAAAGAAGACTGAGACAGAGATTTATTATTCAGCTGCCACATGATGGCAAGTTTTACCCTTGATCTTAGATTGTTTTAATCTTGGTGTGAGTCACTGAAAATCCTGCTGTTAAGATGAAAAATGTTATAAGGGAAGATTCTACAGCTTCTTTGTGGTTTCTGTCTGTGTTGTACCCTATTTTAAATTCACACCCCTCAGATATTTTCCCTCTACCAAAGCCACAGCAATGATTCTGCTGGTTATCCCATTGAAAGGAATGGGCCAGGGATGATGTCATTCTTCATAGTGTCAAATTCTTGGAATTTGGGCACCCTCAGCCTTCCCTGTCCAGCAGAGTTGTTGAAAACAAACTCTGGGTGAAATAAAGGGGCCCCCACCTCTGTCACCTGTGGCCATCTTCATTCTGGGCCTCCATGGAGGCCCGCTGCCCGTGGCTGATGTCATGGTAGCAAAACCATTATGAGGAGATTAGCTTTGAGTTGTGTGCAAATCCTCAGTGCCAAAGTTTTTTTCTCCTCTTTTATTTCTTTCCTTGTCCAATCAGTTTCTACATCTACACTTTACTGTTCTTTAGTTCATCGCTCCTGCTCTGTTCGTCTGTTATTTGAATCCACTTCTTGTCTGATTTATTCATCTTTGTTTTCCAAACTTTGCTTCTCCTCTCTGGCATGCATAGACTCATTTCCAGGGCTCATATGCATTTCAAAAGGTGCAGGGGGCTCCTTGTCCTAACATGAAGAATTTAGCAGAGCGGCAGTGTGAATTTTAAAAGGCACCTCTGTAGTGAGTGGAGACAGTTCTCGGCCAGACTATCAAAGCTCACTGTGAAAACCTAATGGCTCTGGGTCATTTCACCCCTTGCCAACTGTTTCCTCCATTTCATATCTGTATATTACCATTACCAGCCTTCCCATTTCCATGTCCTGCCTGTAAACAAACCATTCGCTTATTCTTCGTTGTAGTTAAGTAGCTTTATGAATTATGAAAGAATTTGTTATAAAAAAGTTCCCAGATCTGACATATAATTAAATTATTTTACATTTACTGGTCACTTTTTCCTGAGTACTGGGTTGGACCCCCTAAATTGTCTTCAGAACTGCCTTAATTAGATAGATGTGTACTGTAACTATGTTTAGATTACGTTCTGACTGTACCATCTCAATGTGGCAGCTGAAATCCAGACTGATCAGAAAAAGGCATCGATTTCCAATCCGTTATTCTTCAGTCTTGGTGGCCCTTGTGAATTGGAGCCAACCTTTCTAACTTTTAGCTGAAAGGAGATGCAGCTGGTGAAGCCCTCTTCTGCTGTAGCTCGTCTTCGTTAACATGTTGTGCATTCAGATGGCATTCTCCATCCTTTGGTTTATTGTGAATGGTTATTTGAGCTGTCTGTCTATCATCTGAAACTAGTCTGCTCTTTTTCTGTTGACATTAGTGAGACATTTCCATCCACTCGACTGTCAAGATACAGGATTTTTTTCTGTTTTTCTGATGGTTCTCTGTAAACTGAAAAAATGGTGTATTTGAAAATCCCAACAAATCAGCAGTGCCATACGAGGGTCAAATTCACATAAATCCCTTTTCATTCCCGTTCTAAACACTTTGAATATGAAAATTCAACCCCTTTTTTTACCTAATAAAAATCCAGGTATGAATTTATGTTAAGTACAAAAAGGCAAAGTGGTCAGTACCCAGAATTGACTAATCCACTGATGTCTCTTCTAAAAGGTTTTTGATTATTATTTGAATGTCTGTGTAAAATAGATATGCATCACAGTGCTTCTTTTTTCTGTGCCACCGCTTTCCTAATTATGGTTTTCTGCACCTTTCTTCGTGACTGACAGAAATGAAGGCTGTGTGGGTTAAACTTCTCTTGTTGTTGCAGGATGAACTGGATTTGACTGACAAGAACAGAGAGGCCATGTTTGCGCTGCCAGATGAGAAGAAATGGCAGATCTACTGCAGCAAGAAGAAGGTGAGTTGGCCTCTGTTGTACTTTATCATACATCAGCTCTGATCCTCTGACTGGCTGCCTGAAGCCACAGTTTAGAATTCAATGTCAACCTTCAGCGAAGGGAGGGGGGGGGGAAGCATCCCGTCACAGTTTTGCATTAGCTCAACCACATAGCCGGCCCATGTTTCTGCTTCTAATTTCTTCTTTGACGTAAACATGTGCACATATTACAGTATTGTTATAGGGCGCGATTGTTTTTGCAATCTGCGGTGGGATTGGAGCAGTATTGAAGAGTCCATTTGGGCTGTAAACTCCCTTCTCATCGTTGAGCAAGCATTTTACTCAAACTGCTAAAGAATTGTGATCATGGCATCAGTACTGGAGAGTGTTTTCTTTCGCCTCTTCTTTAAGCCTTTTTCTAGCCGGAAAACATCCTAATTGCCTTTGGTCTGTTTATCCACAAGAACTCTGGTCTGACTTTGTGGTTCACCATCCAAAGCATTATGCTTGAAGAATGAGGACGATTCTTTGTCAGCTCTCTTGCTCATAATAAATATCTGTTGTGTCTTTTTGATTATTTGCTTTTAAATTAGATGCAGCACAAGGTTCTACTTCCCAAGGTTCAGCTTAGATTGGTGTGATATGTTCTGACAACCTTTTGTAATGAGTAAACACATACATTGTTTTTGTGTGTTGGCACTCGTTTGCATGCACCTGCATGTGGTCTGACCTGAATTTATGGGCTCAATATAAGGTCATAAAGTTTGCACATAATTTCAAAGGTCAAGTTCATAAAATAAGTTTTGTAAACTTAAAAAATCAAGTTTTGCAATCTCGTAGAAAATATCTGCCCAAAAATTAGAATTTTGCAAATGTGCAGAAAGAGGTTTGCATGGTTGTAAATAAAGGTTTGCATTTGAAAGAATAATATAAGTTCTTTAGCAAACATCCTGTTTTAGGATTTGCATCATAAAAATGCGTGAGAGACTCTCAAGTTACGGTTGTGAATTTTGGCACGGTCTTTACACACTCTGAGTGGATGGTGACAGATCACATTGTCCAATCAGAGAGCAGGCCACTTCCTGTCTTTCCACAGCGCTACAGACTCTTAAATTGAGTATGGCCGACGACGCGAGTATCTCTGCAAATCAGGTGGGCTATTATTTATGATGCTGTGGGAATAAATTTCATATTTAATGTTTCACATAAGTGACAATAAAACGGTTACATTTGATTTATCAAATAATAGCCCACCTGATTTGCAGAGGTACTCGCGTCGTCATCCATGTTGAATCTCTACTCCCCTTTAAGAGTCTGGAGAACGGAAGTGGCCTGCTCTCTGATTAGACAGTGTGATCTGTCACCATCCAATCAGAGAAGTGTGTAAAGAACGTGCCAAAATTCGCAACCGCAACTTCAGAGTCTCTCACGCAGTTTTATGCTGCACATCTCAAAACAGGATGTTTGCAAAAGAACTTATAATATTCTTTTAAATGCAAACCTTTATTTACAACCATGCAAACCTCTTTCTGCGCATGTGCAAACTTGACATTCTTGGGCAGATATTTTCTACGAGATTGCAAAACTTGATTTATGAAGTTGAACTGTGAAATTATGTGCAAACTTTATGACCTTATATTGAGCCCATATGAATTGGGTTACAATATATTAAACAAAGGGGAGCAGTAGAGTTGGGCGATGTTTAGAGGGATGTCAAGGCGAAGATGGAGACTGGTATATGAGCTGGAGAAATGCACAAGAAAAATGCAACTTTCATTGCATTATGATAAGCTGTTGTGCCTTTGGATGCTCTGTGCTCCATCAAAGAGGATTGGATTCTTGGCTGAATTCACATTTGCACATGCAAACCATCAGTACAGTTCAATAAAACTCCTGTATCAGTTATTGAATAACTCACTAAGGCAACCACAGACTTTTATGAGAACTGTCTGTGCTGTAACAGAAGGTAGTGGAAACAAAGTTTTGGCTTCAGACTGGGCACTTTGGCGCTGTGTGAGTCTAAACCGGGTTCATAGCTAGGATATATTAGTTTGTCATTCCACCTCCATCTCTCCCAGTCAGGAATCATTTCCTCTGCAAAGTTTTGTGTCCAGGCCAGAAAACGAAGAGCTAAACCAGGGTAACTGTGAACAGCGGAAAGCCGGAGGAAAATCCAAACAAACCCCTCATTCATGGAGAAGGCAATTGTAATGGGGAATGAAAGGGGGAGAAAAAAACAACAAAAAATAACTGGGGTGCAACATCAGATAATAATCTGCCTTTGTGTATCTTTGCGCAGCCAGGGAGATATGAATTTTGCCCTCAAATGTACAGCCTCAGACGAGCATAAAAAAATAAGAACACACATACAGTTGAAATGAAAATCAAGCATAGCAGGTTATGCAGAAACACATTAGGGCGCCACACAGTAGTGCCCTCTGTTGCTCAGAATGAACACATGACAGCAATTTGAATGGAGAGCAACATTTCCCTCGAACCGTCCTGTTAAAAATGAACAGTGCTTGTCTTGTTTGGTCCAGCGAAGCGACGGCTCCAGTTGTTGTGGTTGGAGTATTCTTTTAGGTAGGAACAAAGAAAATCGGTCATTATCCTGCTGCAAAACTGCACAAAACATTTACTGTAAAACTATTAACATATTCCAGCTTTCTTTTGGCACAATCCTAGTGAGCTCTATAAATAAAGATTTAATTTGAAATAACTGAATGTTTATATTTATAAAAATTAAATAAACCTTTTGAAATGCATGTTGATGTGTAGAGCTGCAAAAATATTCTCCAAGATTACCTGATTAGAAAGGTTTACTTATTGTGTTAATTATCTACTTAGCCAGTCATAATGCAGCAGTCCTGCATGAACTGCTACTTCATTCAAATCAAGTGCTTCAGTTTAACTTCAGCGCAAACACAAGAATGAGTGAAGTTCACAAAATAAAATGGGTGACAGAGACTAAAGGCTCAGAAGGATAAATCAAGGGGACTTTTCTGTGCTTCATTCAGCCTTCCTCTTATCTGCTAAAATTATTGCTTTCTCTTACTCTCACCTGCAGCCTTAAAGAACCGCAGATATTTCTCAACATATCGTAAAAAAATACAGCAATCCTTTAAATAGTTTCTTACATCTCTGTGCTTCCTCTGAATTCATGCATTACATTGATACCGTAATTAGCTACCTTTAAGTCTTCTCTAGTCAGTAACAACTTTCACTCTGAAGATTGTTGTTCTCTATGTGACCCATTATAAACTGGTCAAGCTGAACATTGTCTGATACCAGACAGTCATGGTGTCCAAGCTATTAAATACTGGTTTTATTGTCATACATCAAATCACAGCCATTGTTTCTAAACTAGACATCCTCCAGCACCTTGCAACATGGATGCAAACAGCTTAACCAAAATCTTGTCAATATTTCAAACTTTCAAGCAGAATTGTGATCTGAACAAGAAAAAGGCAAACATAAAATCTAAACATGTAAATGATAATAATGACATACAATAAATTGGAGCATTGACCTTTAAACTATTGACCATTTGTCATGCATAAGCCAATACACCATATCAGAGCCCTCAAGTTTTATGAATAGTTTAGAGTGAGATCGCTGAGGTTGAAGGAACTACAGATTATCTACTTTTTTGGCCGCCGCGGCCCGTCAACATCATTCTCTTCTCCCAACTGTTTTTGGTATTAAGAAAAATGTCTAATTTTACATCCTCCATGTTACAAATAACCAATAGAAATGATAGCAGGCCCAATGTGTCCGTCTGCATTCGAGTGTGGAACACCCAAAACTAGTTTTGCAACCTTAGACAGTCTTCAAAACCTCAGCATATCTGTCACCTTTGAAAACAATGAACCAAGAATGCAAAATTCCTCTCCTAAATTATATAGTTTTCAAGTGGATGGTATCAGTGTGTGTGGGTGTGTGTGCGTGCGTGCGTGTGTGTGTGTGTGTGTGTGTGTGTGTGTGTGTGTGTGCATAGAAAATGTATCTTACTCTGTTCTTCATTGATGAAAGGTTTCTCCAGAAAACTTTCCAAGTCAAAAGTGGTTGGATCCTGAAGCAAGGGGAATGTACATCAGTTGGTCCTCCAGGAACTCCTCACTAAGATGGTCGTTCTTTTTGGGTCCGTGAAATTAAAAATGTTCAGGAAATATGGAAAAGAACGCAAAATAAACATATAAACATGGAATTGGTGTTAAAACCTTCACTCATTTATGAATACGTCAATGTCTTACCTTGCTTCAGATTAAAACACATCTTCTACTCCACATTCAGTCTTCTGCTGGACAGACTTGTCTGAGTAAGATCTCGGTAACAATACAACATTTTGACTAATAATAATAATATTAAAAGGGCAAATTTTATAAAGACTGGGTATTTGTTAATGAATACTAGTCTCAGAAATCACACTGCATTGCTTTCTGGGAAAGTGGAAGGCACTGGAATAATGGGTGGACTCAGCAGTCGATCTTCTAAAATACATACAATAAACTTCTGCATCTGACACAAAACGCTAACGCTTTTGAAATAAAGGTGGCTTCATTGTGACAAAAAGGTTTACTTTATAGAAATGTGCTTCTGTTTGTTTTGCTGACATCTGAAGTTCCCCTGAAATGTAACAGATCTTCTGATAGCTGGTACATGAATGTGTGACATAAGTGGAACTTGATTGAGAGTGTTACCAAAGAATATCCAGTGTATTAATGTTGAAAAGGTTTTTTTCTTCAACAACAGAAAGAGAGAATGGGCAGCTATGAGAGTTTTTGGCTTGCTATTTGGTTCAAACCCTTTTCTGTTTAGTGTCAGGATGGTCACATTTTGATAGCAGCTACGACAAAATGTAACCCTCTATGGGATGCCATTTGTAAAGTTACCTGGTCAAAGATTAACAGTAATATTTTGAGTTATTTGGCTTGTCATAAGAGGAAAACAATGGGGTTAATTTTTTTAGTCATATTTTTACCTTGCAATTCATTCATTTATAAATGTCCAGTTTACAACTAAATATTTATTTAACAAGCTAAATATTTAGTTTACAAACTAAATATTTATTTAAATTAATTACTCATAATACTGCTGTTAATTTTTGACTGTGTAACCTTTCAAGCAGCACCCCATAACCCTCTGCGTTTCAGGGAACATTACTATGTCAGTGTTCAAATTAGAGCTATAGTTTTTATACTCTTAAGTGTCAGAAAGTTAGTTCTGAATAATAATAAATAATATTGAGTATGATTACATTTTCTGAAAGCAGCCATTAGAATATGACTATATGAATATGAGTATTTCAGTTGGACAGAGTCAACAGCGATCTCTGGAATGACAGCATCTAATGATCACAGAACTGGATTTCACTCTTTGGCTGCTGTAATCCACGCAGCGCGGCGACGAGGAATAGTTCAGGTGGACAGAATTCCCCCCCCCCCCTCGGATCATAGATTCTGTCTGATGTCACCGATTTTATTTTGTAACACCAGCATCGGCCCAAGTTAGCAACAACTAATCATTTTAGCTTCACCTGACAAGTGTTCATGCTTATACGTTCTAGCCTGCTAGCGCTATTCCCTGCTGTACTCAAAGATAAATTCCAGAGGAATAAGGGGAAGAAAAACACTGTAAATATCAACGCTTCATTCTTCTACAAACAGCTACCTGTGGCTACCGATCAAGAACTTTCAGCAGAATGTATATTGGTGTGACGCCACAAAGTTGTTCCATATCAATCAATGATGAGTTTACTATAATGTAAGTTTATTAACTGATCATTTAGTTTAGTTCCAACGGGGCTTAGACTGAGCTCACAAGGTGCAGTGAACGGATCGCTCATAGCTCTTTCAGTGCAGGTTTTATTTACAGCGTGAGGAATGTCATGTGTGGCGTGTGAAGACTGGAAAATGCCTGTCTCACGCTCATTGCATGAGGCTTGAGAGCTCTGACTATATCCTATCCAGCCACAAGAGTTGGTTCTGTTAGTAAGTCAGTGAATGAAATAATGGCTGCACACCACCTCCTGTTAATACAGAGGTGCCATCAGTTTGGCCTTTATATGAGAGTATCACATTTGTGCCTGTGAGCCTGTGTGTACTTGTTTTTGCATGACTTGCACTGAGTTGCCCGCAGGTAGAGAACACGATGTTACATCTGATAGCTCCTTATAATCGTCTAGTGCTTGAAGCCAAACGGGGTCTCCTGATTCTTATTAGTTGCGCTGCACTGACACACAAATACACGCTTGTGTTTTCAGGCCACGATCACAGAACGTGTCCCTGACCAAACTACAACCCCATTTCTAGAACCTTAGGGGTGTTTTAAAATCTTAAACAATACAAAGAGAAATAATTTTCTCTATATTTTTTTATCTAAAAATATCACATCTGTTTGATGCCAGAAGCATAGTAAGAAAATGTTTGATGATCCAAAAAAGATTATCTCGAAAAAGGCAAGATTAAATGCTAACCAACAATTTAAGAACTAACTTTGTAATTTAAAGGATTTACTAGTTTTATTGTCCGTTCTTCCAAATATTTTAAAACCAAGCCCATGGGATAAAGCTATGACTGAAGTGAAAGTGTTACTGGCAGTTGATATTCAGTCAAAATAATTAGAGTGGGTCATCAGACCCATAGGACAACTTGCAGATGCTGTTGACAGCATTTGCAGCACTTGACAGAGTTAGGTAGATGTTGAGTTTTGATTTTGCATTTAAAAAATTGTCTTATGCAGTTGCCAGGAATGTGGAGCATATGCATGTTGTTTTGGGCCTTGGTTGGTTAGTGATTGTGAGTGCTCCTACTCTGTGAAAGTTTAGGTAAAGTAGAGTTATTCTGCAGTTGGTCACAGATCAGGGCCGATTAAGTTGGAAAACTCTTGATTCCTATCATCAGCCAGTTTCTCAAATATTTATATTATCATGCTAAATTGTTGATGAGAAATAGTTTTTATCATCTATCATCAAGAAATATTGCTAAACTAAGCCATGTAGTGTTGCGTCCAGAGGTGGGAGCTCTTATTCATGCCTTTGTATCATCTTGGTTGTGCTATTGTGACGCGCTGTATACTTGTTTATCCAAAACCTCTCTTGCTCGTCTGCAGACTGTTCAAAACGCTGCTGCGAGGCTCCTAACAAGGTCCTCGAACCCTAACCCAGGGCTTGAAGTAGCTTCGTGGTTCCTTGCAATCTAAGAGTATAAAATAGTTTCAGGACGCCATTGTGAACTGAATTGCTGCTTCTATCCAGGCCAACAGGGCAGGCTCCCACACCCAGCGTGTATTGGGTTGTAGCTTTCAAATCCCGTATCTAATTTGAACTCATAGTATTACTGGTTTGAGCAGATTCAATTTTACCGTAATACATTTCTAAACACAATATTTATTTTGTCCAAAGTGATTACATTTTGTTTTATTTTTGTAAGTTATAAAGGCAAAAGTTCTAAAAAATGTTCTAAATTTCCTTTCAATTTCCTGTATAAGGCCCTGAAGCATGCCTCACTTTATCCTACAGCTCAAATACCCATCAGGAATGCCATTACATAACACAAGCTGACTGTTATTACAGCATGTATGGAGGACTACGGGGGTCATTGGAAAAGCAATACAGCATTTTGACGAGGAGTGCTTAATTGTGAATTAAAAAAATAGATTTCTAAATATAATTTCAAATTCAACAATTAATCCATACAAAAAAAAGACACATTTGAAAAGCATTTTGTAATTACACATTTTGAATTTAAATACTAAAGAGGAATTGCAAATTGTGTTTATTATTTGATTATTAAATACTGTGATTTGAAAACATTTATCAAATCCTATTTCAAAATGGAGAATTAAATAACACAATTAATAAATGAGATTGTAAATATCTTTCCTTTTCATACATTTAAAAAAGTTATTACCTTTTCTACATCCGTTTTCTCTTTCCGGCTCTCATTTTCAAATCCTTTTTGCAATTGCATTTCCTAAATGGTTTACCCTCTCCTTTTAGCATTTGAGTGACCCTCCTGGTCCCTGAGCACACTGAAAACCAAGTTCAACCAATCACAGCTGCACCTCGAACGTAACCAGCTCGCTCATTGGTTAGACAGCCATATTTGGGTGGACCTTGCTGAGCTGCACAGCTCCTGTCTAGAGCCGGAAAGAGAAAACGGATGTAGAAAAGGGAATAACTTTTTTAAATGTATGAAAAGGAAAGATATTTACAATCTCATTTATTAATTGTGTTATTTAATTCTCCATTTTGAAATAGGATTTGATAAACGTTTTCAAATCACGGTATTTAATAATCAAATAATAAATACAATTTGCAATTCCTCTTTAGTATTTCAATTTAAAATGTGTAATTACAAAATGCTTTTCAAATTTGTCTTTTTTTAGTATAAATTAATTGTTGAATTTGAAATTATATCTAGCAATCTATATTTTTAATTCACAATTAATCACTCATCGTCAAAATGCTGTATTGCTTTTCCAAAGACCCCCGTAGTCCTCCATAAGCATGGGCCTACACAGGGAAACCTCTGAAAACTGTCGCAGCCAATGTCTTTAAACATCAGGTGCATGGCCTTTATCCTATCACTCGCTGTGATTAGTGGCAAAATTATCTCTAACTCTAACCTTTTCTATTTGTAAAAACTAAAAGAAAAATTTTGGGCTGCCAAACGATTACAAATTTTAATCTAGTTAATCACAGGGTAGCTGTAAATTAATCACGATTAATTAACATTCCTAAATATGATAAAAAGTACAATTTTGGTGTAAATAAAGGGCAGAACCGGAAGCTGTTGCTCTTTTTTTTCCAGAAATACAGGAGAGTTGCATGGAACTTTTTTTTTTGAATTCCACATTTACACGTGGACCTTTTTACCTATTAATCTTTTAGGCAAGGCAAGGCAAGGCAAGGCAATTTTATTTGTATAGCACACTTTCAACAGCAGGGTAATTCAAGGTGCTTTACATGATTTGGTGATTTAAAAGAAACACATAAGAAACACATTACACATGATACACAATAAAGCAAGAGAAAAAAAAAAAAAGCAAGAGAGCATGAACACATTTCATACATATAACATCAAGCATTTACTCAAAGGCAATTCTAAACAGATGGGTTTTTAGTCTCGATTTAAAGCAGTTCAGAGTTTCAGCAGCTCTACACTCGTCAGGAAGTCTGTTCCAGATAAGGGGAGCATAGAAACTGAAAGCTGCTTCTCCATGTTTAGTTCTGAGTCTAGGGATGTTTAGTAGGCTAGAGTTGGAGGACCTGAGTGGTCATGGTGGTTGGTACCATGACAACAGGTCTTCAACATATTTTGGTGCTAAGCCATGTAATGATTTATAAACTAGTAGGAGTATTTAGAAGTCTATTCTCTGAGCTACAGGGAGCCAGTGTAAGGACTTTAGAACTGGGGTGATGTGCTCTACTTTCCTGGTTCTAGTGAGGACGCGAGCGGCAGCGTTCTGGATCAGCTGCAGCTGTCTGATTGACTTTTTAGGCAGACCTGTGAAGATGCTGTTGCAGTAATCAATCCGACTAAAGATAAACGCATGGATGAGTTTTTCTAGGTCGTGTTGCAAAATCAGTCCTTTAATCCTAGAGATGTTCTTCAGGTGATAGAAGGCTGACCTTGTTATTGTTTTAGCCAGTTGCTAAGGCAAACTAACTAGTTAACATTTTCTGAATGTAAAGCTGACAGTTTCTTAATAATTTTGGACAACCGTGAGCATCCTCTTCATGGGACTATCGTACAACAATGGTGTCTTCAGTCAGATGCTTCTTTAGTTTTGCTGCAACACAGACTACTACAGGAGATCATTCCTGCCTACAGCCATCAGGATCTACAATAGCTCCTTGAAAAATCTAATAATATGAGCTACAACAACACTTAATTTCTTTCTGGAAGCAAAAAAGTTTTTATTTTATTTAAATGTTCTGACTAAATTTGTTTATCAACACCGAACCTTTACATTACTCCCTGGTTCCCATTGTTATTATTTGCAGTTATCAAACAGTTGTCATGTTGTTTACGTGACAAGCGAGCACTGAAAGCAGCGCGGGTTTAATTGTGGGGTAAACAGGCAGGTCATTCTGTGCATGCGTTAAATGCGTTAAAAAAATTTATGGCATTAAATCCACAAATTAATCGACCCGCATTATTGCATTAATTTTGACAGCCCTAGAAAAAATGAGTGCTAGGCTTAAAACATCTTTAGGAATTTAATAACCTGTACATTGCCCCACCTCTTAGGCAGGTCCTTCTGGTTTCAGTGCATAAATGTCCCCTGTGGACACCTTGGAAAGTTGGCGATCTCTCTCATTCTACAGACATATTGTGATATTTTGAGTTGAGAATTTTGAGAAATATTTTTGATACTTTTGATTTTATTTAGGAATGTGATTCATTCTGCCTTGTTTTATAATCAAAATGATTAGTTAACATAATATGTTAGTGAATCGGAGGAAAATGAAAAATATCATAGGATATTATATCATAGGATATTTTTCCTATAAAGACAAAGTATGACCTCTGTCATGAAAGCCTAGCTGTCCTTTCTCTCATTTCCCTTAGAGGTCCCTCTGGACCACAGATATTTTTTTCAATGCTTCTATGCTTTTCCATACTGTTTAATTTTCAAGCAATTCTTTTGTCCATCTCATCTTTTCTAATTTGGATAAAAACACAGGTTTGATATTTTCAGCATCATATTTAATAATTTGTCTCAGATGTAGACTTTTAAATGTTTACTTTTCTATGTCCTGTGTAAAATCAGTCCCACATAATTTTTCCATCATAACATACAACACACATTTTGTATATTATGATCAAAGTTTAACACGCAAGCATATTTCTTTATTATTATAGTAACCATTGTAACTCTGGTCCCATCTCTCTTCAGGCCATTGACCAGTTCTCCCCGTGTAGTTCTGGGGTCTTTCCTCACCATTCTCAAGATCATGTGTACCCGGCGAGGTGAGATCTTGCATGGAGCCCCAGGTCGAGGGAGATTGTCAGTGATCTTATATTTATTCCATTTTCTAATAATTGCCCCAAATGTTGATATCTTCTCACCCAGCTAATTTCCTATTGTAGATTGGCTTATCTTGGTCTTGTGCAGGTGTAAAATCTTGTCCCTGGTGTCCTTGGACTGTTCTCTGGTCTTGGCCAGAAGTTGGAGTTTGTTTGAAGATGTGGACAGGTGTCTTTTATACAAATAACGATTTCAAACAGGTGCCATTAATGCAGGTAATGAGTGGAGGAGCTTCTTAAAGAAGTAACAGGTCTGTGAGGGCCAGAATTTTTGCTTTTTTGTAGGTGCTAAATATGTATGTCCTTCACCATTATACAAGTAAACTCTTTAAATTTCTTATATGTGGTCTCCTGTTTTTTAATTTTTTATTACTTTGTCTCTCACAGTTAAAGTGTACCTATGATGAAAATTACAGACCTCTAATCTTGAAGCAAAAGGCCAAATATTATTTGATGGACTTTGTGTTGAATTTAGTGAAAAATCAAATATAGGTTAGGGACGTATGCTTTGATGGATTAAAAAAAGAGGATAAACTTTAATATGAGTGCGTGTAATATCAACACTGCTGAGTGTATTACAGGTGCTGTGTACTGATATTCTGCATTCCAACTTATCTTTGACCAGTTGACTCATCTCTATTTAGCCTTGTTGCCCACACCTGAGATAGATTTTAGTGACCAAGATGCTTCTTGGTGCTTTTAGATGCTTCTGTGAGCCACAGAGAGTGGGTGAGACATCATGAAGATGATAAAGAAAGCAAAGAGTGAGGGCAAATGTGAGTTGACCGCAACTGTTTTTGTCACTGCTATATTGAGCAGTGATATTGCAACTGAAGGTTTTTCCTAATATCACACATCCCTAATTTGGATCAAGGTAGCCACAGCACAGAGGATTGTATATGTGTAATAGTCCTCAAAAGTGAACTTAAAATCAGCTGGTCAGACATGTTAGGATGTCTCTAAGAGTTAATGTAGTTTATGTTCCTTATACAAGTGAACAAATGACTGTGCCTAGTTGGCTTCCAAAGTTGGAAAACGTACAGTTGTAAAGAATATTTGTTTGAGCATGCGCTTCTTTAGAGGTTTCTGGGGCATTATATTCTTTCTTTGCAATTTTCTCACTTGCTCTACATCTAAAGGCAAAACTATTTCCTACAGTTAGGCAAACTGTAAAATCTTTCCATATTTCAAAGTACTTTTTGTTCAGTGGTGCCAGCTGAGTAGTTGGAATTTCACCTCCTGTTGCTCCTGAAGTTGTGCCTTGAAAGTTATATGTGCTACAGACTCTTCCAGGCTGTGAGCTCAATTATTTGTCAGCGAAACCTCTGAGGGGGTTCAGAATGTTTAAGACAGCTTGTTACATGACAGCGGGGAAGCTGGGGTATGTAATTTCATCTTTTCTTTCAGCAGGTGCCTCTGCAAACACAATAGCCTGCCAAACAGACAAAGAAATATGCCTGGATGTTGCCGTTACCCAGGTATTTGGGTCTTCAGGGGCGCAATATTTTTCTCAGCATATGGTTGTAATAAGTGAAACACCTTACAGATATATATACCTGATATGCTGTTGGGGATTCCTGTCTTTCTTTGCTGCGTCGCACGCTGTAAATCATATTTAATGTCAGCAGACATAAGGAATGTGTGGTCAAAGTGTGTAATTGTTGCAGCAGAGTGACGGGGTCGACCCTAAACTGCTGCAGCCTAGTGCACGACCAAAACACTTTCAGCTTGTGGATGAACATCAGCTGCAGTTCACTTTTCTAGAAACAGCTGAAAGCAGATTTTCAAATGCACTGTATTAAAGGACAAATAACCTTTATTTTCAGTCTGACAATTGAAACTTTCCCTGTTTTCAGTCATACTTAAGTTTCAATTCCAGATGCCGGAATTTTTTCACGTTCATCTATGCAAAACTTTTTCTAAAAGTATAAACACTACGGGGGAGGGAGATGGGTTCTGTGTCCCAGAGATCGTGTTTTTGTGTGAAATGTGCAAATATACCACAGAACAAAGTAAAAAAACCTAATGAAGATGTTGGCTGGTGCTGATAGTATTGTATCATCCACACTGAAACATGTCCTAATCAACCATGGGATGAAATGAGGAAGAAGCCAGTACCCCAAAGAAGCAAAACATTTGTTGTGTAAGGACCACGTTCATTCATGCATAAAGAATTCCCATCTACTCTCCAAAGGCTGCAGTTGGTGTTTTTCATTTGCTTCAAGCACCATTTAGTTCTTATCACACAACTTTAATACCTGTCATCAACTGTTATTACTTTCCAGAGCGGTTTGATTGAGCCAGCAACACACAAGAACAGACTCTGCATCATTTTATCACTTAAATATTCCATTATAAGGACCTAAATTAAGGAAGTGTGTAGACTGATATGACTAGGACCCCCTAAAACAAACATTGTCACCCTTTTTAATGTGTCCTGAAACATAGTGAAAATTGCAGTACTTGTAGTTGCCAAAATAAACATTTGGGTGGCTATAATTTGGCCGAAGGGTCATGGCAGGGGCAGTTAGCTTGTTAATCTAAGCGTCAGGATCCTTCTGGCATCATGTACTCAGCGTGTTAGCGCTCAATTGGGAAAGATGGGCCATCTTGAAAAACACAGGCCTTAGCAGCACAGCTAGTTTCATTGTTTGTGTTTCCTTTTAGCTCTTTAAGGTTAAACCGGTTTTCTGGCATCGAGTGCTGGAGTTTAGAAACAATGGTCATTACTGGGACTGAAATGTATATAGACCAAACTTGAACAGAGTCCAGGAAAGCTGGAGCTGTTTTCCACAATCAGAGGATTTGCTGATTCTGTTCATTTTATGGCCAAACTTAAATCTCAGGTTTTAACGCAGACAATTAAAGGATGTTATGTCTCAGGGAAAATCAACTAAGTCGAGTTTAATTCTGGATTTTGACCGACTTGATCAGCAGAAAGGCTAATTTGCTTTTAGCTGTGTGGTGCCACAATGCAAATATTGAAGCAGCATTTCATGTCATTAATTTTGATTACAGAGTAAATGGGTTCTTGCTGCCACACAAACACGCTTTCAGAGTAAATAGAGTTGTTAAAGTACAAACAGTCAAATGGGCATCCCACCAATTAAACTGCTGTAATTTTTACACAATCCTCTCTAAAAGGGTTCCTGTTCCTGATGTGGCTTTGACTGAAAAATATTAAGTAATGGCTGGAGCAAGCTGAAACTTTGATAGGTTTGTGTGTAGGGAATATGAGCTTATCTAGTGGTCTGTAAAAGAGTATTAGCACTCAGTAAATGACAAAACCAGAGGGAAAAAACTCTTTAAAAAGCTAAATTCTGTCACAGTCCTACTTTCCTCACCGCATTTGTTTCCAAAGTCTTAATGTTCCTATCAGGAACATAATCTTTCACATTCAGTGCTTTGTAAGAGTATTAATACTGCTTGGATTTGTTTACATTTTGTCCTGATAAACCACAGACCTCAGTGTATATTACTTGGATTTTACGTGATTACATTTCTTCATATCCTTATCTCTGATCTATCTCTTAATGCCTTTGTCCTCGTGATGCTCCTTGTTTCTCTAATATTCTTTAACTAACCTCTGAGATTTTCACAGAACAGCACTGGAAAATTCTGTTTAACAAATAAATGACTTCTAAAGGCATTTGGTTTGTGTTTTAATTTAGCGGTAGCAGATTAAAAGAGGCCGATTGCATATGCAGACCACAATTTTTAGATTTTTTTTCAGTAAAAAAAAAAAAAAGGAAAACTATGTATATTTTTTGTTCATTTGAACAGTTTGGCACAGTTTTTTTTCTATTATACAAAATCCCAAGAAAATACAATAAATGTAGAAATTTTTTTTTATCGGTTTTAACAATATCTGTCAAACATTGAAGCATTAACCCTGAGTCAAACAGGATCAGATATGACAAGAGCAACAAGGTTATGACTGCTCGTGGCATCAAGCTTGCCTGGATTAGATGGAGCAAATTCATCACTGGCTGAAAAAACTATTGTTTAAATTCCCTTTGGCAGCTTATTACCATATATTTTCCCCTTTCGTTTTGGAAACAATAGCACAAAAAGGTAATTTGTATTGATAGTTTTTTTTTTGATAGGTTTTCTCTAAATAGAGCTTAAGCAAAGTAGCGCCATTTTAAAAACTAAAATCCCCAAAATGAATGTTGCTTTTGGAACTGGCAAATAATTGTAAAAATAAAGGACCTCTGTTATTCATTTTCATCTTCTTAAAAATCTCTGGTAGCTGTCGAGGCATGTTACTTTAGCCTGTAAGACAAGCTGGCGGATGTCCTAAGCCAGGAGCGGAGCACAAACAATGGCTTACTGTATGTGTCATGCTGAATGTGATAGAAACTTATGATTGTGATCTGAGCTGAGACAACAAAGGTTTTAACGGGAACGGTTTATTTTCTTGTTAATTCATCAGGGCTGTACAGTAATGTAGAAACAAAATGCTTAATTCTATTTCTTTCTGTTTAGGAGCAAGAAGACCCCAACAAGCTGGCCACCAGCTGGCCTGACTACTACATAGACCGCATTAACTCCATGGCAGCTGTAAGTTAAACTTGTTTCTGTCCTTTTTAGTGATTATTTCACCGCCTTCTGTTCGCAGAACACACCAAATTGACACAAACGCTTCACACCAAGTGTCAAGCTCAGTGGTGGAGGTGTAATGATTATGGGCACATTTTGTAACCACAAAACCATGTCACTTTGAATTTCCTAAGTTAGACTTGAACTTCTCTATATACCAAAGTATTCAAGAGTTAAATTTGTGCCCATGTATGTGACAGCTGAAACTAGTCTAAACACAGTAGGAAATCTACTATAGAATGTTTGTAAGAGAGAGGGAGGGTGTTGCAATGGCCCAGTCAAAGTTCAGACATCAAGCAAGGTCTACCAAAACTTAAATGAACTAAAACAACTTTGAAAGGAAGTGGGCCAAATGCCGCTACAATAATGTGAGAAAAGGTTGTTCTACAAGCTGTTGAATCATGGAGTATACTTACTTTTTCAAAGACAGCTGTGTTTTATGGCTTTATCTTTTTTTTATTAATAACTTTGCTGGCCCTTTTTGTTTTTGTAAAAGGTTAATTATTTTAGAGCACTGTTTGTATAATTTCTTGGTTCATCCTATTCTATTGTTAAAATAGGATGTACTTTCTTTTTACCCCAACTTTACATGATTTTTTTAATATACTCCACCTAATTTCAGCACTCTCCTCCCATGAGGTCACTGCTCTCTCAGCCATTCTTTCTCAGACATCTCTCAGGGTGAATTTTTTATCGTGTCCCTGCTGACTGCTGATTATGCTCACATGACCACATTCCTTCTCTTTGACCCCTGCATTCACACACACTATGATGACAAACAGGTCGTTTAGACACTCAGCAGTTCAGTGAGTGGGAATAACTTGTCAGCAACCTGGAGCCAAGATGACAAAGTTCATTATTTTCTAACCAGTATAGCTGCCAGTGAAAGCGGCTTGACACTGTCACAAATTTCTCTTCTGCTGCGAGTTCACTGTCATTTAACATGTGCCTTCATGGGGATGTTGTCTTATTTGATTCAGTCGACCAATGACCGGTTTGTGCCATTGACTTCTGCCGCAGATTCCTTATGTAGATTACTTGTTTGCTCCAAAACTGTTTGGGAGTCATAAAATTTGATATTTTAAGAGGCTGACATTCAAGCATGAACCTTTATAGACCAGCAATTTGAATGAAGTTTTTTCTACATTCTACTAAACTTGCGATTTCTTTTTTTCTTGATTCATGCAAGTCTTTTTAAGTTATAGATCAGTTGAACTGTTTCATTATGATTTATGCAGATTGATATAAAGTCAGACAAAACATAATGGAATAAATATATGTTGGTCGTCATACAGTGCTATTTGCATCTTTACAAATTTCTTCTGTTTTTGTCACACTTAATTATTTTTTTCACCAAATTTTTATGACCAATTTTTGATATTGGACAAAGATAACATGAAACCAATTGTATCAAATGATAATAGTTTGTTAACTTAGGGAGTAAAAAAACAATGCAATCCAACCTGGCCCCTTATGTAAAAGTAATTGTCCTCCTATGTAAAATCAGGAATTAAAACTGATTAGAGTTTAGTTCAATTTTACTAGCCACATCAAAATCTGATTACGAATTAGGAAATGACTTCAAAGGAACCTTTCTGGCAGAATGAAGTAGGCTAAAATTTCTCAAAAGCAACAAACAATGCCTCGATCTAAAAAAACAAATAAAAAATTCAAGAACTGTCATTGACATCAGTCTGGACGGGGTTACACATCCACTGCTAATGATCTGGTTCTCCGGCTAATCACAGTAAGAGACATTATCCACAAATGGAGACAAAATGGAACAGTGACAAACCTTCCCAGGAGCAGCCGACAGCTCCAAGAGCCCATCAAAACAGAACTTAGAACAGCATTTAAGGCATTGAAGTCCTTACCTGCCTCAGTTAAGGATAATGGTCATAATTCCACAATAGGAAAGTGACCAGAAAAAACGGGCATCCTTGGAGAGTTCCACGGGAAAGCACTGCTAACCGAAGGGAACACTAAGATCCTTCTCACACTTCCCACAAAACATCATAATGATTCCAAAGACCTTTAAGAAAAAATATGTGGAGTGACAAGGCACACTTAGAGCTCAAGCAC
The DNA here is from genome assembly GCA_963556495.2 of Valencia hispanica. NCBI lineage: Eukaryota > Metazoa > Chordata > Actinopteri > Cyprinodontiformes > Valenciidae > Valencia > Valencia hispanica. The sequence goes on from OY747720.1 coordinate 21,076,027, forward strand.
ACTTGTGTTATGTAGGACAGTGATCCAAACCAGACAAGCGAGTCCACCTCTGAATGACTCAAAAAGCCCAAAAAGTTAGTAAGTAGCTTAATTTGTATATCAACTTTCACACGTCAAAAAACAGTGTTTTACGATAAAAATGGCAACATAAACATACACACACAAAAAACTAAAACAGAAGGGTGTAAAAGTAAAGATAAAACAGGCATTTGAAAAACTGAGAAAAATCATACAACCCAAAACTAGTCATAATCCAGCCAGAACAAATCAGGTTCTGCTTCATAAAAACAGTGAACACTGTTATTTGTATTTACTTAGGTTATTTCTGTTTGATATTCAAATGTTATTAGAAACATAAAATAGTGACATACGCAAAACAAGAAGACCTCAGTAGGGGGACAATTACTTTTTGACAGCAATGTATTTTTCTTGGGGAAACATGGATATACCAACTGCTTTTCTGTAGTTTAGCATTTTGACAGCACTTTTTGTTTAATCCTTTCATCTGTCACACATAGATTGAAATGCTATATTTCCCTCTTACTTCAGCTTACTCTCAAAATCAGGGTGAACGGTTTTCACTGTCTGGGTCAGGCAGCACCCACACTTTCACAAACAGCATTGCGCTGTAAGCTGAGCTCAGAGAAACCTCTGATTTGTAAGCTGCCAGTAGCTGAAAAATCCACCAGCACTGCAGCAGTGCCTTCTGTGCTATTAGGTGTCAGACACACTGTAATCAAACATGCTGTCAAGAGGAATATTTCAGCCTTTTCTTTTTTAGTATATCTGCTGCAAAACCGTTTGTGCAACTCATTCGTGCAAAGCCTGCTGCATTATACATGGGACTTTTTTTGCCAATGGGTCTGCTTTCTGCTACTTGTTTCTCTCTAATCATTTTAGTGAAACATACTCCTAAACTGCGTCTAGGTTAACCATTTCAACTATAACTATTTGATTAGAAAACAATACACAAAACCTTTGACGAGTCTCACAAATTGATTTAACTCAATGTGCAGTGACGTACAGAAAGAAAGCCAAAGTGCAGTCCCTGCCAAAAAATGGTCAATAGATCCTGGACAAGGTCCCAGTTATTGTAACGCCCCACAGGCTTTTTCGTAACTGTGTCAGTGTAAGTAATTACTCTAATATCAGGGGGCGGACTTAGACATTGGAAACAACCAGTTATAAAATTGTCAGGCATAATTTAGCTTGTATTAGGGAGATTCCAATATTATGATTCGGTTCAGGGAATTTTAAATGCCAAAGTTGGACAAACACTCTTTTGTTCAACTCCCACTTATAGGCTCCATTATTCATCATTCCATTTTCCGAACACTTTTTCATCCTTATTTGCAGCCCTCCTTGATCTCCACACTGTTTCTCCATGCTGACTGCATCAACACACCAGATCCATGACTTCATGTCTTGGCTAGTAATCGAGCTCACTGGGGACAGACCTTCTACAGTAGCTGAGTTATTGAATGATCTCATTTTGGCTTCGTTGGCCAGAGAGATTACCTTATGACCAGTATCTTGACATTCATTCATAAAGTCACGCCAGAGCTCAGAGGTTGTCCTTATGTCTCTTACCTGGTGATAGGATAAGCTTTCCCTAAGAGTAAGAAAAAAAGATTCAAAACTCTTACCTGGGAGTAGACAAATCACTCACTCGACATGGCAGCAGCTTAATAAATCCAAACTGGAGACTAAATTACTGCAGGAATCTAATGCTTTATTACATCCACTAAGGATGTGTATTGGTAAAAATCTGGGGATACGGTATGTTTCGTGTAACGAGTAGACGATAAGATATATTCAAATCAAATCAACTTTATTTATAAAGCGTTTTTTACATTACAATTAGATCACAACATTGGGGGTGGGGGCGGTTTGGGGGGGATACTGAGCTGCTTGGCAAAGGTCTGTGCTCTGAGTGCTTTTCTAGTTCTATATTAATTCAGCTGCATAACAGATTCAACTGCATAACAGATTCCATGTCTTATAAACTGTTCTCCTTTGTCCAAATGGGTAATCTGACTGAATATGAGGGGGAGAGGAGCGAGGGGGAGGGCGGGTTTCCTGCAGCATAGGTCTGCGATGTCTATATATGGTATATCCTGCGCCGACTTGACGTCAAGTCGGCCAGAAATTAAAATCACGTATCTGAGTGCACGTGGGCTGGTTGACGAACCCAGTGGTAAACAAACACTTCACTTTTAAATTTCGGCTTCCCGGGCAGGGTATAATCGTTAGGCAATCATAACATAAATTTTTTCTCATGAAAATTACAGGTCATGACTCCTTTAAATAGGAAAGAAAAGACATTTCAGATGGTTTAATTAACTTTATGTTTTGCCTGTTTCATTTTTATTTAAACACATGAATTACCTCATTGTTCCTTTTCAGTATTAAAACCATATTTTTAACTGGCACGTCAGTGACCCATGTGGTCCAAATAAGGTTTTAGAGGAGCACCACCAATCAGTCTGGTAACAATGCATTGATGACCAGCTCTAAGGCAAAGCTCTGGCTCTGGGCTGCATTTCCTATAATAAAGACTCAGGGTAGTACCATCTGCTGGTTTACCAACAGGCTGTAATGGTATCCTTGTGTGGATGTTGGCCACAGGTATGAATGAGCTTACAAATAGCAGATGTAAGAAGGAGGCTTTTGGCTAGACTCTCTGACATGGAGAGCTGGCTCAGAGAGCTGCCTCTTCAGGGTTTCTGGACTGTCTGCAGTTGAGACTAAATCATCTTGATAAATGTTTTGACTGTAACAGTTTTAGATTAAGGACTGACTCTACTATACAAAGTAGCAATGTTGTCAAGCATTCAGATACACTGTTGAACTTTAATCAACTATAATATACTGTAGTTTCATGCTGTAGGATTTAAGAACCAAACTTCAACCTAGATGCCCTGTTGAAGGACTGGAAAAGAATACATCTTTTCAGAGTCGTCAGACTCCAATGCTGACACAAACACAGTTTGACCAATTTGGCAGTGAGCAGTTATGGAAAAAGCCCGGAGAGGCTAAACAGAAGCCGTGATTAATGGGAGCACGGCAGCTCTTTGATGTTACTGACAAAACCTTTTTAAGTGATGCAGATATGCATTAATACTAACACTGGTTTAAGTGTTTTCAATTATTTGCCCTATTTGTTATAAGGTTGATCAGAGCTAATAGTCTGTATGACTTCTTCTGACAAAGAAAACTCACTCAAAGAAGGGAACATACAATGGGTTTAAAATGACTTTGCCTGTAGATGTCAAGATATTAGCTTGACATCATTTCTTGTGAAGTAAGACTATTATTACGGGCCCTGGATGTGAAGGTGAAAACATGACAACCCGTATCAGTGTTTTGGACCTAAAGGTTAAAATAGGAAATTGTTCTTGAGTTTTTGCTTTAGGTTGTGATGGAGGAGCTAATAGAGACATATGTGGTATGGTTATGGGTACACAATGGAAAAAGATGCAGACAGAATGGCAAATAAGAAATAAATAATTTACAAGCACTTTGAGGATACCACAGTTGGCAAACCCTTATATGACACAGCTGTAATGCTAGTATTTGCTTTGTAGCTTCCTAACTAAAGGGATAGTTGAGATTTTCCGGACTGCATTTGATCATCTCTGACTCAAAATCTAAATTACTAAATTACTTGGACTGATCAAATTTGAACTTGATAGTTCAACACTGAACATAAACTATTTTAAACACAGCTTGTGATTTCTGAAATCTCCAGGGCCTGTTCTACATTTGCGCCTCCCGTTTTCACATAAGTCGAGTTTTTGGTGGAAAAAACTGTTGATTTAAAAATATTGTTTACCAATTTCAGATTTTTTTTAAAAACTCTACCTGTGGTGTATATCTGGAAATTATCAAAAATGATTATATAAAGGATCCACATAAGGACCTATGACCAAACCAAAGTAACTCTGGCCTAAATTGTTAGTTGTCACAAATGGTAAGAAATGTCCTCCTGGCAATGAGGAATTAATGCATTATCACTGCAAAACATCCCAATTCGGTACCATTTTGTATCCAAAAAACATCTGGTATGAGATGGCCAAAACTGCAAAATAAATTAATTAATTAATTTAAAAAAACAGTAAATGTCTGAAATGTCCAGCACCTGTACATAAATATATTTGATAATATGATATTGGATCACCTATGAAACCAGAATTTAGATCCACAATAATCTGAATTCCTTGTTATATTTACAGATGCAGACATTGTTTGCCTTCGATGAGGAAGAAATGGAAATGCGGAACAAGGTGGTGGAAGATCTGAAGACAGCACTCCGAACTCAGCCAATGAGGTAAGTTCTCTTCCTCTGGTGTTTTCCTGAGCTACAGAAAGCCCAGAGGTCTGCGTCGCATGGCTCTCATTCAAGCCATGCATTCCTACCATTTGACTTGCTGAAGTAATATCCCACAAACTAATTACAGCTAATAATGTAACATACTACTGGAAAGATTTGCTTTACAATAATAGTGCCTCTTGTCATTGGGAATTATCCTACTTAATTACTTCCAACTGAAATGCAACCAATTAGATGTATTTTTAGTACTCCAGTTTAACTTTTTCCTTCCCTGACATAGTCATCGGCAGCTGTTAGGCCTCACACATCAACACAAAGAGCCATTTGAGGACATCAGACGTCCCATTAATGCAAACTGCCCTCCTCTTGCAGTCTGCAGCCCCTTTGCATACGTCCATCAGCCCTCGTAAGATGTGGTGGTCTGAACAAAAGATTGATTTTTTTTTGCCCAGTGGGGAGATATAAAGTGACAGACTGAATCTAAAGAGTGACAAAAACTGTGCAGCTTTGAAGTCTGGGTCACGTCTGGGTTTTGTGTTTATAGGCCAAGTTCACATAAACGTGGTTGGGTTTGTGTTCCAAATGCACATGGCCCAGTTTGCTTTTGTTGTTACAGGCCTTGAGATTAATTTTGGTCTGAAATGGCACCATGTATATCAGGGTTGGTGAACTCCAGTCCTCAGCTCTTGAGTAGGTACCTAGTCCCAAGGGAGTAGGTTTGATTTTGAGATTGGTGGGGACACAAAAGTGCTCCAAGGTTGTGAATCTATTGGGCTTCTCTCTTGAGCACTAACTGTCACAGCATGATGGTGGGATTTGCTATTTTGATGCCGCTGAAAACTGGCAAGTGCATTCTTCCAATTATTGAATCCCTTTGATGAAAAGGCAGGGTTTGGCTTTTTGGACAGGTCACTTTTCTTTATGGTGTATGTTTTAACACAGTGAAAACACAGAACACACTTGATGGAGGTGCTACAGTGCAGCCATGGATACTGCTTGTACCAACTCGCTTGGAAATGGAGGGTCCTGTTTGATAGCTGTTGAGCTGGAATGTTATTTGGGTCAGGTTGGTTGGGCCTGTCCAGAATATCCACCTGATTACTGCCACTCTCCCTGCTACTCTCTCCAGGTGGATCAGATTCCTTAGGAATCAGCCTCAATATAAATTTGACAACTGTATAGCAACTACTGTAAACATATACACACTAGTAATACATGATGAGGCCTCTTAGATATGAGGCTCTGATTTTCAAGCCACATGGGTGAATCATTGTTATTCAGATCATTATCATACTAACATTTTTTAACCGCTATGTTATATTGTGTGTGAAGGCTTGTTTTATTCTAATGTTTAAACTGTTTTTATCATGTAAAGCACTTTGTGTTGCTGTTTGCATGACAAGTGCTTCATAATAAATACATTTGATTTTATGTGTCACAGTGCTGAATCTCATGACAAACACATCCAGCATTATTTAACCTCACCTGTGAATTTCCAGCCTCTTTTTCAGCTTCTCCTTCTCCTCTACCTCCTCCAGCCTCTCTCCCTTCATCTGCTCCTGCCTCTCTTCCTCTACCTCCTCTGGTCTCTCCTTCTCTACCTCCTCCAGCCTCTCTCCCTTCATCTACTCCTGCCTCTCTTCCTCTACCTCCTCTGGTCTCTCCCTCTCTACCTCCTCCAGCCTCTCTCCTTTCATCTGCTCCTGCCTCTTTTCCTCTACCTCCTCTGGTCTCTCCTTCTCCATCTCCTCCAGCCTCTCTCCCTTCATCTGCTCCTGCCTCTCTTCCTTTAACTCTTCTGGTCTCTCCTTCTCCATCTTCTCCAGCCTCTCTGCTGTCTGTCACCTTACTTTACTTTCACACTATTATTATGTGTAATTTATTCCCCCAAAAATATGAATACATAAAATCCCATGATCATCTAGAATATGAGGTATTTACACCATACATTTTATTTATGTTTTTAAACAGTTGCTCTTTTCTACACAAATACATGAAAATAAGAATAAATGAGAATAAGAATAAAAAATAACTTTTAAAAAGTGTATCTCTTTGGCATATTCTATTTTAATATTTTAATTTAATTCAAATTTTAAGTAGCTTACACTTTGACTCCTAAAGAAGTATCTTATATCCAGTTTTCTTTTCTTTGACATCCTTCAAATCCTACAGCACACACACACAAACACACATACGCACGCACACTAACAAACAGACACAAACTGTAAATGACACCAGTAAAATACATCTAGCCGACGTGACACGGGCAGAACAAATGCCAAACATGTTGACAACTTACACTCGCAGATGCCTCTCATCCAGCCCAACTAGCAGCTGTAGCTTGAGACATTAACAGTTCGACAAGCTTTACCGGTCTGGGATTTGAGCAGATGGAATGACAGCGGGGACGGCCAATCACATGTAACTTAGCGAGAACCTGGCAGCCAATCAGGAAGCGATATTTGGGTTAGAGGTGGGATTTCTAGCAGAGACCGGGGCGACATTTAACCCTTTGTGTGCCATAATCATTGACTAAACACTACGGATAGCGGTTGTATTGATAGTGACGACACAGTAGGGGCTGAATATTGGTAGGGACGTGTCCCTACCGTCCCTACCCAATTCTACGCCCTAGCCTAGTCCACACCTTTGGTGTCTATGCATTTAGGGCCAGTGGAGCCTCTCCTCACCAGATGTCGCTGTGGAGCTCTATGCACAACACACTTAAATTAATCAGCAGAACCTATTGTTCCTTATAGATTAATATTATATAACACCTATTCTATTACCAAGAAGATTCTGTTATAGACATCTGTGTATAAATATCTAAGTCTTTGCCAGAAAACTGACAAGCTGAGTAGGCTGAATCCTCTTGAGGCCCCAGAGATTGGGGCTTGCCCATCAACATTTGTTTAAATAATGAACATCTGAAATCACAGTGTGCATGCCCAACATGTGCATGAGCCGTGGGGCAGAAATGCCATGGCCCCAGGTTTGGATCCCGCTATGAAACCACACGGCTCGAGAACCGGAAAGAAGTGATGCGCTTTGTTTTGTTAAATGTGAAAGTTGCTCATGCATAACTCCTATAAAAATATCGGAATAGCACATATCACGTTTACGTTCTGTCGGATAAAGGAGTACAGCCATCTAATGTTGGTTATCCTTGCTACCTACCGAGGCAAATAAATTATTGAAGTAGATTTTTTTTGATGAAATCTAAATTTAGCACCTTGCCTCTTGAACAAAAATTAAAGATTAAACATTTAGGACTTCACCAGCCAGTGGATTTTAACATAATCCAAGGATTTTGAGAGATCATTATAGATTTAAAGGGGATTATTTGACAGATTATACAGTTATTGAAAAATTTGCCCTGATTAAAGATCTGTATTTTTTTTGTTCAAGAAAAGAACAACACTGGTGTGTGACCCTTTATTTGTAATTTACATGTATAACAATGCTTTCAATCCTTAATTACATTTATATAAAATGGAATTTGTAGTGTGTAGCTTTGTGGTATTTTATCTGGTTTATTTATTATCAATCAAAGTCAGATTATATGCATCATAGAAGAATTAGTTGCGACTATTAGCTGTTGAGTTGTTGTGCCCCACCTAACTTATCATGCCAGAGATTCCACTAGTCCACCCACCTGAATCAAATAGGTAAACTACTTCCCAAGCACACAAAAAAGTTACATGTATACAGAGTGTTGCTAATGACATAATTATTTGATTAAGGTGTTGTGGCAGAGATGCATTTAGTTGTTTCTGTTTTTGCATCTCTGAAATTCCAGCTAATTCTACCTGCTCCTCTTTGCTTTGCAGTTATTTCCAATTCTCGCAGCTAATGAAAAAGTAATGAAAAGCAGCCATGCTGACGAGGCTGTCTGCTCTGCACATGTGTCCGCCTGCGTTGTTTGTTTACCAGCCTAATGAAATAACCGGCGACAGATGCTGGGAAATAATCAGCCTTCTTTTATCTCAAAATGTAATTAAGTCAGCCTGTTTGTCATCTGAACAGTCAATCGGTCTCTTTGACCATTTTGTGTTCCGTTCTGCTTAATGATGAAGCTTAGAGATGGACCGACTGGGCTTTTGAAGTCAGAAAAATAAATTTTGTTCTAAAGGCAAAAGTATGCAAATTGATCTGTATAATTAAACAATTAAACTTAACAAAATTGACTGTAAAAGGAAAATCCTTTGCAAGTTTCTTATTATTATAGTAGTTTGAAATCCAACCGAAAATAAAGGAATTAGAAGATTATCCCCGCTTATGCATCAAAGCAAATGCCTCTGAACTTTGTCTAATGTTAACTACACTTTAAACAAAGTGCTGTTTGAACATGCTGTTTTTAAATCCATTCAGACAAAATAGTGGAAGATTTTTATTTTGATTAATATATTGATCAGAAAATTTTAATTTTTTCTGATCTTTCAGAGCTAATAATGAGAAAATTTGCCAGTTGGTGAAATACGTATGAACATACAACTCTCATGTTAGTATCTGAAGTCCATTCACATGTGAAATAAATTTTTTTTTAAATATAAGACTTTTTAATTAGCAAACCCATCCGAACCTAAATCCAGTGCGATGACGTTATGGCTGAATCTGAAAATCCATACGTTCCCTTTTATCCCTTTATCTCCACATGAAGAAAAATTGAGCCTTGTCCTTTCCGACATGGATGCCTCAAAAACCAGATTCATGCTAGGTAAGGCATGTTAATTTTATTTGTATGATACACTTTTAACAACAAGGTTATTGAAGGTGCTTTACATGATTAGGGGACAAAGTAAAAACAGCAATAAAGCATAAAACACACACAAAACATATGACACGTAAAAACATTACTCTAAAGCACACATTAATTTAGGATAGAGTAAAGACAGCAATAAAGCATGAAGCACACACAAAACATATGATAGATGAAAACATTACTCAAAGGCAGCTCTAAACAGATGGGTTTTTAGCCTTGATTTAAAATAACTCAGTGTTTTAGCAGCTTTGCAGTTTTCTGGAAATTTGTTCCAGATTAGAGGAGCATAGAAACTGAAAGCTACGTCTCCCTGTTTGTTTCTAATTCTAGGGATGTTGAACCTGGAATTAGAGGACCTGAGTGGTCTGGGAGGTTGGAATAGTGACAGTAGATATTCAATATACTTTGGTGCTAAGTCATTCAATGACTTATAAACTAGTAAAAGTCTTTTGAAGTCTATTATCTGAGTTACAGAGAGCCAGTGTAAGGACTTTAGAACTGGATTGATGTGCTTTACTTTCCTGGTTCTAGTGAGAAACACGAGCAGCAGCGTTCTGGATCAGCTGCAGCTGTCTAATTTACTTTTTAGGCAGACCTGTGAGGACGCTGTTGCAGTAATCAATCTGACTAAAGATAAACGCATAGATGAGTTTTTGGAGGTCCTGTTGCAACATCAGACCTTTAATCCTAGAAATGTTCTTCAGGTGATGGAAGGCGGACCTTGTTATTGCCTTTATGCTAAAATATTTTTTTAAAGTAATGAAACTATTCAGTCATGACCAGAATTTCTGAGACTGACAAAACCTTAGTTTTTAATAAAAACAGCAATGTGTATCCCCAAATTGCTCCTAGAGAATTGAGCAGGGTTGCTTGCTGGATGATGGTTTGATCATGATCTGTATTTATATCAGTTTTAGGCAAATTATTGACTGAGCCCAATTTCATGGATGAGATCATGGCTCACACATGATGGTCCAAGGGTTCCCTTCTGTTGGGAGAACACAGGACTCCGGGAAGTAGTTGCATTGTCTTCTCCAGATACCCTTTTTGTATCAAATAGTCTTAAGGGACACTTCAATGGGGAAAATAACCTTACCACAGGCCTCTGCAGGCCAATCTTGCCACCTCTTGCAGAATGTCAGCCTGTCTTTTATCATTTTCTTGGAGAGGAGTGACTTATTTGCTCTTCCTTTTAACACCAGACCAACATCCAGAAGCCTCAGCTGCTCTGTTTGAGCAGAAGCTCTCACACCCATCTGCTGCAATTCCTGAGCAAGCTTTGTGCTAATAGCAGCTCAGTCTTTTAGTTGAATGGACTTCAGGAGATTGTCCTGGGACTTCTGGGTCTTTTGTAGGTCTCATCAAGCTTTCTTCACAACAAAGCTCTCTAATTAAATTTCTGTATTATTTAATAAATAGCTGATTTGGTTGCAGTTTTACTTGCGGCAATAGTCTTGCCTGTGAATTCCTTTTCATGCAAAACAACGATGACAGCTTGTTTATTGATAGAGGTTGCCACGTATTACTACTTATTACTAAAAACACCCACTCGCTTTGTTTGCAACTTCTCTGCTGTTCAAATTCACTCAGAATTTATCAGCTACCCTGCCCTGGTAACTCTGACCCCTTAGCTAACGATAAGCTCGCTGAGATGCAGATCACCCAGCGGCAGGGCTAAAACAGTTGTGGCTTTTGTGATGAAAGTAATTTTTATTAACTTTACAGTTTATTGCACTTTAACATTGAAACTTGGACGTACTCGATGCAAACTGCTACCTCAAAGACTGAACCCCTATAATTTCAGAAACAAGTTTCTTTTGTCTATGTGGACTATAATGTCTTTAACCCAAAAATTTTAATCTTTTTTTTCAACTCGAAAACAGGTTGGAAATATTTTTCATGAGTTTTATGAATGCATGTATAATGTTAGTGGAACAAGGCAATACATTTTCTTTAATTACTATTTTATAAGCAGAGCTGAGCATTGCCAAATATGGCACAATTTTCATGTTATAATATTTATTTTGTTTTGGTTTTTCCAACATTTTTGGATCGCTGCTATTGTTCTGGTGTCTCATTCAGGTGTTTACTTGTGTTTATTTCAGATTATTTACCTCATCAAACTGTAATGGCTCAATGAACGCTCTTTTGTGATGCACCTGCACCAGCGCTGTATTTCCCAGGATGAGTTACGGCCCATTAACCCACATATGTTTCTCACTACTGTAAACTCAATGTGGGTTCCAGGTGCATCCCACAGAATATGGGTATCTGGGGAAATGGTCGGCAGTGAGTGGATGTCCCGCCTTTGTCAAATTTGAGACAAGCAAACGTCAAAGGGAAAAAAAAGATGGTTCAGAGCTTAAGGGTTGGAGAGAAATCTGAGCTTGTCGCAAACTTTATGGATCCTTTCTCTGCGTCCTCGGTGGGTCACCATGCTGTTTTTATGCCCAACTCTTGTGAGATACGGTTGTGTCTGTCTGTATTCGGCATTGATTAATGCCTGCCTGAAGTGCCCCCCCTCCCTTTTTCCTCCTGGCGTCTTCCCAGAGGCAGCTGAGCCTGGCTGTGAAGAGGGGGCCTTGTTGCCCTCAGCTTGTTTTGCAGGGCCAAAGGAGCTAAGCACATGCTGGGTATGCAGGGTGCCAGGCAGAGGGCACAAAAAGAGCACATTGTCAATGATCTATCTGTTGCTTTCACTCTCTCTCACAGCGTGGTAATTTGTACGGCAAGATAACATTTTTATCTTTTATTGAGATTCTATGATATTTTTAGCATGGCTTCAGTGAAATATTGGGGGAAGAATTGTTCTGGCCTTGCTTGCACAAGAATAGGAAATTGTGGAGCAGTGATTATCACTGCCCCATTCAGTCAAGATAATTCTGATAATTCAAAAACGTTTTGGATTGTAATTTGCCGTTTTTCCTGTGAATTGTCTTTAGCAGATCACCCTGTATTGATTACAGAAGGATGTCAAACTGTTTAAGTGGTAATGTTCAAATAACATACCAGTGAACAAAACTCAAACTTATGCAGTTTTGTGCAGAATAACAATAGATTATTGAACCTGTATCATTTAAAGCCTGGTTTAGTTTTACTCTTACATTTCTTTATTTCAACATCTCAAGTTTCTTACAGACGGGGATTTTGACATTGCTCATAAACTCGCAAGGCCTAAGGAATCACATTCTGCTTCAGAACCTTTCGTTGTTGTTCCAAATACTCAGTTATTTAAATAATGATTATCACATTTGCTTGAGTAAATGGCAACTGGATCTGTTCTTGTAGTACCTTTTATATAAGACTAAATGTTTCTGCCAGTCAGATAATTCTTAGACTTTCTTTAATTTTCTGGGGGGCAAAAGTTTAGCTGATGTCATTGTCATCATCATTATTTGGGTCATTAAGGGAACTTTTTTATACCTAACTGGATAATTTGTTGTGTTTTAGTCAATGTAGGCAAATCTATTAACTGATCTAATTAATTGTAATGGGGCAAGCTAAATTATAACCATTGATTCTAAAGATAAATTCTCAGATGTTTCTAGTGTGTAAGATAAAAATACTTTATTATTTGTGTTTGTTTTGTTTTGTGAGACAACTTAATTCTTGCTAAATCTGGTGAGCTTTCAGCCTCTATATTTGACATTATTGGTGACCTTTTCTGGCAGGTCATAGCAACATTTAATGATAGTGTTTAATAAAGATAAAAAAAGCCACATTTTGCTACCTCATTAGACCAGAAGTATGATGTTTGTTTGTATGCGACAGTAATTAAGAAACCTGGATCCTAATAAATAAAACATAAAGAGAACATTTTGCGGCATTACAAGTCGACCTTGGCAAGCCAAAGTAAATAGAATGCATCAGGAGGGTTTATTCTGAGGGATTCTGCAGTTGGTACTTAAAGTAATTCATCAAATGTCTAACTCTTTCTTAACAGACAAATAGAGGCATCCTGAAAATTTGCAGCCCATCAAATTTTCTCAGCCTGCAAGTTCTGTGTTGTTTATCATCCATCAAATGGAGTTGGGCTTGTTTATTTACCCAAGAAAAGTTCAATCTAAACCCAAACAGTCATGTGAAGGATGATGGACATATACAAACCACGTACGTGTTTAGCAGATAAACAGCCTGTGTTGCCGTTCATTTTGTTTTCTAAATATTTGAATATTTATTGTATGCAAGTGTGTCAATGCTGCTGCATAACTGTTGACCTCTTGAGCTAATTCCACATCTGTGCTGATATTTGTGGTTATTCTGAAAACCTTTGTGTGTGCATTCCTGCATCTAAGACACGGAACTCCCCAACTGCTGCCATTTAGTTGCTACATTATTGCAGGAGGGTAAAATACCGAGCTTTCCTTTCAGGTCAGTGAGGCCGTTGTGACCCATAATGTGCCCCAGTCCGAGACCTATGTCAGTAGAGCATTGCAGTGTTTCCCATGACAGCTGTCTGGACATTGTTTTTACAAATTTCTTCCAGCAGGAATATTGACTTGAGCCCTAAGACTGTCTCTTCTCCAGCTCCTGAGTCAATAACCCTTTGGATGATCTGCTACCAACACTAACAGATCTGAATGTTTTGAATAATAATATCTGCTTAAGTCCTGCTTAACTGGGAGGGAAATTTCTGTTTTCACATATTACCCAATATGTATCAATGGGAAAGTAAAGTATTACATCTTTAAAGAGTGTTTGAGACAGAGATGTGTTTGCTTCTCTCAGACATCTGACTTGTCTCACAATGATACTAATTAGTGAAAGACGAGTTTAAACAAAAAAATTCGAGCCAAGTGAAGGGTTACAGTCAGGTTTAAAGGTAGATAAAGCTTGAGTTGTTACCACTAAACATGCACACAATAGAGGCAATAAACAAATGGCTTATTCTGTCAGGTTTTACATGTTATGTAATCACACAAATAAATAATTCCTAAACTTCCAGTGTGTGACATTTAGCCTGGTATATTGACAGATATGCAATGTGGTATTCTGGAGCTTGTTTCAATGTGTTTTTGTGAAGGAGGAAAAGTTGCACATAATTCTGAGATGAAGGAAAAATGATGCATGCTTTTCAAAAAAATTTGCAAATGTTCTCCTTTAATGTAATACCCCTAAATGAAAGTGCAACCCATTCCCAACCGAAGCCGCAACGTTAGTAAATAGCCATGTACGGCATATGGGATATATGGGGAAAAAGTGCTTTGGCTAGATGAGACAAAAATTAAACCTTTTGACCTTCAGGCATAATGCTATATGTGGCACTGTGCAACTACCTGCATATGCCATCTCCACATTGATGCATGGTGGTGATCCAATCATTCTGTGGGGATGTTGTGTTTTTTTTCTTTTTTCCATAAGGTGAAAAGTTTGATGGTTGTCCTAATGTTGAAATGTAACTGGTCAGGTATGGCAATACGCCATCTGCTACTAGTGTACTGATTTTCAAAAATGGCTTGTTTATGTTAACCTTTTTGGCAATTTGTTTAAATAGTGAGTCTGTGGGATGTGCGTAGAAGTGGTGCATTTGTACAGTACTACCTTAAGTAGAACATGATCCGCATTCTTTAGATCTAGGGAATCAGATGGGATTTATTTTGTGTTGAACAGTGTATGCGTGTGTGTCCATCTATAACAACTCAAACCTCAACAATTTCATAGTGGTTCCAGATGACTCTGCGTTGAAGTCTTTTGCACCTCATCACCTCAACACCAAATTACTATTTACACCACAAAGTGTTTCTTTAGTAACATTACCGAAAAGCAGAACCAAAACTGTTTTACAAAATAGACCATTTCACCAAACCCCATTCTTAGTAATTGCTAAAGTGTATACCCATTATGATATTTGTTTAAACCTCTAGTAGTTTTATATTTCAGTTGTTAGAGATAGAAAAGGTTTTTTCTCCTCAACTCCCTGGTCTGACTTGTGGTTAGATTTGCTTGGTTGTTGAGAAATACTCTAACTGACTTCTTTAGAAGTTGTCCATGTGTGAAGCCTCAGTTATGCATCTAGGTTGTATACTCACTGAACTCGGTTTCTTGTCTATTTTACCCAGAACTGAAATATCAAGGAAGAAGAAACAACTTTTGTGGATTATTATTTTACTCACCTAATTCATTAGCTACTGAGACTATCAATTTTCTTCCTCAAGGTGTCCATTTGAGTGAATGGCTGCAAGAAAGGGAAGGCAAGGCAATTTTATTTGTATAGCACACTCTCAATAACACGGTAATTCAAGGTGTTTAGTAAAACAATGTCACCTATAGTGTAGACCCTTTTTAACCTTCTAACAACATTATGAACTAAGAATGGATGATTTGCACTTTTAATTGTATCATAGCGTTTTTGGTATTATTGGGATTATATTGAGACTATATAAGTAATGATAAACATGACAAAGACTGATTTAGAGATTGTTCTTTCAGAATCCACAAAATAGATTTTTTTTCAGTGAATAGATGAGATAGATGAGAACATCTAACTGGTCATAGCAATGGCAAGACTTTTACTCAGTAAAGAAAACTCAGTCAGCTATTTTCAGTATCAGTAAGTTGTTTAAAATTAAGGTCAGAGGATGCAAAAATTAAGCTTCTAGAAATTAAACTTTTTTTTATGGAGGCCATGTTTTCAGGCTGATACTTAAACATAGAAGGATAAATCATGCAGACAGCATGAAGGCTGAGTTTATTGCAGAAAAGTTTCTCAGTTTTCACTTTCAGAGCTTTTAGCCTCTCTGTTATAGTGCATGTTGATTTAGAGAATGTTGATAGTTATTTGGAATCATTCCAGTAATGGGTGACTTACTTTACCCACAAACATTGTTGTTTATAGTTTCTAATAATACAAGATGGTGAGCACTGTTTAGAATATCACCTCAGTAATCATGTTTTATGTGTTCTAAAATAGTGGTAAAATCTTGTTTAACTGCAGAGCCATGTAATAGACACATACATCTTCTACTGTTTGTTATTACCATTGGACAATTAAAAGTCTTCATAATGCTTCTCTCTTCCCTGCCATGGTATATCATTTATTTTCATTTTCTTACAGCACATATTTTAAATGATCTTGCTGACATTTGTGGGAAATTCGTCATTAATTGGATGGAAAAACAGTGAATCGGGAGGGCAGGAGACCGAGGCTTTATTCTTTTTAACAGACATCAGGGAGTGATTCCTGTGGTCTGACTGCACAGAAAGCCTCATTTTTATTCAATTTATAGCTTCTGAAAACAATTTCTTAATCTCTTTAAGCTAGTTGCAAGTAATTCCCAATACCATATCATGATGATGTTTTTAAAATACAATCCCGTTTTAGTATATATATTTTTTTTTACTTAAGATCTAGAGAAGTAATCTGCTGTTTGTCCTGTTGGCTTTATTGACCAGTCACAGGAGACATTATGATCCCATGGCCCACCTGAGACCCAGTATATAACTGCTCCCTGTGGATATGACTATAAAATTAGTCCACAAGAACAATGCTGTCCATGCCTTGATATATTTTGCACACATTTGTTACAGATGTGCACTTTGGCTGAGACTTTAATTGCGGTCTGTTTGTTAGTTGTATGTCCATTGTCCTATGTTCAGTCCTTATGTTACTTATGTTAGTTAAACAGCAGGCCTCACAAATAAAAAGTATTTAAATGAGTGCTATGGCGATAATACATGACTTATTGTCCTGTTCCTACCAAAACCTTCATCAGTGTGCTGTAATTGCCACCCCTGACAACCTTCCCGGGCCTCTTATTTACATTCTCCCTTTCTAGTTGAACTAGACCTGTGTGTGACCGAGTGTCCCTGGATTTAGGCGAATGAGTGTTTGAGGGAGATTATAAGAATGTGTGAATATGGTTGGTATATGAACGGCAGCAGAAAAGCTGCAGGGAGCACATGATCACTTGGGTGTGCATTTGGAAGGGCTGGACTTGGATAAGTGTATGTGGCTGTGCTTCGAGGCAGACTGTCTGCCACTTTGGGGTCATCCTCGGTTCAAACAGGAAAACAGTTTTGTTTCTAAAGCTGAAACCTCAAAGAGTACATTGGCTGGACACAGGTTTTGAATTTAAATAGGAACTTCTGGATTGCTTTTCCACTTCATTTGCTCCTTAGTTATATTAGATTTAAAGATAAGGACAAAGGTCTGGAAAACCACTGATGGGCCAGTCATTTTGACTAACTTTACTAACAACGTACAAGCATAATAAATTACATTTTATGCCTGCAAATGTTTGTTTGTGATGCTAAGCTGCTCTAATTTATAACAATAAATTGTAATCAGTAACAATCACAACTTTCAACCAAAACATGATTCACCTAATTACTTTTCATTCCTGAGCAACTGGAGTGCCTTTCTTTACACACAGGATTAAAGAGAATGGATCAAACTGAAGTGTAACGGCACGTCGCAATGTCAAAACAAAACTCAAATAAAACCTACAGATATCCAGAAAGTGTAATAATACATTACAACCTTGTGTTAAAATGGCATTTTCTCACTTCAGTTGCTGTCTACACCAAGGGTGCCATTAAATGTGTTTCTTTTTCAGTTTTTAATTCATAGATATATTTTTCAAGAGATCTAAGTGTATGATCAATGTAAAAACAGTTCAACTGAAAAACTGACTTATTAGGAATAGTTTAATGTTTTTGTAAAGTTCTTAATAAAGCAGCAAACATGTCTATTTAAAGAAAAAAAATCCTTTTTGAAATTCTTCAGACAGGAACCTACTATAAATATAGGCCACATTTCATTAGTAATACAAATTTGAATGTTTTGTGAACACTTCACCCCTAATATGGGGCCCTTCATTGTGCATTTTAGAGGGCTTTGTGACTCAGAACATACAACGATAAAAAGTCTTATGGAAACGTACATCTCGCCCTGCTGAGGGGAAAGCAATGTTGGCTAAGGTGGTGTGCCAGGGGTCAACAATCTTTAGAACCCTAATGAAAATGTGTTTAGAGTCACAAAAGCAACATTACTCTTTGAAACAAAATTGATAGTTTTTTTTAAAACCAATATAGGAAATTTGTTAAGATTTTTAAATTAATAAAGAACAGTTTAGTTTTAAGGTTTAGCAGATATTCTTTAATGGGACATTATTTATCAAAAATTATGTCAGAAAAAGCACATAGTTTGCAACCTGTTGACAATTATTTACTTTATAAAAAAGAAAATTCTTTCAAGTGTTGGTGTCATTTTTTGTGGAAATCTTTAGCATGTCTTGTATGAAAATACCCATTGTGATCAAATCATAGGAACAGACGGGGAGTAGCAAAGATGAAAAGAGCCAATTTTCTTTCACTGGAAATATATTTGTGAAGACAACACTGGAACTCCGATAGCTGAAAACCCCCCAGACCTTTGGGATCAAATAAAATATCACCAAATTCTACAATATTCCATTTTTTAAAGTGAGCTTCATTTTTTAGATATGATCAATATCACAGATTAATTGATGTTTTCCACATGGCAGAAATCATAGGGCCTTAAAAGTAAGGTGTTGGCTGATTCTGGATTGTCTTGCTATACAATCTGGATTGAAGTCCAAACTTTACCTTCAGCAGTTAATGTATTACACAATGAAAGATACTTTTCTAGTTTTCTTTTACCTTATATGTGCTTTAAACCTAATGTTATCCTTGAAAACTCTGACTCTAAATTGAGCTAATGCCGGTTTTTACATTTGTTCCTAAAAATGTGTGCGGTTGAATTACTCAGCAGCCCTGATTGTACCCAGTTCATATGCAGCTTTAGCTGATCCCAGGTGGGGTTTAAAGTATGCAGCACTTGTTCCAATGGGAAAGAAATGCAATAAGACCTTTATGCCAATCAGCTGAGTGTGAATGTCAGTTATAGGACACAGGAGGACATTCATTTATTTAAGAGCTCTCTGGAGAAAGAGGAGACAGCAGAGGATTAGACGCAGGTGAACCTCTGGTAATGAGTCCTGCATGCATGTTTATGCAAATGTCTTGCATGCATCCAACACACACAGATGCATTGGGTTATGGTGCATAGTTTGTGTGGTGTGTGTATTTTCTGGGAAATAGTCGACAATTCGGTAGAGTGATTTGAAGCAGGCAGCGTGCAGAGCCTTGAATCTCATCCATGCTTTTGAATTCAGACTCCAAGAACAACAGCTCTCACCCTTCGCTTTCCATACATTAATCACTGGGATGTTCAGCCTAATTTCTCTTCCACTATGAAAGCTCTTCCAGAGAGGGCCCTCAGTTCATGAGCAGGCAAAGGGCTATTCCAGAATGCTATCCAAACACTCCACACAGATATCAAATGTGCAACTATTACAGTTGGACCAGCTTCCAGTGGCTGTGTTGAATTGAAATCAAGTCATATTTAATGTATGGGATTTATTTGTCGCCACCTTGGTGCAGGATAGAGGCTGTTGCTTTTGTGCTCAAACAAGACGCACATTGTCTGCTGGGTGTTTGTGTGGGATCTCTAAGATGTCAGTGTGTTGAGAGTGGCAGATTGCATGCATACATATAGATCTTCTCAATCAGGAGGAAATCACAAACATTGCTGAGCTGATTATATTTTTTGCTCTTATCCAGACATCTGCTTGAGATCTTTTATTTAACTTGGTGAGCAGAGGAGTGCTTGCCTCAAAAGTAATTGGTGTAAGTTTTTTTTTTTTTATATATACATTTCAGCCAAAACAGCAGTATTTGGGGACTCAATGTTAAGTAAATAATTCTAAACAAAGTCCATGATCTGCACCAAGTTGCAATAAATCATAACGTTCCATGTCACTTTTACTCTCGCCCTCTGCAAGTCTTTGTCACGTCTGTCCTCTGTCTCTCCCACTCACAAAACCCTCATTTGTCTGAAATAATGTATGAGGGCTATCAGGAATCTCATTGAGTGGGATACTCATTTACAAAGCAGCCCACGCTGTGTTCACTGGACGTGACATCACTCAGTGTTTACATGTCCTGCTAGTCACTTCTTTCCTCTAGAGGTCATTGACTCACTGATTTCTAATTAGTTCAGCTAACTGGAGCTTTGAACCGGAGAACTGGCTGAACTTGAGGTTGTAAAGTTTTAGGAAGTCTTTGTTTTTGCTTTGGTGGCCTTTTGGTGTTGCTTCCTGGTGTGGAGAAATGTATTTAAGTGGAATGAATGAAGATGTGGGTGTGTTTTTAATGGAATGAAGAAGATCCATTGCGAATCCTCAATGTTACTGAAGCAAAAGCAATCCTGTAGAATTTAAGACTTGAACAAGGACACTGCAAGCAGTGGCAGTGCTTGCCTGAATTGCATTTTATTTGTTTTTCAGTGGAGAAATTCAGATGTATCAACAGCGAAGTGACAGGCAATGCAGCAAAAAACCTCAGACACATAAATAAAAGCAATAACAACACAATAGAGCCTTTGTATATCAAATATACGGCAATTCTGAAAAAATAGAAGCGCTTTCAGATCATGCAATTTTTTTTTGCTTTTTGTATATTGTATTTGTGCAAAAACAGACTAATTACAAGAATATGGAAAAAAATATATCTCCATCACTATCTCTGTTTCTTTTAAATTGAGATATGGTGACTGTAGACATTAGACTACAGTAACTTTTATTATCATGTTCAATAAAGCACCTTGAGAGGATATGAGTGTTTTGGTGTGTCATCCTGCAGGAATATCACACCAAATTCTGACCCCACAATCTGAATGCCATAAGTAAAGTCTAGACACGTAAGATCAGAAAATGCTTCTCCAGTCTCTCATAATTTTGGTGAGTCTGAGCTAAATTTAGCTTAGCTCTAAACTGACAGGAGTGTCACCCAATGTCGTCTTCTGCTGCTGCAACCCATTTTCAAGGCTTAAGGTGTTTTTGCCTTTAGAGAAGGTATTCAGCATACCTTAGGTGAAACCATTGGTGCCATTTTATCATCTTGAAACACTATCTATACTCACCTGGTATCTGAAATCAACAAGTCATTTTCATCCAGTTGACTGCCCTGCATTTTAAATAGTCTGAACTTAGTCTGAGATGACAGATTTATATAAAAAAGTGAAATAGCCAAACTTGGCTCCGCCCTAGCTTAGCCGGTTGCCAGCGGGGCCCTTAGGCTCGTCACTGCTGCCCCTCTCTCTGCCGTCCTGTGGGTATGGAGGCAGACTTTGATGTTTTCCTGTGTTTTCTTTGTTCCCTTTCCTCTCTTGTATTTTCAACTCACCCTCTCTCATGACTTTGTGTTTCCTACCTCTCTTCTTCATCTTCTTTCTTTCTTCCCCTTAATTTTCCGTCTCCTTGTCCATAACATCATGAAATAAAAACCCCAGCAATTCATAATAAAGATTTTTCACACATATATCAAGTGGAGTACTATAGCAAAAGCTGTACTGCTCCGCTTGTGAAAGTAAATCTGTTGGGCTTCTAGTTGGTACTCAGACACCAATTCTGAGCTCCACACTGCCAAACAGGACACGTTAAAAAAGAATGACAACGAAAAAAAAAAAAGAAATAGCCTAACTTATTGCCGAACAGGAACCTGTGAATCAGATTCTAACTTTTGTGTCATTAGCCAGCTGTAGTGTACAATCATATTTTCATACAGTGCTACACTTTATACAACATTGTTACCAATTCTTAATTGACTTGTCATGACAATCAATTGTTGAGAGCAAAGGTCTCACAAATGACCTTTTTTGAGTTCTTGTCCTGCTAGAATGGTGCCCTGGGTAGTGAGCCATATCCCATATCAGAAACCATTAACAATTATTAAATGTAGAACTTTGTTCCAAATTTCAGCTTCTACTACTGGACAGAGGGTCCCAAAGAGCAACGTCTTATGATAAAGAGCAAAAATGTGGATGGTCCATAACTTTATTTTCTCCACCTTTGTGACTCTCCTTCTTTAGGTTTGTCACACGATTCATCGAACTTGACGGACTCACCTGCCTGCTCAACTTCCTGCGCAGCATGGACTATGAGACGTCAGAGAGTCGCATCCACACATCGGTCATCGGCTGCATCAAGGCCCTGATGAACAATTCGCAGGGACGCGCGCATGTCTTGGCCCATCCGCAGAGTATCAACACCATCTCTCAGAGCCTGCGGACGGAGAACATTAAAACTAAAGTGGCGGTGCTGGAGATACTCGGGGCTGTTTGCTTGGTGCCTGATGGACACAAGAAGGTGCTGCAGGCCATGGCGCATTATCAGAAATACGCTGCTGAGAGAACTCGATTCCAGGTGAGGAACGCTGAACTGAGACAATGTTCCTGTGATTGTGGATTATGTACAGTAGTCTTTAGACACCCCTAATCTTTTTTTAGATTTTAACTCCTGGCAACCAGACTTTCTTGGAATCTTTAGAATGTGACTTGATTATTAAGTGTTCTTTATTTATTTATTTTGTCCAGTTTCTGGTCTTTATTTGAAAAGCTTTGACCTGCTCATACACATTTTAGCCAATTTAGCTTTTTCTTTAGGAATTGTAGGATATGACAGAAGAACAGTATTTAAAATACTTTTTCTGACTCTCTACTGTGAGCAGTGGTTAATAATTTATATTTGGATCTCAAGCTCGGAAGGATAAAACCATACTCCATTCTGCCTTTCTCATATCTGATGATAGTTCTACTCTCTCTCGCTCTGTAGCTACTGAAAGACTTAGTCTAGTCTTCAGATGTTGTAGAAAATACTTTTTTCTTTTAAATAGTTCCTTTCATTTTTGAGCTTCCTCTAATTTAATTTTAAACACTCTACTGATACTGACAACAATTTGAGACTTAGTTTTGTTAAGTTTGAGTCATTTCATCCTTCTGTAACAACTCCTGCACTGGAGAAAGTTATCTTGACTTGATTCTGCTTTGCTTACTCCAGGTTCACTGATTAAAAAAAAGGTCCAATTTTTTTTTTTACTTTAAACTGCTCTCAATTTACTCTTTACCAAAACATTGACTGCTTTTCACAATTTTTCTGAATAGTTATGTTTTCTGAAGCAGTTGAACAGTAACCAAAAGTAAGTTTCTTTTGTGTATTTTCGTCTACTCTTTACAGAAAATCTAAGAAGGAATTTAAAAACCCAAAAGAACATTTGCTCAAGACAAATTACAGCAAAGGCTTGCACCTTGGAATTAAAATATAAGGAAATAAGTGTTGACTCAAACCTTTAGCACTTGCCTGTAATTCAAACATATTTATGGATCTTTTGCAGAATAAGTAAGGCTGATACAATTTCTCAACATGCTCACATACATCATTGTGGTCATTTTAAATTTGGTTACACTCGCGCCTCAACTGGTTGGCCTCTGGTTATGCACACAAAACACTGGATTTGAGACTTCTGAAGGTCATAGAGTGGTGAGGGCTTTAGTAAGTGGTAGGACTGAGTCAACAACCACATGTTACACATCCCCATGGGGGGTCTGCGGTAAATTATGCCACTACAGACTAAACTAACACCCCAGGACCTGAATGATTGCGAGCGTTGGTAACATTTAAATGTTGGTTTGAGTTATGATTAAACTTCTAAAGTATGTTAGGGGTCAGTTTAGGAGACTATAAAGGGTAGCGGAACTGAGAGCAGTGACCCTATTTTACCTTCTTTTCTTTAAAATTGTCAGAATAATGTGATTTTCTTAGCATGCATGCAATACCAGTTTTCAATGTTTGGATCTTAACTGGATTTTTGACTGATTTCTCAATCTGTCCTGAATATCCAGACACTCCTGAATGAGCTGGACAGAAGCACTGGCCGCTACAGGGACGAAGTCAGCTTGAAGACGGCGATCATGTCCTTCATCAACGCCGTGCTCAATGCTGGAGCTGGAGAGGTCTGCATGTGCCAAGAAATGTTTTTATGTTTTGTTTATAAGTGGTTTCTTTTAAAAGATGGTACGATTAGCTCAACTCTGCTGTTAGAAACCATTTCACAGCCACCAGTAACAAAATATGCAAAAACAAAATATTTTTGTTTCTTACCAATCAATAAACTCATACCTGAGTTTCTGGAACATTTTCAGTTAAATATTTTCAATTATTCGAAATTTATTTCCCGATTTTGGGACCTATACATTTTGCTTTGCAATTCCTGGTGTCCTGTTTGTTAACCGGTTTTAAAATCTTAAATCAATATCACCATCCCAATGCAGGTATTTTTCATCCTGTTGTGCTGTTTGCTGCTTTCAGGACAACCTTGAATTTCGTCTCCACCTGAGGTACGAGTTCCTGATGTTGGGCATTCAGCCGGTCATTGATAAGCTCAGAGAGCATGATAACGCCACTCTGGACAGGTGAGTGATCATCTACTGTAGTGCTATTAGTGCTGCTTGTGTATCTAAAGGGCATAATAACAGCTGCACTATCTGTTTTTCTGACGTTGAGTTTTACTTTGTTCATCTTAACGTATTGATCTTAACCATAAAACGTTTGTTGTTCAAGTCTGACGTCACATCTCAGTGTTGCATAAAGCGCTCGTGCAAACAATCAGTTACACTTGATTGTGAAGTGATTATAAACAAAATGTCTAAAATCAATGAACTAAACTTTAAACTGGATTGTTATGAACTTATATTTTAAAATTAACCAAATATGTTGTTGGACAACAAAAATTAATTAAATGTAAAAGCCGAACCTTTTCCCACTTGATATATCTATAAATATATAATTGTTACACTGTCCTTCCCTCTTTTCCCAGACATTTGGACTTCTTTGAGATGGTGAGAAATGAGGATGACTCTGAGCTGGCCAAAAGATTTGATATGGTGGGTTTCGATCCTTTGTTTTAAATCATTTTATTACATTTTATAAAATTTTATCTGTTAAATATGTTAAATTATCTGTGTGAAACAAAAGTTCCTCTTTTTTTGTTAGACCCATGTAGACACAAAGAGTGCTGGTGCCATGTTTGAGCTGATCAAGAAGAAACTGAACCACACAGATTCCTACCCACATCTTCTCTCGATCCTTCAGCACTGTCTGCAGATGCCCTGTGAGTGAAATAGAAATGGTCCAAAATACTTTCATTATGTGTGTACAGGTTTTATGCTTTCACATTAGGTTCATTTGGACGCATGAATGTACTAAACAAGAGTTTTCTTTGTTGCTAGATAAACGTGGTGGTTGCAGCCTGCAGCACTGGCAGCTTTTAGACCGTATCCTTCAGCAGATTGTCCTGCAGGACGAAAAGGGAGAGGATCCCGACGTTTCCCCCCTCGACAACTTCAGTGTTAAGAACATTATTCGTATGTAAGTGAAAGCATTCCTCAGAAAACAGTTTATTAGCACCTTACATTACAATCTTTGTTCATCCTTTGAATTGAACAACTAAAATAACTGAACTTTTCAAAGATATTTTGAAGTAAAAGAAGAAATGACTTATTTTTTGCATGTAGAAATTCACTTTTTTTACCTTTCTTCTGCAAATCATTAAATATAGTGTTAGTATTCCCGCCACGTCATTTGGAAAGTTTCATTTCATCCCGATGGCGTGACCTTGCTTCTATTCCTGGTTAAAGCATCCAATCAGCACTGCTTCCAAATAAGATCAAAACCTGATGAAAACACTACAACGCAACAAAAAGAAACTCTGGAATAAAATCAGTTTTAACATGAACAAGTCTCCATCCCTTTGAATAAACCTGGGTCTCTGCTGTGGTGCTTGTGATGGAAGCTGGGACTTGGGACTTCTTAGAGAAGACGAGTTGATATGAAGGCAGCAGCAGGGAGCCGGTGACCAACTCTGAGGAAGGTCCACTCAGAGCAAGTTGGGCATGAAAGCAAAAGCTGGAGATCAAAGGAAAAGTGCTCTAATCGCATTAAGAATCGGCCAAATCAGCCATGATGAGATGCAGTGAAACAAGCACTCTTCACTAGGCTAGGAAGCAACAAGGAGGCAGTATCATTTCATTTAGGAAAAGCAAGAATTATAAATTGGTGGTTTTGGATGTATCGTTGTGGGTGTTGCTCAAAAGAAATGTTTCTAAAGGACAATTGACATTTCCTGATGTCTGCAGTGGAGGTTTCACTAATCTCAGAGAATAATTTAATACATTTTGTTGGCAATGTTAAGAGATGACATTTAGACCCTTGTTTTGTACACCACATCACCTCGGTTTCTCCATCTGACAGGCTTCCATTCCTGTTTTCACCATCAGTCTTCTCCTTAGATTTGTTATGTTTAAACCGATCTCCTGATCTGTGATTAATGTGTTTAGTCTTTGCAGTGAAAGCACCGTAAAGCATGTAGCGTGGTTCACTTTGGCCCCTGACAGCTCCTGCTTTGTTCACTAATTCAACCACCATTGTTTTTGCAATCATTTGAGTGCCATTTTTTCCAGGAGTGCGCAGAAACCTTCATTCCTGCCCGTCACAAATCCACCACATCGGTCAAACTCTACCCACTCACTTTATGCCTCGGCCAAAGTCTTATTGTGTGTTTCCATAAACTCTTGGAGAGTAAATTGCGCCTGGAAAAAAGAGAACATAAACTGAGGTTTCCACATTGCGCCTATTTGACAGTGAACGGGTGAAAATGTAAGGCTCATGCTGTGAAGATTCGGAGAGAGAGAGGGGGCTTGTTGAAGCAACTGTTAAAACAACTAGCAGAGAAAGTCTTTCATCATCTGCGGTCACTGTGATGATTGAGAAGGACGCGAGTGCAGAGCATGAAATTAGGGCATTTGTTGAAATCAGAGTTTTCCACATTGATGTAAAGATATTCCTTTGATAAGAGATCATTTAATCTGTCCTGGTGTGATTAGAGAAGTAAGAATTGTGTGATCCATTTAATGAGCATTTTGTTTTTAGCTTGCTGTGAGCTCAGTATTGGCAGTTGTGAATCAGTCTGTTCAAGTAGTGCCTTACAAAAGTATTTCAACTTCAACGTTTTCCTATTTTCTAAGATACATACAAACTTCATGTTTTTAATAGAATTTCATGTGATAAATCGACACAAAGTAGTGCACAATTATGATTAGATATTATGAAAGGTAAATAAAGTGATTTTTTTGTTTGTTTGTTTGCTTGTTTTTGTTTTGTTTTTTACAAATATGGATATGAATGGTGCCCATGGATCTGTATTCAGCCACCTGAATCCATACTTTGTAGAACCACATTTTGCTGCAATTACAGCTGCGGGTCTTCTGTTAAGTATTCTGGATATGTTGCAAATTCCTCTCTGCAAAGGAGCTCAGACACAGAAAGTTTAGATGAAAAACATCTATGAACATCCATTTTCAATTTTTTACTCTTGACACAAATTCTGAATTAGATTCAGGTCTGGACTTTGGCTGAACCATTCGGACATACAAATATGCTTTGATCTAAGTCATATCATTGGTGCTCTGGCTGTATTTAAATTCAAAAAGACTTTATTGATCCCAGAGGGAAATTAAGTGTTGGTATAGCTCATATAATTAATTCTTCAAGGAGTTGTTATAGATGATGATGGCTGTGGGCAGGAAGGATTTCCTGTAGCGGTCTGTATTGCAGCGAAACTGAAGAAGCCTCCGACTGAAGACGCTCTGTTGTTGTATGACAGTCTCATGAAGAGGATGCTCAGGGTTTTCATAATTTTTTTGATTTTGTGAAGAATCCTTCTTTGCATTATCATCTCCAGGTGTTCCACAGTCGTCCCAAGAACAGAACCAGCCTTCTTTATCAGGTTGTTTAGCGTTTTTAAATCCCTGGCTCTGATGCTGCTACCCCAACAGATGACGGCTGAAGAGATTACACTCTCCACAACAGACTTGTAGAAGATCTGCAGCATCTTGCTGTAAACCTTGAAGGACCTAAGCTTCCTTAAGAAGTACAGTCTGCTCTGTTCCCTCTTGTAGACGGCTTCACTGTTCAGTCTCAAGACCAGTATGTTGTCAAGGTGAACTCCGAGGTATTTATATTCCTCAACCACCTCCACTTCTTCTCCCATGATGGAAACAGTTTTTGACTTATCCCTGTTTCTTCTGAAATCTACAATCATCTCCTTTGTTTTGTTCACATTCAAGGTGAGACAATTGTTTCCACAGCATGTCACAAAGCGGTCCACCAGCTCTCTGTATTCAGCTTCTTGTCCATCTCTGATACATCCAACAATTGCAGAGTTATCTGAGTATTTCTGCAGATGACAGGTCTCTGATTTGTACTGGAAGTCTGAGGTGTACAGAGTGAAAAGGAATGGTGAGAGTACGGTCCCCTGTGGTGCTCCTGTGCTGCTGACCACCTGGTTTGACACACAATTCTTCAGTCTCACAAATTGTGGTCTGTTGGTCAGGTAGTCATTGATCCAGGCGATTGTTGAGGGCTCCACCTGTGTCTTCAGGAGTTTCTGACAAAGCAAATCAGGCTGAATTGTGTTAAATGCACTGGAGAAATCAAAGAACATGATCCTCACAGTGCTGCCTGCTTTGTCCAGATGACAGTGGGTTGGTTGAACCAGGTGGATGATGGCATCTTCAACTCCAACTCCACAACGATAAGCAAACTGCAGTGGGTCCTGATACGTTCTTGTTTGCTTACTCATGTGGGCCAACAGGAGTCTCTCCAGGACCTTCATGATGTGGGATGTCAGGGCAACAGGTCTATAGTCATTGATGACTGATGGGTGAATTCTCTTTGGTACTGGAACAGGATGTCTTCCACAACACTGGGACCTTCTCCTGAGTTAGGCTAAGGTTGAAGAGGTGCTGCAGAATCCCACAGAGCTGCTCTGCACAGGCCTTCAGGACTCTGGGGCTGACACCATCTGGACCTGCAGCCTTGTTCCGGTTCAGTTTCTCCAGCTGCCTCTTCACCTGACTTTTGGAGACAGACAAGTGAGAGGGGGAGGCAAAGGGGGTAGCAGCATTTCCTGACTTGGTTGACGTCAAACTTTTGGAATCAGAAGAGTCCATGGCTGAGGTGAAGGATTAAACATCCGATGTGTAACAGGGAAACTGTTGATCAGAGGAGAGTGGGATGTCTGTTTGGCTGGGAACAGGAGAGGAGGATGCTGAGCTAGTTCCTGAACTGAACTTGTTGAAGAATATGTTCAGTTCATTGGCCCTGTCCAGACTTCCATCTATCCAATCCTTCTTGTACTTCAAGCCTGTGATCTTTTTCATTCCTGACCAGACATCTCTGATATTGTTCCTCTGTAGTTTGTTCTCCAGCTTCTTCCTGTATGCCTCTTTTCTGTCTCTGATCTTGACCTTAAGTTGCTTCTGTATACTCCTCAGTAATTCCCTGTCTCCCTCCCTGAAGGCTCTTTTTTTCTTGTTTAGCAGTTCCTTCAGGTCACTGGTGATCCAGGGTTTGTTATTAGGGAAGCATCTCACCGTTCTGGTGGGGATGATGTTGTCCACACAGAAGTTTATATAGTCAGTCACACACTCAGTTGATGTCCTCTCCATGTGCTTGGCAAAGAGTCATCCAGTCTGTGGTTGCAAAACAACCCTGCAGGGCTTCTTCAGCTTCCTGTGACCATTTTCTCACAATTTCCTTTGTAACAGGTTGCCTCCGAACAAGTGGTTTATATTCTGAACAGAGAAAAACAAGATTGTGATCTGATTGTTATTTTGTATGTTTAGTGTTCTATTGTTAGCAGTATTTAGCATTTTATAGCCACTTAGAGGTTTATTTCCAGCACTAACCACAGCATCCTCACTGCACAATACTTCGAGCACCATGTTTAATTGTCAGCACAGTGTCTGAAAAGTTCAGTTTAGGTCTCATCTGGTCGGACCAGCTTATTGCACATGTTTCTGTATTCCCTGCATAGCTTGTAGCAAACTGCAAACAGGAATTCCTGTGGCTTTCTTTCAAAAATGACTTTCTTCTTGCCTCTTTTTGATAGATAGCAGATTAATGGAGTGCACTGCAAATGGATGTCCTTTCTGCAGATTTTGTAGAGTAATGAGTGACCCTGGCAGGGGTCTGCGCTCTCTGAGTGCTTTTCTAGTTCACTATTTTTTATTTATTTAACCCCTTATCATGACATTAATTTAAACAGTTTGAATCTATGTACAAATTAGGTGAGCTCCATTTTGTGTTGGTCTCTGACATAAAATTCTAGTCAGTTACATTAAGGTTTGTGGTTGTGGCATGACAAAAATAGAAAAATGTCAAGGACATTACATATATTTGTAAGGTAATGCTAACCTGTTATGATATCCACCTGAGTAGTTGTAGTTCCCTCTTTATTTTGAAATATAATATGTAGTGTCTTATTATCGCTGCTGAAACATGTTTATTCTCTCATCTCTAGCCAAGGCTACCACCGCTGCTCAAGGTTTCACTTTACAATCTTCCATCATCCTTAATAACTTCTTAAAATATCCCATTGCTAATCTTTTATTTTGTTTGTCTTATACCATCGTTGCAACTCTCAACTCTGATTTCTTACACTACATGACCCCTTTCCAAGCTCAGCCAAGTCCCAAACTTAATACCTGAAGAAACATAACCACTTTCAGCCCAGCAGGGTTTATCCCAGCACTAATGTTGTCCTTCTGAGCTTAAAAGTATCAACTGCTTCAACCCAGTCAATGCTGGTCAATGCTGTCACTAAAAAGGAAGTTGATGATTAGTGTCAACAGTCAATGGGCTTTCAGTCCAATGATTAAATTCCCTCAGTACGTCCTGGCTTGACTTGGTTGGAGTGCAGTTGAACCCCATGTGTGAGCATTCTTCTGCAAGCATGTGCTTATTTCTTTGTCTGTTTCACAGGCTGGTTAATGAAAACGAGGTGAAACTGTGGCGAGAACAGGCCGAGAAGTTCAGGAAAGGTGAGGAGCTTGTTATTTGCCTGTTTGGATTTTATTAACAAAACCTGTATCAAATAAACACCACTTTCCATCCTTGTTGAACTGCAGACCATGCAGAGCTAATGGCTAAATTGGAGAGGAAAGAGAGGGAGTGTGAGACAAAGACCCAGGAGAAGGAGGATATGATGAAGACTCTGAACAAGATGAAGGATAAACTGCAACGTGAGGGTGTGGAGCTGCGTTCGGCCAGAGAGCAAGTGCTTGACCTGTCATCACGCATCAATGACATCTCAGTAAGTTTTTCTTCGTTATCAGTCCTTTAGTGTTACGCCAATCAGGCTTATCCTGATCAATTTTCGGGCTTTCTTTGAGATCTGGCCTGTCGATTGTTTTTATTAGGAACATTGATTGATTCCCCTCTGATCCATAGTTTTTGCGTTTTTAATTTTAATTAGAATATAATTTCTTTCAAATTAAAGCTTTATTTGATTTACTCTTAGATAAAATAGAAGTTTTATTTAAATTATTCAACTTTTAACCATTCATCTTCCAGCAGGGCAGCAGTGTCTCCATGCTGCCTCCACCACCGCCTCCTGGAGCACCAGTGCCTCCACCTCCTCCACCATTGTCGGGCGGCTTTCCTCCACCACCGCCTCCACTGCCGTTCAGCTGCCCGCCTCCACCCCCCCCACCTCCTCCACCGGGGGCACCGCCTCCTCCACCTGGTGCTCCTCCTCTTTTCGGGGCACCACCCCCTCCCATCCCCTCGTCATTCAACTCCATGAACACGATGCGGTCAAAGTCCATTCCTCAGCCTTCTCATCCACTAAAGTCCTTCAACTGGAGCAAATTAGGAGAGGTGAGATGAGACTTCTTGTGCAATGTTGCAATGTGCAGATACGGAAATGTATGCAGTACATGGTAATTAAAAAAGTCGATCACCATTGATAAAGATGTCTTATTTCGGCAATGTAGTAGAAATTTTTGGGGTGGAAAATCAAGTGATAGATTACATTTGTTGTATATTTTATTAATAGTCACTTTACAATAGTTTTACCTACATGTCATGATTATAGTTTGTTGCATTCTTATAAAATTTGCCAGATGGTCACTAAGAGATACAATTAACTTGAAATGTCCAATCTCCAACCTTCAAATCATACTGGATTGCCAATTCCACTGCTGTTTCTAAGTATGTGCTCTTTTCCAACCAAGGACCAACTGTTTAAAGCAAGGACTCCCAGACAGTTTAAAGAAGAAACAAGTATCCACACAATCTCAGCAATGGATACTAATCTTTTTACTATTTTGTATTTTTATAGTTTTGTTCATTTCACACCCAACTTTTACGATATGAGATTGTGCTTTCTACTGCTTGATGTTTTGTACTGTCCATACATCAGGAGGACGTACCTGCTTTTTCTGCAAAACATTCAAAGTCATTTTTACTTTTCTCGTGGTCTGCAGTAAGGAAATGTGGTTGTATGTCTAAAATAAACAATGAGAGATTGGCTAGAGGTATTTTGGTTTATCAGGGGGCATAATCTTTCATATTTCATTAGTCAACAGGCATAAACTGGGATCAAAACCAAAATAAACAGAATGTGATGTAATGCAAAGTTTTCCCATGATAATTTACAATTGTATTAACGTATACATCATATTTAAGCTTTTTTACTCATGCTTATCTCGATAATTCAAGAAAATATTTAAATACAATGAAAATAGTGATGTGCTACAGTTTAGGAGCATAGGTAAGATTTTTTTTTTCAGATACAAAATGGAAGAAGCAAGGGATAAAATTGTAAAAGTAGCGATAGGAAATGGGGATGCAAGTTGACCAGGAACCCAGAACAACATATCCACTAAATGTAGCAGTTTTTAGTGTTTTACTTTTATTTTTTTGCACACCAAATTACAAATATCTTCTCAGTCCTTAACCAAAAGTAGAAGTCTGTTTGGTGATCAGAGTTTACACATTAACCCCTTCTGTCCTGTTTCAGAATATGATCAATGGCACCATCTGGAATGAAATTGATGACCTGAGGGCATTCAAGATTCTGGACCTGAAGGACATAGAGAAGATGTTTTCAGCGTATCAAAGACAGCAGGTTTGAATTTGTCTGTGGGTTTTACTGTATTTACCTGATTACAGTTATGTGAGTCTGTGTTTTGGATGCCGAGTATGTGTGAGTATACGGATGTTTCAAAATTACTTTTTTAAGAGTGCAAGTTGTCCAGCTTCAGGCTTAATCGAGCAGCTGTTTGCTGCGGAATGGCTCATTGTAACTTCTGCTGGTGTTTACAGAACTGTGGTGTGAGAACCGACTGCAGGTCTTGAATCAAGGTCAACACTGAACTCACGAGGAGTTCAAGGCAACACAAAACTTATGACTGAGATGTAGTCAAAATAAACAGATTTATTTGGTAAATCATCTAGAACCAGTAACTTAAAGGATAATTGTGATATCTCTTGTGGAAATGGCAAACGATGCATAGCAATTACTCTCCTCTCTGCTGGGAATTAATTGCACTCTTGTCATTCGATAATATTAGGTGCAGTTGCACAAACTGATACATTGCACGGCTCTGCATGGGTTTAAGTGGAGAGTTAATTTGCTCAAATTGGTTTCTCATAATCACAGTTTAAAGTGAGGTCTTTAAGATTCCATTAAAGAGCAGTAAATCATCTCCGCTGAGGCATCACTATTGTTGAGTTAATGCATTTTACAGCAGTCGGACAGTTACAATCACAGTGTTTCCTTGGAAGCTTTTATTAAATAGCAATAGGTCATTTGGGGTTGTTGCTGACAGTGATATACTGCAGGTATTTATTTGTGCAGAGCAGGTTTTTATTGGCACTGGCCTTTGCCTAAATGCTGATCCCAGTGGATGCAGTCGCATAAAAACCCAACATCTTCCTCTCTTTGACAACCTAGTTCCCGTTTGGAAAGAGACAAATTGAATTTAAATTCAACTGTGCAGTAATGCTGTGTTTATACATGACATACTTTTGTTTTAGAGCTTTTCATTGGTCTTTCTGTCAAAATGGTATTTTATTGACATTTGCACTCTGTAGGATTGTCTGCCACAGTCATATTTTATCGTCCTGTTTTTCCATGTCAGATGAATGTAGATGCAGTCCAAATGAAATTCATTAATGCATCCAAGACCAATTTAAGAAGACAAAAGGGCAAACTAGAAAACTATTTCTATTCATCTTTTAGCCTCCTATGCAGATCTCTTCAGCCCTTGACAACTTAAACATTAGATCCTTATTCTCAAAAAAGCCATCCAGCTTCAGCTTGTAGTTTGCATATGGTAGTTGTAGTTCTTTGCTTTAGCCTTTCCAACCTTAAGTGCTAATCCTTGCATGTGTTTTCAATTTTTTTGTCTCTCTGCGCTCTCCGACTGCCTGGGCAGGACCTGCTAACTAATCAATCCTTCAAACAGGTGAGTTAAACATCTTTGAGCTTCTTGACCACAATGGTTACCCACCTTTATCGCTTCTATCACCTCTCCTTCTGCCTTGAAGCAGCCAGGCAAACAGCAGTAAGCTTGCTTATTGAATGAGTTATTTTCCCAACTCTAAACCACGGTGGTGGAGAAGTGATGATTTGGACTTGTTTTGCAGCTACAGGACCTGGCCACCTTTCATACTTCGACTCAAAAAACGAAAAGCAATATATTCTAGAGTCAGATGAATGATTAAATAATTTTTTAAGCAAACTTTCTTTGGATTACAAGGAACCTTGTTTATTATTATACAGAGGTACATAATTGGCATGATTACAGAGATACATTTATTTTCACCTTGTATTTTAACCAACTCTAGCTATTGCATTCAGGCTAGCACAGTATTCAGGGTTCTGCTTGAATGTTCAAAGCATTACAACTCATATTTCAACCAGTGTCACTTGGTAACTGCAAAAAAAAGTTCTAGATTTTAGTCACCAGTCATATCGGTGCCTGTGATGCTCACAGTCTGGCAGAGTTGGCTCCAGTTTGTGAGCCACGAGAGCGTTCTGAATGGCTTTGGTGGGTGGGAGTTGTCCCCCTAACCTGTTGCCAACCCCATTCGGCTGCCAAACACCCCGGGTCAGCTCGGACGCAGAAAAACGACACTTTCTTCACAATCCACATCTGTTTTACATATGTCATGCCCAGCAACCTCAAAAACAGAGATTTTTCTGGCGAGCAGGAAACCAGCCTGGACCATAAATAGAATGTGTTTAACATGCAGGCCCCAAACAGCCCTTTCAGAATGTATTCTTTCCTTCAGGGATGTTAATACTACATTTATGGGAGGTTAACCAAAATATCTAACAGGCTTTGATTGGATCAAATTTTCTGCTCTTCCTATGAGAGGTTTTTGATGAGGTATTGCATTGAGAAGGCCTGCTTCTGATCCTTGTTCCCTAATATAAGCTGCCTCTGTATCAAAAGGTAACTTGATCTGCATCCAGTGCAATGCTTTTAGTTTTAATCTGCTGTTTTGAGTCATGTCTCTTCATTAACACCTTGTTAAATCCCAGAAAAAGGTATTTCCTTGATTAGTTAAAGATGTTGCAAAGAAGTGAGGGGGAGATGTGAATGTGTGTGATCAGATTTGATGCAAATACTCATGAATCTAAGCTACAAATTGAACACCTTTTCTCGTTTTTTTTTCTTTTAAACAGAAAGAGACGGGCTCTATGGATGACATTTACGTCAGCACACGGAAGGTCAAAGAGCTGTCGGTCATCGATGGCAGACGTGCTCAGAACTGCGTCATCCTGCTTTCAAAGTAAGATATCTGAATACAAAAGCATTATACACCTACAATTCTGTAAATGTTTACTATGAATTAATGGGTTGTTTTCTTAGCTTAATTGATTTGTTTAAAAAATCCATTACTACATTTTCAGGCCTGAAATGCATTGCTCAAAACATTTTATTAGTTTATACTGAGTATTATCTCCAGTTTATTGGAAACATGTTTAGCTGGATGCTGGAGGAGCAAATATAAACAAAGAACCTTCAGTATTACAAAACATACTAAAGGTATGTGATAATAAATAAACTGGTAAAAATCTTATTAAAACGATGATTGAAAAGAGATGTTCTGCTCTCTTACTCTGCAAAGCACAATATTAATTTGTTCAAGGAATTTGCTGGAATTTCAATGCATTGGGACAAAATTGTGTAGGCTCTCATCCTTCAAACAAAATCTGTCATTGATCAGCAGCTGGTGGAGCTACATGGGCAAGAGAATACTTTGCAGAAAGTTTCTCAAGCTCTATGATGCAGAGTTAAATGCAGAAATGCCAATTTAAACGTTACTGGACTGAGTTGAGCATATCAGAGATTAACAATAGACTGCAGAGATCTGGTGGACTATTTTGTAGTATAAAATGAGAAAAAATATAAACATTTTAATTGGAATAAGTTAAGAAAATCATTGTGGCTTTTAGGAGAAACGGGGTTATGTAAAACATTATTTCAATCACAAGAGAAGAGGTGGAGGAGTACAAATATCTCTGCGTTTACGTGGACTACTGCAGACTGGACTTGACATAAAATAGTGAAGATGTCTACAGAAGGTGACTGACAAATCCAAACCTGATGTTTCTGAAACACTGAGAACATCTTCTCTGTTTGTTAGTTTCAGAATTTTGAATGCCCTCAGGTCATCAATTTCATTCCAGATGGTGCCGTTGATCATATTCTGAATGGGACAGGGGACAAGGGGTTAATGTTTAAATTCTGACTACCAAGCAAACTGATACTTTGAGTTAAGGACTGAGCCGATGAATACATGAGATGTTTGTAATTTTGGGACTGCTCTGCAGTCTCTGTTGAATTACTGGGACTAATTCAACAACAGAGAGTCTGTTGTCAGATGCTTTATTAGGTCTTCTGCAGCACAGACTGCTGCAGGAGATCTTCCTTGCCCACATCTATATTCACTCCTTGAAGAAACTTAGATAATGAAAGTTATTATGTCCAATTCCCCTTTATATAAATCATATGTTGATCTGAATTGAAATCCACTAATTTTAAATGCTTTTCCACTACTTGTTTTGGAGTGTGTTGCAGCTTTAAATGCAGATGTCCAGCTATAAAACCCCCCGAATGGAAATGCATTTTAAAATAAAATGTGTTTGGTTCATGTTGTTTGCTATAGTTTAAAACAAAAATAATCCTGGAATAACTTGATATAATCTGAACATGAGTTATCTGTCCCAAACTAAAGGATACCCCACAGCCCTCTGTAGGGTTTCTGTTGCTTTCTTCACAAAATAAGCCATTCACATATTTTATAAGCAGCTGTTTAAGCCAAAAGCTGGGTTGGTTCCTTTATCCAGGAGAGGATTTATCTGAAAGTAGTGCATAATATGAAATTCAGTCTATAATTAAACATTCAAGTGCTATCAGTGTCAACGTTAACCCCCATAAAAGATGCATTAATTGACCCTTTTCCCAAAGGGGTCACACTGCATCTGAAGCTTAATCCATTGCTGTCTTTTGAGATCCACTTGACAATATGGTCCCCATTTAAATCTCCAAAACAGCAGTGCTCTTGGGCCCCCTTTGGAGAGTTTAAACGCTGACCCCACTCTACAGATCAATAAACTGGCTTCCTGAGTCCTTTGTGCGTCTGACAAAACAGCGGCACGCTCCCTGCACTCTCTTTCGTGTCAATAACAAATGACCCCGAAGCTGCAGACTGACCCAGATGGGGTCAGCAGATGGTCAATACAGCGTTGATGCTCGTACTGACAATGCTGTCATTGATCGCGGCCCAGCACACGTACCACTGAAAACAGCTGCCAGTGCTCTTAGGGGAGGAGAAGGAGTTGTCTCAGATTCAGACTGTTGTTCAGAGCATCAGTGTCATGTATGTATTTCCATTCAATGTCATTAAAGCAAGTTTTGCTTCCATGCAGGTTGAAAATGACAAATGAAGAAATCAAAAGGGCGATACTAGAGATGGATGAGAGAGAGGAGCTAGCCAAAGACATGTTGGAGCAGGTATGTTTTTTTGCTTGATGATCAGCATCATAATCACAATATAGATTGTATCAATTATTAACGGTTTGTGGGGAAAATGGTTTGCAGATTTGCAAAATTAACAGAAAGCTGTCAGGGACCGAAATGCTCTCTTTTTCATGTTATTATTCAATTAGATTTTAATTAACAGAACTCTCATCTAATTCTTTAAAATGGGAGTTTTTTTGAAGTACTTTTGCATATGCCTATGCATGTATCCACCCAAATTAAAGTTTTTTTAGTTTTTTTGGGAAAAAGAAAATTTGCTTTCTACCATTCGCAATTTTAAAACACAAACAGATTTGTCAACAAAACAGAAAATAAATGCAAACAATCAACCTATTCAAGTAAATTAACATGAACAACTTGATACAACATAGTGGGTAACAAATATAACCAAGTTGGTTAAGGATTTTATAACAAACTAGACATGAAGTAATAACACGTCATAGATCATAGAAGTAATCTGAATTCTACTTGGTGAAGAAGAAAATACTATAATACTATTGTTTTTAGTGTCATGCATATCTATATTTTTTTATAAGGACAATTGTTGTTGAGGAACTTTTGTTGATTGCAGCTCAGACTATTGCGATGATAGTTCTAATAAACATTGTTTCTGCATCTTCTTCAGCTGCTTAAATTTGTCCCTGAGAAAAGTGACACAGATCTTTTAGAAGAGCACAAACATGAGTTGGAGAGGATGGCCCGAGCTGACCGCTTTCTCTTTGAGATGAGCAGGTAAATATGACACTCTGTATAAGAGGGCGGCTTTGATTTCTGTTTTAAGCCAACTTCATCAAGAATATGCGTCAAACTTTAGTTTGATTTATTATGTAGCAGATGTCCTAAATGCCCTGGAAAGGCTGCAGTCAGACAGTAAAAAGCTTGAGATAATTAGGTGAAATATATCCCTGTCCACTTTCCTTCCCCTTGACTGCATCTCCTGTGGTCAGCCATTTAATATCTCCTGTCCCTCTTTGAAACTCTCTCTCCCTGCTTTGGTGAACCTTTAGTCATGTTTTACATCCCCATTTGTCATCTCTTCCCTTTGACAAGAGCCCTGTGGATGCTTTAGAAAGGAGTGTAAAGTGAGAAAGGGGATTTTGCACAATTCGGTGACTTCTACCTTTTGAAGTTTCGCTCCCCCTAAAGACAAACGTAATTGACCCCTGTTCTTCTGTTTGTCTCTTCCTCTCATGTCTTTGTTTCTGCTCGTCAGAATCGACCACTACCAGCAGAGACTACAGGCTCTGTTCTTTAAGAAGAAGTTTGCAGAGCGTTTAGCTGAAACCAAGCCTAAGGTTGAAGGTAAGGACAAAAATGATGGTCAGTGGTTGTTGAATATAAATCAGAATAAATTTTTCTGTGGTCACCTTAAAAAAGAGATCATATTCAGGTTTTCTAGTTTTATTATGCAGGCAATGAACTGATCATTATTGCTCATAAATACTCTGAAACTGAATTTCTTTAAGCCCAAAACACTTTTATAAACCTTTTAACCACGATAACTGCAGTTTAGCTTGACTCATAAATATAATTTTGCAGCTGAACAATGTCTCTGTTCAAAATTGTTTAAAAGATTCAGAACAGATGAGCTGTTAGCTGATCTCCAGACAGAAGGTACAAAGTACTTTTCTTTGGATATGTTCAGAAAATTTGATCCAATCAAATTAAGAGTCTATTAAATATACAGATGCTGAGCCAAAATCTTTACCAGTCAGATGTCTGATCAGATTAAAGCCAGATCTTTTCCCATCGTTTCTCAAGGCTGTGCAGTTGTTGGAGAGCTCCTGTAGCATCTGGACCTGCAATCTAAAGCTGCCTAAAAATTGCTTGAGATTATTTTTTGTCGACCTGCAAGTCAGAGGATGTCAGGATCGACTTGGATACAAATCTAACCAGCAAAGCAGTGCAAAGTGATTTATGTTTGCAGGTTTGGTTCATTTCAAACCTTTGCTGAGAAAGGGATGAAGAACACAGTGGATATATGTTAAAATGACTGAAGTCTGGTATATGAAGTCTGGATTTAAAGAGGCATTGGCATCAAAAGCTGGAAGGAACATAACATTTATTTCCTACTCTAGTCCATGTCTAAGAGTTTAAATCCATGCAGACTTGATCCACAGGTAATAAGCATGTTATTGGTATTTTTCAAGCCCCATATTTGAGACGAAGGTTTCAGTGTTTCATGCATGTGATAGACTATCTTTCAGGTTTGCCCTGTATTTGCCCTGTATTTAGCTCCATCCCTTCAACTCAGACCCGTTTTTGCAGCTCCTGCTGTGTAAAGGCATCCTCCAAGCATTAGGCTGCAGTAGGGTTGTTTCCTAATGGGGAAGGTGTGGTTGGGTTAAGTGCAATGTTAGTTATCTGCCACAGAAAGCATTTTCCATGTAGGTCAAAAAGTTGCATTTTGGTTTCATTTGACCAGAGCACCATCTTACATACAATTGTTGTAACTTCACACATTGATTTTCTTTGTGTGATTTTTGTGACAGATGAACAAACGAAATACTCTAAAGTTTGTGATTGTGAAATCACAGAATGTAGAAAAGTTCAAGGGTTGTGAATACTTGTGCAGTAGGTGGCTGATCAAATACGACATCAGGCAGACTGTACGGGTGAAAATGATGCAGCTGCGATTTAGTTTGTGGCACAGCTTTCCAACAGATTATCTCGTCCTGACTTGTCTCAACAGATGACTTTCTGCAGCTTGTGAGCAGACAGAAACAAAAATTAGAAATAACTGTATATTATGAAGCTGGGCATAAATTGTTATGGAATACTCTTTTAATTCAAATTGTATGCTTACATTCATGTATGTGCGCATGCTGGTCAGCTATATGCAGTTTTTATGCAGTTTTTCCCTCTTCCAGTCAGCATCCATGTTACCATGGAAGCTGTTTTGGAAAGCTGGCTCACGTTGAAAAAGGACAGCATCTGCTGTGAACCCTGAATCTAACTTCAAAGATGTCAGGGATAAACTTTCCAGTGTGTGTGCATGAGCAAATATTCATGACTGAGTTGTCGCTGTAGCTTTTAGTGCCAGGGTTGCTTTTCTGGGCTTTGATGGGAACATCACACTATTATTGTCGGCAGCTTTATTTGCACTGACAGTTCTTTTCTGTTTGTGCTGCAGAATTTCTTGTGAGAAACTCAATTCCTTCTGGTCTGAGGTCAGGGTAATATATTCTGACATACATTTCACTCTCTGCTTGTCCGGGAAGAGAAGAAAAAAACTCCACAATTGCTGTTGTTGGATCCAAAAGTCCTCTGACCGCACTGCTCATCGATGTTCACAGTAAAAAAATATAATTTTGTTTTATTATTCATGTAACTTTGTCACATACTGCAGATTAGACTGTAAGTCTGCAGACCACCCAGCCTGTTCAATGGGAGCCTTTTTAAAAGACTGCTCCATCAGCTAGAGCCAGATGAACAGTTCCCATGCACATCAAAACACAAAGAAGTGTAATAACAATATGATGTTTGTTAATGATCTTCACAGTTACACTGATGGTTTCCTCTGTGGAGACTGGGAACTACCTGTACTTTGCCAGGCGGTTTCTTCTCAGGGGAAATGAAACGAACAGTGCTGGCTCATGTTCGGCATATTCCATTCCTCCCTTGCTGTTTTACTGATGGATGGAAGGACTGGATGCTTTTCCCACCAAGCTGCCCAGTTGTTGTTGTTGTGGAGAATACCGATCACTCACCGTGAATGATGTTAAAAATAAAGGAAATTCTGGGGGAACACGGAGTTGAATTTGGAGTTCCTGCGTCTCTGTGGTGTTTGAGTGAAGTAACAGAGTGGAAGGAATAACTTAAGCCCCACTTTGTTATGTAATATACAAAGTTGAACAAGTTTAAGTTATGATCTCAGCAGCTGTTTTTCCTCTCTCTGTTTTCCTGTAGCCATCCTGAATGCCTCTGTGGAGGTGGTCCGGAGCAAGCGTCTGACTCAAGTGCTGGAGGTGGTGCTGGCCTTTGGAAACTTCATGAACAAAGGCCAGCGGGGGAACGCCTTTGGATTCAAGGTCTCCAGCCTGAACAAGATCGTCGACACCAAGTCGAGCATAGACAGGTGGGCCACTAAGGAGGACTTGATCCTTGCTGCAGAAGTTGGGACTTGAGTTTAAGGCTTTCAAGACTTCACTTAGACTCTTAGACTTCATAGTCTGTAAAAAATGCTTTCAGTCCAAACATTTATCAGAAAGCTGCAGTAAACAGTAACATTTTAACTTCTGATCTAAAGGAACCAACAGTTTCTGCACAAGTCCGAATTTCAGGGAGTTTGATTTTGAGCTGGGAGCCTAGGAACTAAATACTCTCCTTTGATCTTTGCTGATCCTGGGAACACAGACTGAAGACGTCTCTGATGACCTGAGGGGTTTATATGGTTTGTAACTGACCAGCAACTTTAGAATGCATCTAGGCCCAAAATCATTCAGTGGCCTATAAACCATTAACAAGTTTTTAAAAAGTATCCTTTTACAAACAAGGAGTCCGTGCAGTGATTTAAAGACTGGTGTGATCCCCTTCCCTGGGTTGGATCAGCTGCAGCTGCCTGATTTATTTATTTATTTATTTATTTATTTATTTTGTATGGAGACCCTCCTATAGACACCATTAAATTAATCTAACCAACTGATAATAAAACTTATTTTGATAAGTAACCTTTATTCTGGCAATTCTAGCACCAAGATGACATAGTAATAATATTCATTATTTGAAATAATAATCAAATGTTATAGCCAGAATTAGATGGCAAGCATCCAATGTGAAAATGTTAATTTCAGTCATTAGAGACTTGATATTGGGGAGGAAAAATTTTATCACTGGCTTGTTATAAAAGAAAATCTTGTCTCATTAGGATTTAAATGTTAAGCCAATTAGAGGAAAATAACAAAAGAATGAACAGACAGCGCCTCTGCACACTTGGCTTACTGTTTTTCCACCATGGACTGTTTCCTACAGAGGTTAACTCAGAGTTTTGAATGAAATTGACAGAAAAACATGAAACTACTTCAGCATGTTGCAGTGAAGACAGATTCACTTAAACGAACAGCATGTGGGAGCTCTCTTCTCTTTACAGTAATGAAATGTTGTCCGTACAGTTGGTGTTGCCACGGAAACAGGCACTACTGGCATGATTTCCAGTGACTCAGATGCGTCTTAATATAAACAGGGAGATGAACTGAAACACAGCACTCTTACTCCACCGCCTCCATGACCTAATTTTGTTCTGTACACTCTGGTGTTCAAACAGGTTTGGATCCTGCATATGAAACTTGATACTACCCAACTCCCTGAACAAAGTACATTTGAGGGAATAAGTGGGAGCATTGATATTTTCAGATGAAT
This sequence comes from Valencia hispanica, assembly GCA_963556495.2. Lineage (NCBI taxonomy): Eukaryota > Metazoa > Chordata > Actinopteri > Cyprinodontiformes > Valenciidae > Valencia > Valencia hispanica. Next base: position 21,119,239 of record OY747720.1, read on the forward strand.
GTCATATTTTTAATTATCACGTATTTTCCTGAGGGCCTAGCTGATGTTTAGAGGCATGTTACTATAGTAGCCAATCAACAATCTCCACACAGACGCATGTGTGTGGAGATTGTTGTCGCAAACAACTAATTCTAATAATTTAAAGCAAACGTTTTAGTGACATTGAAGAGCTTTTTAGAATGTGTCGCAACGGCATTGGATTTTTAGGCGATTGAAGCTGGCGTGGCACAGATCAACACTTGTTTATCTGAATAACTCTAAGAAGGTATTTAAAATAGCTCTATGCTGGTTATTATGGAGAAAATTGTTAACATAAAGTCTAAACCAATAAAAAGCACTAGCAACAAGTTTTTCCTGGGGTGACTGTGGCAGCCTCCCTTTTGTGTGCCCCAGGGCAGGTGTGGCTACACTGTAACTTGCCATCACCATTGTGTGAATGTGTGTGTGAATGGGTGAATGACTGAATGCAGTGTGAAGCGCTTTGGGGTCCTCAGGGACTAAATAAAGCGCTATGCAAGTACAGGCCATTTACCATTCACTATTTCTTAAGTAGAACGTTTAGTTATCTGTAAGATAAGAAAAGTATTCATGAAAATATAATAAAATTGTTCATCCCTCAGCAGGGTTGGCATTGAGCCACTAGTATGTTAATATTTGCAGATAATTGAGCTGGATGCAGAAAAAACTAGAAAAGCACTTGGAGAGCGAGCAGACCTCCGCCAAGGCAGCCCAGTCCCCTCCCCTCACCAATGTTGTGATCCAATTCTAACCTTTTTAGATACTTTGACCATGAAAACATATTTTAGCAGCTAGATTCACACGGATATCATTATTAGTTAAGTAGATAGTCACGAAAATCACTTTATTGGTAATGACAGTTTTCCGATCACCCCCAACTTCTAATCACATGTCCCCGGTCCCACTACCGACATTTCCTAAAAATGTAATCAAAATCTGTCTAGCTTTTTGAGTTGTGTTGCTAACTAGCTCAGCCAGCCTTTTAGCCAGAGATGCTCAATATTTCCTAATTTACTCCATACCATGAAAATAAATTACAGTGATTACAATCTGGTAATCTTCTAATAACAGGAAACCTATCCAGAAGTGAATTCAGACCCAGTCCTCAGGTATTTTTAGGGCACATTCAGTTGACGCTCAACCAACAGACATTTAGCAGAGATTGTGGCACAGCGTCCTCCTTTAGCAACACACATTGAAAACCTCAATGTTTCAAGCAACACACTTAGTTAATGAAGCAGGAAAACAACACTTCTATACATGATTAATTGTACCCACAAAGAAAATAGAGAACTGCCTTGCTAACATTAGTTTAGCAATTCAGCAAAAAAGTTAAAGTATTCATGTGCAGTGGGCGGGCAATGTAGGTAGAATATTTATACATGCGTTGTAAAACAGTTAATCCAGTTCTAGAACAAAAAACATGGTCCAGAAAAAAAAAAAAAACGTTCTGATTGTTATTACTATTATTATTACTATTATTATTATTAATAATAATAATGGTTCCATGTGAACGTCTCTTCTCTGTCGCAGGCCAGATAGAGGGATTATCGGTCTATGTCACTCCCTGCTCTACTGCGCGTTTAGTCTGCAGAAAGAGACACAATCAGGTGTTGTAAATTATCAGAATAAGCGACTGGATTTAGCAGATTATTTAAAATGCAACAGTCTGCTGCACTGACTTCACATCAGGTAACCCTTAGCTAACAAACAAGCTAACATATCTAGCCAGCACTGCAGCAGCAAGATAATGACAGTGGGAAATAATAATAAAAAAAAATAACAGCTGCAAATAATAACAATGGGAACTTGAGTTATGTAACGATTCAGTTCCACACCATTTACGCTCATGTCGATAAGCAAATAATCCCTTTATTGTTCACAAGAATAGAATTCAATTAAAAAATGATTTATTGATCCCAGAGGAAAAATAAGTGTTGTTGTAGCCCATGCTATTCTTCAGGATTTGTCGTAGATCCTGATGGGTGTGGGCAGGAATGATCTCCTGTAGCAGTCTGTGTTGCAGCGAAACTGTTGAAGCCTTAGACTGAAAACACTCTGTTGTAGGATAGTCCCATGAAGAGGATGCTTGGGGATGTCCAATATTAATAAGAAACTGTCAGCTTTACATTCAGAAAATATTAACCAGTTAGTTTGCCTTAGCAACTGGCTAAAATATAAATAGGTTAAAAGGGCCACATGTAAATGTGATTGTGGAGTTCAAAACAAAAGTTCCATGGATCTCTCCTGTATTTCCTTGAAAAAAGAGCAATAACATCTAGTTTTGTGCTTTTATTAACATCGAAAATTGTAGTTTTTCAGTCATTTCAGAATGTTCATTAATTGTGATTAACTCACAGCTACACTATGATTAATTAGATTAAAATTTGTCATAGTTTGACAGCCCTAATAATAATATTAGTTGCTGTACAAAATGAAAGAGAATTAACAAGAACGTATGCAACGTATGCAAACCCCAAAATGTTATATGGTTGGGATTTCTAAATTTTCTGTTGGAACCATTTTTCCACTGCTAGCTATTATTAAAACAGTTGTTGTTTTTTTTATTGGATTAATTGCAATCATTAATATGTATTGCTTTGCAGCAAAGTTTCATTTCTTACTATAATTGAAGTAATAAGGAAGCCTATTTGAGTAAGATTTAGAGCCATGCTTGTTGTAGGCTCTAGACTCTCTGTAGTGATAGATAACAGATTATAACAATATATATCCTGATTTTTACTGACTGAAAGAAGAAAACAAGTTTTTTTCTGTGGAGCAAATGTTTACTTTTTTCTAATTAAATATTCCTATTGATGTGACAGGAACATCACAATGTTGCACTACTTGATCATGATCTTCGAGAAGAACTACCCTGACACGCTGTACATCCAGGAAGACCTCAGGAGCGTACCTGAGGCCGCCAAAGTCAAGTAAGCATTCCGAATCCCAAGCTTTAGCATTAGCTTAATGTAGTTTATAATGCCAACAGATCCAACTGTGCGCTAAAGTATAATTTGACACTGTATGACATTATGCGTGTTAATCAATGTGCAATCTACAAGTCTGATTGATAACAGTTGTTTTTCTTACTCCTCAGTTTGTCAGAGTTGGAAAAAGAAGTCCACAACATCAAAAGCGGGCTGAAGGCTCTTGAGGCGGTGAGTTGTGTTGCGTTAGTTCTCTTCTCCCTCCCGCTGGTTCTTCTGTCGCCTGAAATTATGTTTTCGAGAAGCAGAGATGTGCAGCGTGCTGAGGTGTTTAAACTCTGCTAACGTTCAGCGGTCTGCATCACGGCTGTGCCACACACAGAAGCCTGAAGCAATTCTAAATCATTTAGGCCTTTGGTAAACTCACAGTGACCATCTTTTGTGCTGAATGTTTCATAGCTCGTCTCTGTTGATTCCCACCAGGAGCTGCACTACCAGCAGAGCAGAATGAGGGAACGTGGGGATAAGTTTGTGGCTGTGATCGGTGACTTCATCACTGTGGCTGGGTTTAGCTTCTCTGAGCTGGAGGACCAGCTGAGTGAAGCCAAGGAAAAGGTAACTTTTTGACTTTCTATATTCTTAAACTGAAGCAAACTGATGTCGTCAGTTTGGGATTTTCCAATCTGTTCTTACTCTGGATACCTTTGCTTCAAATTACTATGTTATATCGACACCAAAGACCGAATACCTTTAGGAGACCATCAGAGTGTAAGCTCATATGTCCATGTGGGTGGCTTTAATGGATCCACAGCTAGTCATCCTCGCTGACAGGCCTGTATGTCAGATGGACTGAGGAATAAAGCAAAAAGTGGAATCTGAGACGCGTGAAGCCTCTGGACATCCCTCTGAGTCCTGCGGGGTGATTTCATCTGGGCTGGGAAATCCAGAACTGAAAGATTACCCAGGAGCCACCCCCCCACATCTTCTCTTTGTCTCTTTAAGTTAGTGTTTTTAAATACCTTCTCTTTCCATTTACAAGTAGAACAACTGGCCTTTTGAACCCCAGTGGCTCAAGTACTGATGTATGGTAGGAAGTGTGTCAGCTGAAGACGTCAGTGGGACTAAGGGAATGTTTGAGTAAGTCGGTGTTGAAAAGATTTATGGGAATATGTTTAATTTGCCAGCTGTCAGTGCTAAATGCTTCTAAATCTTACAGCCTGATGTTTTAGCATATATATTACATTGTACTACACCATCAAGCCTCTCTAATTAACAACTGTATTTAAGACCTGAACAGCTATATTTCTCAGAAGAAACAACAGGTTGTGAGACAGATGGAGAAAAAGAAAGGAGCTCAGGCTCATGGGTTTCATGTAGAGCCTCCCTTTTGGTTCATTATTTGTTGAGGGAGGGGGGGTGAAAATTGGAGGAAACATAGTTTGGACGTCATGGGAGACGACTTGGGAAGAATAGGGCACCAGTTAGTGCGGTAAAACAAAAGAACCTGTGTTCACCGGCCCAAAGTCCAAACACACAGCTGTGGATGTCTGTGTGGTTGGTAAGTGGGTGTCTGTCAAAGTCCTCTGACGGTCTGGTGGGTTTCCAGTGGAATACAAATGTGGAAGTCAGGATCTGTGTTTCTTCCTTAAGAAGGTGGAGGATAACCAAACAGATCAGCCCACAGAGGCTAATAAAGCCCCATGGCAACAGATGTGTGTGTCTGCATTAGAAAAGACATTACTATCCACAAGACAAAAGGTTACCGACGCAAAGTTCATAGAATCACTTAGAGGTTTTTTTTTAAAAGTAAAATATATTTTAAAAGATAATTCATGATAATTCACCTGAATTTCACCCAAAATGAGTGTGTGATGCTCTTTGGTTCAAAAAACTACACTAAGTATTTTTTTATTCTTTCTTTTTACAATTACATGTACAAATCTTCATAAAAATGTTTTTGCATGGTAAAGACCATTAAAATATATATATTTGAATTCTTTTACTTTTTTCCTTTGATTTATTTAACCCCCCCACCCCACAAATAATGACACAAACAAGTTTACAGATTGGCGAATGGTTGTTTGTGTAATCAGTTTCTTAACAAGTAACAGAAAAAGAGTGGATCCCACAGCAAACAATGACCCTTATGAAGATCAAGCTCCATAGTAACACAATTAGGTATTGGTTTTATTTGAATTGCCATGTAAAATAAAGGCATTTTAAATAGTTTTCACCTACTCTATGGTGAGACTTAGATCATTTTATTCCCACTTGCTCCTTTTACAACTTGGAACCTATTCAGTGTATTAATAGATAAAAGAAACCTAGATGTTAAATACAAGTATTTACACTATTTAGAAGAAAGACTTTCTGAATCCAAAAGGTTGGATGAATGTTTGTAAATTAATCTAAGCAGTTAAATTAATCAGGAAGGAAGTAGAGAAATACAGCATGCCTGGTCCATGTATATGTCTGTGTCGAGTGACAGAACATCATTAAATCCCTCTTGTTTATAACAGTCTAGTTTTCTGTATGTGATCGCAGAGCTTTGATCAAAAACACAGTTGCTCTTTTCTGAGGAAGCGAAACCATCCTGTCATTATGGGTCTGGTGTCCATGACAACAACCCCGCCATCATCCCTCCCCTTCTGCTTGTAATTATGTATCTGGTCAGAAGTGTTTCCTCTAGTCCCCCCTTGGGGTCTGAGCTAAATGGGTAAACAAAAACACTCAATGGAATAAGGAATATGATTGTCACAGACAAACCAAAAACAAAAGCAAAGCAGTTTCCTCCTCCTCTAACAGGAGTTAACATTTTCCCCACTTACTTTAGGAACTAGTTCACATTAAAATTGAAAGAATTCTTTTTTTAATTAAAAGCTTTGTAAGAAGGCATAGTTAAACCAATTTATCATTACTTCTTAGAGAAAGTAGTTTGTTTATATGCAATGTTACTTGCTTCGGCACAAAACCAATAAAATAGTAAATGGTGGGGAAAAAACAATTTTTTAACTTTCAAAAATACATTGAAACTGAAACACTTGGAAATCCCATGTTCATCACCCTTTGCCATGAAACTCAAAATAGAGCTCAACTGCTTCCTGTTTCTACTGATCATCCTTGAGATGTTTTTATTGCTTAATTGGACCCCGCTTGTCATCATTTCAGTTGGTTGGAAAGGATTTGGAAAGGTGCATTGCTGTCTAAATAATGTCTCACTGTTGTGAGAGCACAAAGCAAGCATGAAGTCAAAGGAACTTTTTGGAGACCTCCAAGACAAGATTGTCTCAATGCACATATTTAAGGAATGACACGGATATTATTCTGCTGCCTTGAAGGTCCCAATGAAAAAAGTGGCCTTACTCGCAAATTTAAGATATTTGAAACCACCAGGACCCCACAGCTAGCTGGTCATCTTTCTGGGAAGTGGGGCCTTAGTCAGGAGGTGACCGGGAACCTGATGGTTACTTGATCCAGCATTGCTTTATTAAGACAGGAGAACCTTCCAGAAGCACAACCATCTCTGAAGCCACCAATCAGGCCTGCATTATAAGTTGAACAGACAAAAGCCAATCCTTAGTAAAAACCACATGGCAGCCCACCTGGGCTCCATTTTGGAATAAGGCCTCACATAACAAAATGTGGAGAGAGGGAAGTAAAGAGTTTATCTCGAAACTCAGTGATTTCTTTTCACCCCATACAAAGACCCAATTAACAGGTAACTACAACAGTGTGTCTGAGAATATGTATTACTTATTTTTTTTAAGAAATAAAATGAAATTCAAAATTTGTGAATGCACATTGTTTGGTTGAATTGAAGATGCCTTATCAGAACTTGCTGACATTTCATAGCTTTTTATAGGAAGATATTTTCCCTTTTTTTCTTTCTTTTTTTTAATTAAAAATTAATCTCTCCAGGGCTTATAGAGAACATATTTTTGGGCTCTAAATGAGAAAAGGTCTACGGAAGTTCTTTCTATTTGAGGATGTATCTGTGTTAAAGAACAGAGCCGACTGTGTAGGAACGTTTGGCTCCAGGCAGCATCCTGGCACCAAGCACTGAACAGCTTGAACAGGACTGTGTGGACATACGGTGGTCAAATCAAGCAGACCCACTACGCTGTATGTGTTCCTGCAGCTCTTAAGAAAATTTATTTTACATACCAACAGAGTTTTTTTTTAAGTACATTAGCATGACCATTTGGTTGTTTCTGGAAAATCTGTGAAATTTCAGTCGATTCAGTTAGTTCATCGATTTTTGTGTCAAAATCTAAAATCTCTTTTTACAGTTTGCCAAATCTCTGAAGCACTTTGGGGAAGAAGAAGGGAGGATGCAGCCCGACGACTTTTTTGGGATTTTCGACACCTTCTTGCAGTCATTCAGCGAAGCTCGGCAGGACCTAGAAAACATGCAGCGACGCAAGGAGGAGGAAGAGCGGAGGGCGCGGATGGAGGCCATGGTGAGATACTCCTAAGAGACTACAGCTGTCTAAATGTACTCTTATTTTATTTTCTATCGTAACTATTTCTTTAATCTTTCTCCAGCTGAAGGAGCAGAGGGAGCGTGAGCGGCGGGCTAAGAAGGGCGGGGCCACAGAGGAGGTCGGTGGGGAGTTTGATGATCTTGTCTCTGCGTTACGGTCTGGCGAGGTCTTCGACAAGGACCTTAATAAATTTAAGCGAAACCGAAAGCGCTCCGTCAACCAGCTAGTGGAAGGTGGTGGCCGGGAGAGAGCCGTCACCAAGGTGAACTACTAAGGTTGCCAAAAGGAAATAGATTTTAAAGCAGAACTTTAGAGATCTAAAATTTGCCATGGTGTAGATCAGCTTTAGTCATGGCTTGCATCAGAGCAGATGTTAGCAACAGCTGGACTGGATGTGTAGAGACCTGCTAGGACAGCTACGCTGCCTCAAAGAATGCAACACTCCCCTCTGACTGGTCTTCTAAAGCTGTTTCCGACTTGTTTATCTCCACAGTTGTGATGGACAGATGGACAGACCACTGTGACACATTCTCCCATGTGATCTGACTGTATGCATTTAACACTGTGCTTCAGGTTCTCCTTGTCGATCACTCCATCTCTTGCTCAAAAACCTTCTCTGTTCCTCTTAGACCTTTTTGGTGCTGAAGTTTGGTTGTCGGGATCAGAACTCTGGGATTAGTCATGTGTTACATAGACACACAAAAGGAACGTTGAAACTTGTTAAGCTTGGCAGATTAAATAAAAACACAAAAGAGAGATTAGGGGGATTTAAGCCACTACTTTTACAGTCCTGGTGCCCCCCCTCAAGATTTCACAGCCACAGAATGGGTGTTTGGTTGCAAATCTCCGATACTAAAATAACGGGTATGGAGTCAAGAAATCTCCTGTTGCTTCATAACAAAGGATCCTTAACCGTGGCTCTGACAGCACGCTGCATCCCCAAGAAGATTCCAACCATGAATTTTCCAGGAAACAAACAACTTCTCGCATAGAAAACTAAAACAATGATTGTGCCACAAGAATTAAACCTCAATTACACATGTAAATGGTTTTAAAATCTTTCTGGCACTAAACAGTGCCAAAGCAAAGAGGGAAAAAAACTATGTAAATGTATTAACACTAAATGTTCAGCAATTAGGCATTGATATATATTTATATTTAGATGCAGACAAGCTAATTGCAAAGATGTAGAAGGTTTTTTTATGTTTCGGCATTTTGGGATTTTGTATACACGATGCATTCTTTTATGGTGTTGCAGCTTCACATTGCTGTTGAAGTCAACTTCTTAAACATTTTGTGCTTGACGAATGAGAGGCAACTGCTCGTCCTTTTTCACTCCTTTGTGTCTTGTTTGCACCGTGGCTTTTTTGATAAATGCTCAAATCTAAACACTAGCCAATGAAACCTGATGAAGGAATGCCATAAACAAATTTAATCTTATAGTGTCACTCTGTAATCAGTTTACAGTATTGTCACTGTTTGTAGCCACAAAGACTCAGATCTGACTGTTGATTACTTTATTGGTTTCTTCACTGAATCATCCATTCATCTGTGTTTTAACTTCAGATGTCAATGTCAAACCTCACCTTGTAAAGAAGGCCATTTGTTCTTGTAATATTAGGGTTCAACGAGGCACTTAAAACTGGTGTAAATTAACTAGACTCCAACCAGACCCAAAGCTTCTGTGCTTGCTTATTTTTGGCAGCTGGTTGCCAAAAATGACATAAAAGCTAGCATTATTTGTTTTCCTAATATTATTTTTAGTTTTAGTGATTTTTTTTTATTTCTATTATTTATTTATTTTTTGGGATATGCATTTCCAAAGCTTCAGCAGCAGGAATGATGCAAGTTTTCAACAATGCGTCCAGGTTTGAATTTTCCACAATATGTTGATCTATTAACAGTAACCTGTTAAAGTTGGAGGCCAAGAGGTCAGTACTCTGAGAAATAAGAAGGTCCAAAAGGTTTACAAAGAGATCAACCAGTTTGGAAATCATGAAATTTGCTAGTTTCATTTAGTCTAAATTTAAATCAAGAGCACGAAACAGTCTGAGGTTTCAAAGACTGGAATCAGTCTGTGGGACTAGCATGTTTTAACTTCTTGACTTTGTTCAGACAGGCTGCAAAAGATTAATTTTGCAGGAGTACTAAGGCAGCTTTTACATAGTAACTATTGAATTAAACTGTATCCACCTGTTTGCAATGATATTTATATTGATTAAGAAATATTCCTACTGGAGTCCAAGCATCCATTTGCTAAACAACAAAAGAGGGCTGAAATGAGACTTCCATTTGACCCATAGTTTCACATCCTATCTGCTAAATGTTTGTAAATGTTCACCTTTAAGTGCCTCAGATCATTTTTTTTTCACACCAATCATTCCTCTGTGTTTTAGTGCTTGTAGCTTTGGAGAAACCTGTTTTATAAGCTCATGAAATGACAGTTGGGTCATAATGAATGGTGCCATCTTGTGGTTAAAGATGGTGCAATAGATTTGCTAGTCCACTCAAGCTCCAGGTACTTAACAATCGCCTCAACACAACTTTATTTAGCTGTGACTGATTGTACAATGTGCAGATAATCCCCCGTTGCTTTAATTTATCCGTATTACATTTTTTCACTGTGACACCTCATCAAATTTTATTTATATTTTCTTCAGACTAAAGAAAACCCGATCTGAAGTTGAGTTAGCGCAGAGAACCTCAATCTTTATGGATTAACCCCTAAACCAAATTATTTAGACACTTTAATTGAAAAGAGGAATCAAATCTTCTTAAACCAGCATCTTGATGTATTTTCGAGCTCTTCTTTTTTTAACCTCTGCCCTCCTTCCTCTTGCAGTCAATCAGTACACCAGACTTCAGCAAACTATTCTAAACTCCTCATTCAGTGCTTTAACCCATATTTTAGTGCAGCGTATTCACTGAGGGATATTTGAAAAGTTGTCAGTATTAATGTTTGTGTTATTTCATGTTTGGATGTTTATTTGGCCATTGACTGGCTGCTTTGTGTAAAGATGGAAATCAAAGGAAAGAAATTAGTAGCTTGTTCGATGCACTTTTTATAATGATGATGATGGGACATTTCCATATGCAGCGCCAGTTTAGAGGGCTTGGCTCCTGCTGCAGATGATAGTGCAGCAAATAAGTGTTCCCAAAAGAAAGGTGTGTAGAGAAAAGAATGGAAAGTGAGGACAAAGATGCTGGCTGGACCGCCGGAAACAAACTGTCAGTCTGAGTGGCAGGGATGGGACGTGGAAAATTAATGGGGAAAAAAAACTTTTGGGGGGTTTTGGGTGGGTTCTGTCACCACCGTATCTGTCGTTACATGCACATGGCGTTGATCTGCATGCCTACAGAAGGTTACACAAAGCTTGATTTGTTGATCTTTTCAAAGTAAATTGCTTGCAAAATGCAACCCACCTGTTACACCACAGTCTGTACTGCCTGAGAAAAGTTACACCCATTCTTCGAATTTGTATAATTGTGAGAAGTCAGTATTTTTTACAGTTGGAAACAAACAAAAATCTTCCACTGAAAGATGTACAGTTGAATAAAAAAAAAATTTTGTACACCTTTGTTGATGTTTGAGATAAGATTAAAAAAAGATGAAAACATTGAGGAATGTTCCATTTTTCCTGTACATTGTACCTCTATTTATTTGCCTTATTTAGTTTGGTATATTTTGTATGTACACACCGCATTACAGCAAAATGTTATATTAAAAATATAAATAATTGAACTGTGGTCCGTGTATGATGGATAGATCTGAGACTTGTGCAAGAATTAACCCTTTTTTTGTTTCTATAACTTCATTCTTTTTTTGTATTTTTTTCCCACCTCATGTCTTTTGTAGGGTTAAAATAAACTGATGTCCCTAAAAACTGACTGTCTCTGCAACTGCATTTCATGTTGAAGCCAATTTCAAGGTAAACTGGTGAGATAAGTTTGAGGGCTTCTAATGGGAATATTTTTGGTGCAGTTGAAGCAGAATCACTAAAAACTGTATTGCCTCCAGCATTACTCTGATTCCAGTGGTTTGTTATTAAGCATCTTAGAATCATTCTTGAAATTTCAGAAAAAGTTTTGCTGTTTCATGTGAACTCAAAAAACGACACTTTCACAACTAACTCCTTAATATTCAAGTAGATCTTCAAATGTGTTTTGGTCAGTTGTCCTGTTGCAAATGAGAATTTGTAGCATGTCTTGGATAAAGTAATGATTTCCATTGCTTTACAAACAAAATCTGATCTAAATGCCCCCCATCTTGTACAATGTACAGTACCTTCCAAAAAGGACTATATTCCTTAAAATACAACCCAAACACTTCATAGAGTTTAACTGGGATTTTATAGGATAAACCAACATAAGCATAAGGTTTGGTCTAATGTTAAGTGGTAGAAAAACAAAGTTTCCTTTTTCCAATGAAAAATCGGAAGTGTGGCACTCATTTGTATTCAACCTCCTAGAGGGAATACCTGGTAGAACATTTCAATGCAATTATTTCTGCCTGTTGGAATATACCTCTACCAGCTTTGCACATTTAGAAACTGCTTTTTTTTCTTTTCTTTGCTAAGCATATGTGAAGCTCAGCATTTTTTTTTAAATCTCAGATTCTCAGTTGGATTTAGGTCTGGACTTTGCCTAACCCATTTTAATATCTGAAGGTGCTTTGATCTAAGCCGTTCTATTGTAGCTTTGGCCGGATGTTAGGTGTTGTCCTGCTAAAAGGTGAACCTTTGCCCTAGGAAGTGTTTGGCACAGTCTCTCAGATTTCTTCCTGGATTTTGCTTCATCCATCTCCCCATTAATTCCGTCGTTTCTCTGTACCTGCTGAAGAAAACCATCTTCACAACATGTTTTCACAACCATTGGGATGTTAAATTTCAGGGTGATGTAGCTGGGCTCAGTGGTATTTTTTTCTACACACTTTGCGTTTTGCATGTAGGCAAAACATCTGTTTTGGTCTAATCTGAGCAGAACACCTTCAGCAGGTTTGTGTCTTCCAAATGGGTTGGATATTAAAAAAAAAAATTTTTTTTTTTATTTGAAGGATAACCCCTTGAGATGTATCATCTCATTTTCGAGGGGGTCCTTAGAACAAGCAACAATACAGACAACAGAATTACAGTGTACAACACATAACAATACTTCACATTCACACCAACATTCATAGAGCTCTCCATAACTATCTCCTCACATACCAGCCCTCAAAGTACAGTGATACAGTAAGTAAACAGTTATCACACATAACATGCAGGTTCAGTACAGTTCAGTATAATGAAGTTATGTGACTTTTGAGAGTGGGGATGATCACAAGCAAGAGCATGTATTCTGCCCTAAAGAGATTGCCAGAGGTAATGGATCTAATTGCACTTGGTAAATTGTTCCAATCTGATGGAGCTTTAAATTTGAATGCCCGACAACTTCTTTATTAATTTTGGGAACGTAAAAAAATTGTTTGGTGTGCACTTAAATTATATGAGCACTAAATGGAATTAAATATTGTTTTATATACGGAGGATAATTTAGGAAATGACATTTGAAGATAAACTGAAGCTAGTGAAAATGCCTTCTTGAATTTAATGATAGCCAATTAAATGATTTGACAGTGGTGCATTTTGTATGGACACCTCTGTGCAAATCTGCAAAGACTATTGTAAACAACATTGAGAGGATGAAGATTTATGTCAGGTGTTCTGATAGATTATATCGGCATAGTCAAGGATTGGAAGTATTAACTGATTAATTATTCTTTTTCTAACCTGAAGAGTAAAATAATTAATAGAGGAACAAAGTATTCTATGTTATATTTTCTTAACTGAGTCAATATGTGATCTAAATCAGTGTTTCTTAACACTAGTCCTCAGGGCCCACTGTCCATGTTTTAGCGGCATCTCTGCTCCAGCACACCTGATTCGAATGACAGCATTAGCTCTTGTATGTCAAAGTGCTGCAGAAACCAGTTAATCACCTAGGTATTCAGGTCAGTTGTGTGGAAGAAGAAGAAGAAAAACCCCTAAAACAAGCAGGACAGTGGGCCCCAAGGACCAGGGTTAAGAAACCCTGATCTAAATGACAATTAAGAATCTAACAGAAGACCTTAATATTTAAACTCAACTTTTAACACTGTAGTTCCATCTATAAAAATTAGTAGTCTGTTGGCATTGAGATTTTTTTTGTAGTAAACGGCATATAATAAGACTTATTTTTGTTTAGCAGAAGTTTGTTAAAAGTAAACCAGTTTTGAACTAAATCAAAATCAGACTCCAGTGATTGCTCGATATAAGAAATATCAGAGCAAGAAAAATACATCTGCATATAACTGAATTTGACAATTAGAACAAACCTTTGGGAGATTATTTATAAAAATAGAAAACAACAATGGTCCAAGAGATGAACCCTGGGGTACTCCTCTATCAACAGTTTTAAAATCTGAGCGGCTTCCCTGATATAAAACACATTGTCTATGGAGTAAATATGAATTGAACCAAAGTAGAGAAGGTCTTGAAAGGCATATGGCATACAGTGTCTAAAAGAAGATGATGGTCAACTAAATCAAAGGCTTTGGTTGAATCAATAAATATGGCACCAGTTAATTTATTAGAATCCAATGAAGATGTGATATCATTGCTACATTTTAGAAGAGCACTTGTAGAAAAATTTGGTCAGAAGCTGGACTGAAAAGGAGATAGATCATTGGAATCATTAATATATTTGATAATTGATTGAAGATAATTTTTTCTAATATATTCACCACTCTTAACCATTGAGATTGGTCTATAATTATTCATATATTGATCACCATTTTTATACAGTGGGGTAACTCTGGTGCGTTTAAAAGATAATGGGGTATTGCATGTTTTCTGTTTCTGCAAAAGCACTAACATAAGGACAATCTACATGAAAAGGACTCTCTTATTAGTCCACATTAAAGAGTAATATTATTTAGCCTTTTCAAACTGCAGGGGGATGATAAATATATATCTGATAATATTTACACAAATCCTTTCCAGGCAGTGTTTCCCACACATAGACGAACGGTGCGCCACAGATTAGACTCCGACCAAAAAATAAATAAATGAGCACCGACTGTCACGTATTGCGTTTCGTTTTTTCTTTTTTACGATATTTAAAACACACAGCGCATTCTGCATTTCCTTTCCCTGCTCTTGTCTCTTTGTCATTCACGCGTCTCTCTCGCACAAACACACACACACACACACACACACACACAGAGAGAGATACAGCCCCTCCCCTCCGTGCACAGCACGTCTGTCTGGATCACCTGTGGAAGACGTCCTCTAACCCCCCACCACCACTACCGGCCGGTCCCCACACATTGCTTTTAAATCTGTGGGAAACACAGCCAGGTGTTGGGATTAACCAAACAGAAGTTATGAGACCAGTAATTATTTCACAAACAAAACAGAATAATTAATAAAGCTCAGCCCCCAACTAGTTTGACCAGATGATACTGTTTCATCAACCAACTAAATCATTTGGCAGTGTGATTTATGTTTTCATTATGCAAAACAGTTGTTATTCAGCTGACTTACATGAAGAAGGAAGTCTTATTAAACTGAATTGTCACTTTCCATTATGTTTAAAACAAGTCTCCAAAATCTGAAAACTTTTCACTATAAAATGTTTGTTTCTTTTATTGGTAATTTATATATGTTCTTTGAATACTTATTAAATAGTAAAAGGTTGTATAGCATCTTTTAAACTTGTGATTCATTATTTTTCTTTTCTTTTTTTACCCCAAATTATAACTTCATGTCTGTTTTTAATGCTTACATGAAGTTACTTTGTCAGCCCTATAGGCCACAATAAATAAATATCGGCTGTTCTCTAAACATATTGGAGATTGCAATTCAAGATTTTGACATTTAAAAGTGCTTTCCCCCAAGTGAGCAGCTGACAAGGTAAGCAACAATGGTTAAAAAAAATTTTAATTCAAATCCAAAAATACTTTATTGATCCCTGAGGAAGATTAAGTGTTGTTGGATCTCATATAATTAATTCTTTAAGAAGTTGTTGTTAGATGGTGATGGTTGTGGGCAGGAAGAATTCCCTGTAGCGGTCTGTAGCCTACTGTATATTTTTTGATTTTGTGAAGAATCCTTCTTTGCATCATCATCTCCAGTGGTTCCACAGTAGTGCCAAGAACAGAACCTTTTTTAAATCCCTGGCTCTGATGCTGCTACCCCAACACATGATGGCTGAAGAGATTACACTCTCCACAACAGACTTGTAGAAGATTTGCAGCATCCTGCTGCAAACCTTGAAGGACCTAAGCTTCCTCAAGAAGTACAGTCTGCTCTGTCCCTTCTTGTAGACGGTTTCACTGTTCAGTCTCGAGTCCAGTCTGTTGTACAGGTGAACTCCGAGGTATTTATACTCCTCAACCACCTCCACTTCTTCTCCCATGATGGAAACAGTGTTTGACTTATCATTGTTTCTTCTGAAATCTACAATCATCTCCTTTGTTTTGTTCACATTCAAGGTGAGACGATTGTTTTCACACCATGTCACAAAGCGGTCCACCAGCTCTCTGTATTCAGCTTCTTGTCCATCTCTAATACACCCGACAATTGCAGAGTCATCTGAGCATTTCTGCAGATGACAGGTCTCGGATTTGTACTGGAAGTCTGAGGTGTACAGAGTGAAAAGGAATGGTGAGAGTACGGTCCCCTGTGGTGCTCCTGTACTGCTGACCACCTGATTTGATACACAATTCTTCAGTTTCACAAATTGTGGTCTGTTGGTCAGGTAGTCATTGATCCGTGCGATTGTTGAGGGCTCCACCTGTGTCTTCAGGAGTTTCTGACAAAGCAAATCAGGCTGAATTGTGTTAAATGCACTGGAGAAATCAAATAACATGATCCTCACAGTGCTGCCTGCTTTGTCCAGATGACAGTGGGTTGGTTGAACCAGGTGGATGATGGCATCTTCAACTCCAACTCCACAACGATAAGCAAACTGCAGTGGGTCCTGATACGTTCTTGTTTGCTTACTCATGTGGGCCAACAGGAGCCTCTCCAGGACATTCATGATGTGGGATGCCAGGGCAACAGGTCTATAGTCATTGATGACTGATGGGTGAGTTCTCTTTGGTAATGGAACAAGGCATGATGTCTTCCACAACACTGGAACCTTCTCCTGAGTTAGGCTAAGGTTGAAGATGTGCTGCAGAATCCCACAGAGCTGCTCTGCACAGGTCTTCAGGACTCTGGGGCTGATACCATCTGGACATGCAGCCTTGTTCCAGTTCAGTTTCTCCAGCTGCCTCTTCACCTGACTTTTAGAGACAGACAAGTGGGAGGGGGAGGCAAAGGGGGTAGCAGCATATCCTGACTTGGTTGAAGACAAACTTGTGGAATCAGAAAGGTCCATGACTGAGGAAGAATAAAGAATAAAACATCCAAGGTGAGACAGGAAAGCTGTTGGTCAGAGGAGGGTGGGATGTCTATTTGGCTGGGGACAGGAGAGGAGGATGCTGAGCTAGTACCTGAACTGAACCTATTGAAGAATGCTCTCAGTTCATTGGCTCTGTTCAAATGTCCATCTATCCAATCTTTGCTGGGTTTGTAGCTTAGCAACAACGGAACTCTGGAAATCTTTTTGTGAAATACAGAATTTCTAGTTTTCAAAAAATTGTCAGGAACCGCACCAAACACATACTTTTGAAGTGCTATGACATTTCCAGGGGGAACAATAGCACCACCACTGCCAGGATGAAACTTATCATAAGTGCTGAGGCCTACACAACAGTGAAAAATCAACCTCTTATTTATCTTTTCTATTGTAGTTGTACATGTTGAGTGAATACATCTTTGGAAGCACACTACTGCTATAGTTTTCTGGATTACAACAGTTACCTGAACACCTGCAGGTGAGCAGAGAACTGCAGCCAGAGTCCTGACTAGCATATGTTGGATCTGGCATATGTTTGATCTGTGTACTTGCCGATACTGAGTACCAATGCCAATAATTCTACCACACAAAAAAATGCAAGGAATTGGAAGACAGGTTTTATTTTTCTTCTCTGCTTGTTACAACAAATTATGGCGAATTAGATAAAAATAAAATGTTAATTAAAATTACCACAAAAGAATTTCTAGTAAAAAACTCAAGTTTTCTGTGAAATTATTGCAGAGTTTCTAATTTTTTTGCATCGGTTCATGGCCTCTGTTAACTAACCGATATGATTACATTAGAATGGTATCGGCCCCGATATCAGTATCGATATCGGTGCATCCCTACATATATTCCACCTCAGATCACTCAATGAACCAAGCAAACCTTGTCCAATCTGTTATTTACCTATTTTGGTGACTTTGTGAAAACTGTAACTTAAATTTCAGTGGCAATGTGAACCTAAATGAATGAACAGTAAAATCCCAGTATATTAGCAGTTTGAGAAAATAATCAGGTTAGCCCTTCTTACACCCAGAATTACCAACAACCATTAAAAGTTGCTTGAATCTACCCTCTTCTATGTTCTAATGCTTGGTTTGATCTTTAGTAACTCTTTAAAAAAGTACCAATTCATTGTGTTGCTTCCATGTGACTGGTGTCTGTGTTGCCTACACTTGTAATGTGGTTGATCTTGTTAAAAGAAAGTTGCAGCAAAAACTTAATGTGGAAAAGCAGTTTGTTATATTGTTGACCATACTGATGACTTTTGCTGATGTCAGTGTTCAACTTGCTTGCTTTTGTGTGTGTTGAAAACGGCAGAAACAACTAATCCTTCATAGCAGCAGCAGCAGCATTACAATGCTTAGCCCCCCTCAGCACCTCCACTAAAAATTCTCCAGAGGTGCCACTGCATCCCGTGTTTACTTTAAATGGCTCTTCTTTGAGCCATTTAAAGTCAATTGAGACCTGACACTGATAATCCATACAGAAGGGATAAAACAGACGTTTATCCCTTCCAATGTTTACTAACTTTTATTTTACTTCTGCTGTTTTTACTAAAACTGATTTCTGGTTAAATTGTTGAAAATTTTTGAAACGCTATGTAATAGGCTACTATTTAACATGGATTTTACTGCATCATAAACCCTGACTTTCCAAATAAGTTACCACTCAGTCACTCAAATCTTCCAAACCAGTTCCAAACCTTCAGAAAAATCATTTTTATCAATGGGAAGTCTACAAAAATAAAGTCACTCATTTAAAATCGAGAGAAATAAAGTGCAGGATTCAAACTTTTTGCTGACCTCTGCTGTCTTGTACGAGTAACTACAAGTTGATAAATATCTTTTGAATAAATCTTCTGTAATTTTTAAACATAAAACTACCAAAGATAAAGCTAAGGCATAGTACCAGTGAATAAAAAAACACACAACAAAAATCTGATAAAACAAATTTAAAAACATAGCTGTAGATCAAATAGTCTGTTGTGTACACGTAATCAGTTGCTATTATCTTTTCAATTTTATAAGTAATTGCCAGTTAAAAATATTTTATTGCACCAAAATAACGAGTGGAGTGAGTTGAATGTCATTCCAAACGTTATTGATAAACTGGGGGTGATTAAGACAGGAGCAGAATGGTAGATGCATGTACTGTCTGACATTTCCAAAGATCAGGGATCTTCTGGTTATGGCTGTCCTTGCAGTGTACTGATTGGGTAAAATGCACTAAAATCTAGTGGCTGAGCAATAATAAGACCGCCTCTTGACAATAAAATATGCATAAAACGCCACTGCACTTTATCAATGCCACCGTGCGTCTTTTACGTCTAGTGGCGTTATTTACGTCACCGCATGTTGTAATTTACAACGCGTTCTCACGTAAATAATGGCATGTCCCGTAATTTACAGGCTAAAATAACACAAAATTTACGCATTACTTATGATACCTTTGGCTTGCCATACAGATCAGTCTCAATGCGCGCTCAAGTTGGTGGCACAAATATTACGGCATAAGAAACAGGTAAGACATCATCCACAGTTTAACAAACATAAGATGACATATAAAATAAAAATTGTGTTACAGTTTCGAGGTACCCAAAAAGGGCTTTCTGCATATTATTTTAACATTCATTTAGGCTCATGTTTTAAACATTTTACATTATAATTAATAGCAAAAAAAAAGACAATTTCCATTAAGGTCCTGTCCACAATCACTGCAATTGGCCTGAAACTGGGTTTTTTCACTTTTTCAGATGAAACAGCTGAAACCAAAACTATGGCAATATTTTGAAAAAAAAAATCATTTTTTTCACTTTTACCCATGCTTTTACATTTTAGCAACATCAAATTCTTAATTTTAAGGGAGCAGAGTTTTGCATCTAAACCACTAGGGCAACAAGCACTAAACCTTTATTTTTAGGAGAGAGAAAAAACAATTCTAGTTTTCTAAGCATATGCTTTACATGAATTGCTTCTCTCTCCATGCTGCATAAATGAGCTGCTTCTCTTCTATCTGTTAAAAATGGAATGATGGGACTGGAGTCTGTAGATGCTAAACTCAAAACCATTCACATAAGTAAACATCTTACAATTTATAATATAGGATAAATTATTGAACATTCACACCTAATGTGCCTGACTGAAATAATAATGGCTTGCATTTATATAGCGCTTTTTGAGACCCTCAAAGCACTTTACAACTCCATTATTCTTTCACTCTCACATTCCAGTACTGTGCTTCCACAGCTGCCCTGGGGCAGATTGACAGAAGTGAGGCTGCCATACATCGTGCCATGGGCTGGGCAGGGCAGGGCAGGGCAGGGCAGGGCAGAGCAAGGCAAGGCAATTTTATTTTATTTGTATAGCACACTTTCAACAACAAGGTAATTCAAGGTGCTTAACATGATTAAGTGGCAAAATAAAAGTGGCAGTAAAACACAGACAAAGCATAAAAAGTAAAAACAGCAATAAAGCATGAAGCACACACAGATACATCAAAGCATTACAAAGCATATAATGTAAAAACAGCAGTAAAACAAGAAGAACACACAAAACATGATACATCAAAGCATTACCCAAAGGCAGCTTTAAACAGATACGTTTTTAGTTGGGATTCAAAAGAACTCAGTGTCTCAGCAGCTTTGCAGTTTTCCGGAAGTTTGTTCCAAATTAGAGGAGCAGAAAGCTGCTTCTCCATGTTTGGTTCTAATTCTGGGGATGGTGAGTAGACTGGAATTAGAGGACCTGAGTGTTATGGTGGGTTGGTATAGTAACAGCAGATATTCAACATATTTTGGTGCTAAGCCATTCAATGATTTATAAACTAGTAAAAGTATTTTGAAGTCTATTCTCTGAGCTACAAGGAGCCAGTGTAAGGACTTTAGAACTGGGGTGATGTGCTTTACTTTCCTGGTTCTAGTGAGGACACGAACAGCAGCGTTCTGGATCTGCTGCAGCTGTCTAATTGACTTTTCAGACAGACCTGTGAAGACGCTGTTTCAGTAATCAATCCGACTAAAGATAAATGCATGGATGAGTTTTTTGAGGTCCTGTTGCGACATCAGTCCTATAATCCTAGAGTTGTTTATCAGGTGATAGAAGGCTGACCTCGTGATTGCCTTTTTGTGACCCTGGAGGTTCCGGTCTGAGTCCATAACTACACCTAGATTTCTGGCCTGATCAGTAGTTTCTAGCTGTGTTAACTGGAGCTGTGTGCTGACTATTGATCTTTCCTCTTTAAGTCCAAAAGTAGTTACTTCTGTTTTGTTTCTGTTCAATTGGAGGAAGTTATGGCACATCCATCCATTGATTTGGTCGCTGCATGTTCATAGCATTTGGATGGGTTCAAAGTCACCTGGTGACATCGTAATGTAAAGCTGAGTATCATCTGTATAGTTACGGTAGCTAATCTTATTGGTTGTTATAATCTGGGCTAGTGGGAGCATGTAGATATTAAATAGGAGGGGCCTCAGGAGGGAGCCCTGGGGCACCCCACATGTGATTTCTGTTTGTTCTGATGAAAAATTTCCAATTGAAACAAAGAAGTCCCTGTTCTTTAGGTAAGACTCAAACTAGCCAAGTACTGTACCAGAAAGTCTGACCTGTTAGGTCTCTGCAACTGTGTGCTGGGTGAGTGGGTGTGTCTGTTTTTTTTACCTCGTCTCTGCAGAGGGCGTGACCAGCAGGTTCTGCAGCAGGTGCCTTCCTTCCGGCCTCATCATCCTTACCAGTCTTAAGGGGAGTGGATCCAGGAGAATCGCTCTATGCGTGGTACACAGGCCAGATCTTGTCTCTTGAACTTCTTGTTAAAATGATCTCTCTTAGAATATTGTGTACCAAGCTACTTACCTTTCTCGATCTCTTTCATAGAAACAACCTTGGGATTCCACCTTGTCCAAGGTTCCTCCAGTGATCCCCGGATGCCTTCCTGGTCAGTCTCCGCTCCTCTCCACCTGAAACCAAACAAAGGACTCACCTTAAACTCCACGGCTCTCCGACGCCTGCCTATCCGCCCTCCAACGTCTCCACCTACAAAACAGCAAGACTGTTCAACACAACCACCCACTCTCCAGCCGGACTCAGTTCGCGTCTCCTGCATACCCCTTCCGAACTCTAATGAAGCCGACAACAAAGTAAGACCACATTTTTCATTCTTCCCTCCAGAAAGTATTATTGCTCGAACTTATTTCTTACCTATTCCCCTTCAGTTCCCGGTTCCATCGATGAGGGACAACTTCCCTCATCGATGGATGGTTTGCTGCTTGAATTTAGAGTCCCTCTCAAAACCAAACATGACACGACCCAGCTATCCAGTCTATCTAATAATATATCATGATCAACAATGTCAAATGCTGCACTGAGATCCAACAGAACCAGCACTGTGGTTCTACCACAGTCTGTATTTATGCGAATGTCATTGAATACTTTGACGAGGGCAACCTGTGGTGAGCACAGAAACCAGACTGAAAAACATCAAAATAGTTTGCCTTATTGGGAACCTATTTAACTGCTGAAACAGCGCTTTTTCAATAACTTTACTGATTAATGGAAGATTAGAAATTTGCCTGTAGTTCTGCATTAATGTGTTGTCCAGATTATTCTTTTTTAGCAGTGGTTTAATAACTGCTGTTTTTAAAGCCTGGGGGATGAGACCTGACAGAGGGATAAGTTCACTATTTGAATCAGATCAGACACAATACCAGGGAAAACGTTCTTAAGGAAAGCTGTGGGTAGGATATCAAGACAGCAGGACGAGGAGCTTAATTGGTTAAGGATTTCCTCTAGGTTTTTTGGTTAAATTCATGAAATTCTGACATTTTTTCTACATTGGTGTTATTTGGGTATAACATTGATGGTGGGTTTGGTGCTGCGTTACAGACTGACCGTCTAATTGTTAGAATCTTTTCAGTGAAAAAGTTGGCAAATTCATTGCAGGCCCTGGTAGAATTTAGTTCAGGGGCTACTGTCACTGGAGGAAAAGTCCGTGTATTATTGTTTCTATTAATTATTTTAGAAAAGAACAATTCCCTAGCTTCTTTTAAAGTTAACTGA
Source organism: Valencia hispanica (assembly GCA_963556495.2). Taxonomy (NCBI): domain Eukaryota; kingdom Metazoa; phylum Chordata; class Actinopteri; order Cyprinodontiformes; family Valenciidae; genus Valencia; species Valencia hispanica. The sequence goes on from OY747720.1 coordinate 21,142,147, forward strand.
TATCTGTTCAGTCTCTCTTTGTAGATCTCACAGTGAACCTCGAGTCGAGTTTTCCGCCATTTTCTCTCGGCTTGTTGACACTCCCTTTTTTCACTATGTACCAGTGGATCGCTTGTCCACGGAGACTTCATTCTACCTGAGACTACTTTCACTTTAGTAGGAGCAATGATGCCTGAGATTTTCACGAGGAAATTATGTACCAGCTCGCTCATTGAGTTGGAGTTGGGAGATGAGGGGGATGTGGTGAAAGGGTAAATACTTTTAAAGGTTTCAACAGAACTGTCCCCAAGAAAATGCTTTTTTACAGTTATCTCACTGTGGCTAGATATTTTAGCAGAGATGGTACTTTCAAAGAAAATACAGAAATGGTCAGATAATGCAATATCAATTACCGAGATGTCAGATATAGTTAAACCTTTGCTGATAATTAAGTCCAGAGTATGTCTTTTATTGTGTGTTGGTTGTTTGACATGCTGGGTCAGGCCGAAGTTGTGAAGAGTGTCACTCAATGTTTTAGCTAGACTATTCTCGGGATTGTCAGTATGGATGTTGAAGTCCCCCACAATGATTAATTGGTCATAATCGATACATATTACGGAAAGAAGGTTGCTGAAATCATTGAATAAGTTAGAGTTAAGTTTTGAGGGTTTATATAAACTTAGAAATATAGCTTTTTTAGGCTCATTTATCTGGGTGGCTAGATATTCAAAAGACTCAAATGTGCCCAGGGATACCTTTTTAAAGTTAAATGAGTTGTGAAAGATTGTGGCTACACCTCCACCTTGTCTGTGTTTCCTGCTCTCACTTAAGAAATTGCAATTTGGAGGAGTAGATTCTATTAAAACAGATGTTTCATTATTTACATCTAGCCATGTTTCTGATAAAAAATAGGGTATGTATTTTATATTCGATGATGAATTCATTGATTAGGAGTGACTTTCCTGATAAAGACCTAATATTTAATAAGCTAACTTAAGTGATTTAATAATTGGTGGCTGAACCTTCTGACAGGTGATAAATTTGATATTTATTTTAAAAGTGCGTTTGGTTTTAATTTTTTGTTTTCTCTTGCTAATAATGACTTCAATAATTTTTTTTTGGGGGGGGGGGGGTGGGGGGGGCGGACAACTTCTGGAAGACGGTGGGAGTGGGATTACTGTCCGGTTCCCTTGCACATCAGATGTCCGGGATTACCAGTTCAGGCATGGGCAGAGTACATCCAGTGTTAGTCCCAGAGGCCTAATGTACTCCAAGCTTCGGTGTTGTGATCCAATTCTAATTTATGCTTTCAGTCTGTCTGAGAAATCTTTAAACGGAGAGTCATTAGGTGTTGAGTCTGATATTGGAATACTTGCTGCAAGTGTTTGTTCTGTCAGTGTGTATAGCTGTCTGGGATGATGTAATCTTCACTTTGTCTGTCGGGAAATGTTTGTTCTCTGAAAGTATCAACAGGCCATGCTCCAAGGTCAGTTCTGGGGTGTTTATTCAGATAACAGAAAATATTTGAGGTCAACAGTCTCAGTCCAGCTCTGTTAAGATAACGTTCATTTGACTTGAACAAGTACTTTGCATATCCAAATATTTTAAAGTTGTAAATGTGTTCGCTTTTTGAACAGATTTTCTCTTCAATCATTTATGGAGCATGCAAAGTTTACTATACCTTTCATCATTTCCTTCAGGGATTGGTCTGCTGATAAAGATGTTTATGTTAAGTCCACCAAGTCTCTGTAGCAGAACAGAGAAGTCTGATTTGAGAACTTCAGATTGCTTTTTGGCTACATCAGTTGATCCTGCATGGATAACAAGCTTTTTCAGGTTAGGGTGCTGTACTAAAATCCTCTGGATTTTTTCTGATATTTCTCTATATATTTTTGCGGCAGCTGATAACGCTTGTGTTCTGGCTACAAAAATCTTCGATACCATTAATTGATCCATCATGTATGATGAGAACTTTTGGTCGGTGGGTTCTTGCTTTCTTATCTGTCCCCTTCATGTGGATTGATTTCTCCTGGTGGCCTTGACTGGTCCCAGGGGCTGTGTTGTCTTTCAGGGAACTGAGGGCTGCGAGTCAGTTTCTCAGCAGTATTTCAGGGGGAGTGTTGGCTCTTGTTTTTGGTTGCAGTTTCTTTTGTTTTTTCTTCCTTGGAGCAGAGATAGCAGGTGTAGATTCAGTGCGCTTCAAAGCTGGACAGTCTTTGTCGAAATTGGGAATTTCCATATCCAGTATTTAGATCAAAATTAATCTGAAGATGGTGTAATTTCATCTCAATTGTTTCAATTCTCTGGAGCAGTTTCTCATGGTCCTCAGCTGAGCAAAATGCCATTTTGGTAATCCACAGTCCTTCCGAAATTAATCAAAGAAAGAGATCGGGTCTAATACAATTTGATTCAAAAATACTTTATTGATCCCAGAAGGAAATTAAGTGTTGGTATAGCTCATATTATTAATTCTTTAAGGAGTTGTAGATGATTTATAAACATGATTTGTAAACATTTGTAAACAGCGTTGTGTGAATGACTGATTTACAGATTTTGTATTGTGTGTATGGGTAATTTTTATATAGGTATTGTAATGTGTTATTGTATTTTAATTTATCTTTTTGTTTATTGTATTTCATTGTATTGTATAAAATACTTGGAATTGTATTTTATGAAATACAATATTTTACTGTATTTTATTGTTTGGAAAGGCCCAACCAGGGACAGGAGTTGAAAATTAGCCCGTGCTATAAACTCTGCTTGCATGGAATCATTAATGCAACAGTTGCAATGTCCCTGTTAAATAAATAAAATCAATCAATCAATGATAATGGCTGTGGGCTGGAAGGATTTCCTGTAGAAGTCTGTATTGCAGCGAAACTGAAGAAGCCTCCGACTGAAGACGCTCTGTTGTTGTAGGATATTCTCATGAAGAGGATGCTCAGGGTTGTCCTTAATGTTTTTGATTTTATGAAGAATCCTTCTTTGCATCATCATCTCCTGATGTTCCACAGTCGTCGCCAGAACAGAACCAGCCTTTATCAGGTTGTTTAGCCTTTTTATACAGTGACTCCAGAGGCTGGGTGTATAAAGTAACTAAGAAAAAAGCTAAGAAATGAAAATAAGAAAAGAGAATAAGGCTAGAGGTCAGGAGAGTCTGCTCCTCCTTCAGCAACCAGAGTGAAAAGTAGGTGAAGTGTCTTGCCCAAGGACATAACATGTAGCAGGTGGAAGCAGGGATCAAACCCATGATTTCTGGGTTGCAGGCCGACAACTCTACCACTGAACAACAGCTACCCAATAAATATGACAGATAAAATCTTACCATTTCTACATTTGAATAAATGAGTTGTTTATTTTGCATAAAAAGAAAAAACATATGTCTAATACATTTGTTGTACTTAGCTCGGAACTTAAAGGAAAAAAAGATATTTATTGACAAAAACCCACTTTCTTCTAATATCAGTCATTTCAAATGTGCCAACTATTGAATCAGGATAAAAAGAAATTAACTTTTGCTTTATTAAAAAGATGCCCTTTCATTAATTAGTTTAATTAGACTAATATATTAAACATAATGCTTCAGATGTTTCAAAATCTGTTTCCTTTTTCTTTGACCTAGAAAGTACTCCAGGATCAGTACTTCTGTGGTATGTGTGTCCAAGCTGTCCTCTCCATTTCTTAGTTGGCACTAACAGATATCCTGTCATGCTCCTGGTCCTGGTTCTGCTGGAGGATCCTTCCTGTTAAAAGGGAGTCATTTCTTTCCACTTTTACCACATGCTTTGTTTGGAAGAAGCGTTGCTAGAAAGTGATTTGATGCAATCAGCTGGAGTTCCTTTTATAGAAATCATTTTACATATTAGCATTAAAAGTTGATTTGAAGGAATTGTATTTTAATTAGGATGAAATTTGAATATATATATATACAATGTATGAGTCTGTCTGTGATTGATTTCAGTATGTATTTTTTGACATCCTGTCTTATATAGTACCTTGCTTGGATGTTTATTGTGAGCTGATGTCATATAAATAAACAGAACTACATTAAATGTACACCTTGGATGATTAAAGGTGATGTAAAAAATGTATTAAATATTAAAATGATAAAAGCATATATTCAAAAACATTTAAATGTTCAGTCTAATTTCTTTAAACCCCTCCATCCACCTTTAAGCAAGCTAATCACATATAGTCAGATCTATAAAGGTTGTTGTAAAAGAAAGGAAGACTTCTGCTGGGATGTTTAATATTTTAAGTTTTGGAATAAAACTAAACACTAATTCTGCAGCCAATGATGCAAGCATTGTTGCCAGTTGGCCCACCACCCTGAGGGTGAGTGCTCCAAACAGTGGACTGAAGTACAAACCTGCGCTGCCAGAGGTCCTGGAATTGAGGAAAACACTGACAAAAGATATCAAAACTAGATCCACCAGAAAAGAAATCCATGAACCTAGGATAAGGTTTAGAGCTGCAGATAAAACTCCACAAGTAATGTGGACCTCAAACTGCATTTTTGTGTTGTCAGCTGCAGGGCTCTCCTTGTTTGTTTTTGGGGGGTTTTCCGTACGGGTCTGGATCAGGGGGAAAAATCATGTAGGAGGTGGCTGAAGGTGGACAACAGGGAGACTTTTGTAGATTTAAGTTCTTTAGCTCTCAGGACCTGGTTTACAGAGGGAAAACATAACGAATGTGAGTTAGACTATATCTATGATGTTTAATAGGGACAAAATTATTATTTGTTATTTTACATTAAATGCACCTCGTAAAAGATCTAAGTAAAATCTATTTTTTAACAAAATTTCAAATTAAGATAAGTTACCTAAATATATAAACTATTTTCATGGGGAAAATAAACTTTCTTTGACTGTCAATACATTAATAAGAAAAACTAAGTACACGTTTTTGCTTCCATTGCAAACAAGATGGTACTAAATGTGCCAGTGTATTTTTATGACCCCAGATGGCGCTGTGGTGTGTGTTAGTCAACAGGCTGCCCATATTTTAAACTGACTTTAGGAACCGGGTCTCATTTATAAAACTTTGCGTAGAATCATTAGCCTACTAAAACCGTACTTAAGCTCAGCAGCTTTTCTTTACTTACGCCTAGTAAGTTTCCGATCAATCAAACTTGGAGTATGCACAGCTGCACACACTTTCCGTTTTATAAATCCCACTCTCCGTAGAAATGTGCACAGGTGATTTTGGATCATATCCCGCCTCCTACACACCCACTTTCTGCCATAAACGGTCCATGCAAAGTGTCTAGTGAATATTCTGCATAGACTTAAGCCAGCTAATATGGGGCGTTTCACGGGTAACCATGGCAATCGAGAGGAGAAACTCATTCCACAGACAGCTGCAGTCTCTGAGGCACGGTAAACTGTTTTATTTCAATCAATCACTCAACCAGCGCTTTACTCAGCCGAATGCAGCCAAAGTGCTTCACATTAGAAGACAAAAATACAGTTGCATAAAGAAAATGTGTGACAAGAAGAGAGTAAAAAGTAAAAGTAAAAAATTTAATAATAAAAGCAGTAAGAAATTTAAAAGATAACAATAAAGTTTTAATTAGGCCTATATGATTATTTCTTGTAGCAACACTAAGACTGGGCTTTATCAAACTAAATAAAACTAGATATTTAAAGCCTGACAGAAAAGGTGCGTTTTAAGTCTAGGTTTTTAAAAGTATCATCCTTGCAAAACATTGATTTGGAGTCACAAACAAACGGAATAGCTGAATCCAATTCAAAATTTATATTTTTAGTTACAATAATATTTTTCAATGCCAATTTTTATTTTCAATGACAATATTTATTTTCAGTTTCATTTCAAGGTGATGCTGTTCTGATGCCATAGGGGAACGCCTTTCCCCGCCCATATGATGACTATAAAAGGTCAGGCGGACGCCTCTGATAAATATTCATTGTTTGATTTCCATCATCGCTCAAGAGAGGAGAAAAGCAAAAAATCGTAACTTCACTGAGTGCAAGGTGGAGGTATTGGTCGACAGCGTAGACAGATCGCAAAAGATTATTTGGTGGGCACAGCCGGGCCTTCACAAATGCCAGAAAGGCAGAAGAGTGGCAACAGGTGGCGGATGCTGTCAACACCGTTTCATCGGAGCAACTGACTGTGCCCGGAAAAAAAAGTGGTCTGACATCAAAGTGGACGCCAAAAAGCTGCTCGCTCTCCACAGGAGAAGTGCAACTGCCACAGGAGGAGGAAGGGGGATGCCCCAGCTCACCCCCATGGAAGAGAAGCTGGCAGGCATCATAGGAGTCCCTCCTGAGTGGTGTGGTGACGGAGGGGGACATGGACACGCCGGTGTCCTTACCTGAACCACACACGCCAGAGGCTCCGGATGATGCAGGTAATTAATTTAGACATTTAGAATGAACGTGTAGACACAATTGATGTGACACCATTTTATTCACTGTGCAATATTATGTCTTTTTATACTTCCTGGATGTTCCAGCTGGGTCAGTGGTGCAGCTGAGGTTGGGAAGGCCAGTGGCGCAGCTCCTCGTGCGCCTCCCCGTAGCCGTGTCCTGACGGAAGAGGTCCTGCAGGTGCAGAGGGACACGATTAGTGCCATCCATGAGGTCGCGAAAGAGCTGGGGGAGATAAAGTCTGCTCTCGTAGATATCAGAGTCACTGGAAACCCTTGCTAATAAAAATATTTAATTGTGCTGTACCCCATTTTCCTTTTTTATCATAAGCGTCGCATCACTTCAAGACGCTAGTGTAGAGCATCATCCTGTGGCTCTAACAAGGGACGCAGGGGCTCGATCTCCAGGACAATAAGTGGCTCCGGTGGTGGCAGGTTCTGGCAGCGCCATGTCCTCCAGCAGTGCCAGATGAGCCATTGTGCGTTTTTTTCGCATTGGCACTTTTCATATTCAACCATCACTAAATTGCCCGAACAGCTACAGGTGATGGAAATATTCTGATTATAAACTAGCAGTTTTCCACAAATGCCGTCACCTTAATTGTAATTATGACTAATTCATGACTTTATTTGTACGGGACCCATTGGCAGCAGGCTATCTGCTCTATAATTCAGCCGTTTGACTGAATTTATAATCCCATGCAAGTTTCTAAAATAACCAAAACATATTTTAGTGGTTGAGGTTCCTATTGAAAATAAATACATCTCGGTTTATTTAGTAAATCCTGATTGTTTTTGTTTTGTATGTGTGTGTGAGCCAGATGCACTCCCAGCGCCCGATATCAAACAGGCCCCTTTATTCATTTTTGCAAACTACTTTAATATATACCAGTTTATGTGAACGGTAATGTATGATTTTGCCCAAATATCTGCCATTTCTCATCATTTCTTTGGTTTCATTCTTCTGCCGTTGGTGTCGCAGTTTCCCGTTCCTCCATATTTCCAGCGTACGCCAGGGTCAGAGTTGCCATAGATTTAGTGAACTTTCCCGGCAAGTTTGTTTTTTTTATAAATACCAAAAGTTGACTATAATTGGCGTACACCTGTTTGAATGTGTATGGTTTTGTGCCTCTGTGTCAGTGATGGACTAAACAGGAGTACCTCAGTTTCTTCTTATCTTGCGTAGATTCACTTTCTGAAATGAGTAACAAAAAATTAAAATAATTTTTTTTAAGGAAGATGTTTGTAAATAACTGTAAGATCCCAGTAGCACTAGAACATTTATCAAAATTGTATTTTTACATACCTGAATCAAGGTTCAAAATGTGTTTTTAGTTTTTAAACAGTGGTCAACAGAGCCGCCCGTCTCTTTCTTTCCTATTGTGGCTCACAGGAGTTCCCAGTATGACTGCCTGATGAACAGCAGATGTCTCCAATCTTTACCTGCCTTAAGAAATACCAAAATATGAAACATTGACAGCTTTAATCTGACTGTCTTTATCTGTTAAATCACAGCTGAATGTTGTTTGTCAACACAGGGTGTCTGGTGACTATTAATAACTGCAGCCATCTCAACTTTTTCAGTTCTTTGTTTTTTTTCTCAAAATGTGGTTTATTTAAAAAGTTTGAATAAACCTTTTAATACCAAAGGTCTTCTGTTTTATGAATGATAATATCTCTCTGACCAAATGTTTAGCTTCATTTGAAAGAGAATCGTTATTTAAATGCCAGACATTCTATAATTTTAGTTTTTAATATAAAAATAAGACAAGTTTTCATTTACAGAGACATTTTATTCTGAATTAAAGCAAAATGGTCAACTTAGGACAAAGTTAAGGATCAAGATGGCATCTGATGACGCAAATGTTTTGCTTTGGAAATGTTTAGCCTTGACTAAATGACTGACGCAATCTGCTGGGGTTCCTTAAATAGGAAACTTTTTAACTGATTGGAATGTTTGTATAAATGTATTGAAATGACTTCTTGTTGAGTGCCTTGAGATGAAATCTGTTGTGAATTGGTGCTATATAAATAAACTGAATTGAATTGAAACTGAATTGAAATGAAATGAAGCAGAATGACATCAACAAAATTCTTAAAATTTTATTGACACCTTATGCCAGCAATCGTGATTGATACAGCTACAAAAAAAATCTAGCCATGGCTAACTTCAAAGGAGGTTCTGGTTTGTCTTTTAAAAAAGGAAATTAACTGAGTTGCAGTGCAAGTCTTTTTTTTTTATTGGCTTCAGTAGCTTGATCTACACAGGATTTAAAAGTTCAGGGCTGTTTATGTTCCATTAAAAAGATAAATGAATAAAACTCATGAGGGATTAGAAATACTGGTCCACAATTTAAAGAGCATTGAAAAACCCTAACAACTGTTTAAAAAAAGCATCCTCTCTGAACCACCAAACATGTACACAAGAGCAGCGATACATCTACAACAGGGTCAATACATAATTGAGGGAGTTTTTATGTCCATGAGATTAATCTTGCAAGCATGTTTATTAAAATAAAATTTTAAAAGTCTTGTGTGTTCTCCTATCTTTACAAATGCCATAGTTATTTATTATGGAAATAATTTATTTATAAAAAAATGACTAGCGATCCCTAAAATGTCATAAATAACCGTCTGAAAGGAATTACAATCACCATTTCATTAGCTAAACAATAATTATAAAATCTTATTCAAAAACAACATTAATTGTATTATTTACATTAAGTTGATGTAATTGTGACATATATGTCTTTTTGGGCAATATGTCTCATTTTAAATAGAAATTAATCAATTGAATATGTGTCCGAGAAGTCACTGTCATCTAATTAATATATCTAAGACTTATTTATATAAGTCATATACCAAATACACCCGTCAAGGAAGAGCGTTTATTCCAAATCACATGACCTGCTCCAAATGATGTCATTTCCTCCTGAAAAGAAAACTGGCAAGACTCCAAGGTATGTTCTCTCTCCACTTTTTCAGTTTTTTCACCTAAAGTAGTGCTTGGGGCAAGTGTGTAATCATCATATGTCAACAATACTACAGTGACTTCTTAAATAACTTTAAATTTATAATATAATAATTTCAACTTTTTACTTTGTGTAACATAGAAAGTTCTCTTATATCAGATCTTCGGTTCCTTCTGTGTTTCTGCTCTGTCTTCTCAAACCCCAATACGGTCGTTGCAGATGGCCGCTCCTACTGAGCCTGGTTCTGTTGGAGGTTTCTTCCTGTTAAAGGGGAGTTTTTCCTCTCCACCGTCGCTACATGCTTTCTCAGTATGAGGGATTGCTGAAGGATTGCTGTGGTTGGAAAGTCTGCATCAACGGGGCCCAACCTCACGCCAATGACTGACGCAATCTGCTGGGATTCCTTAAATAAACTCTTTAAATGATTGGAATGTTTGTATAAATGTATTGAAATGACTTCTTGTTAAGTGCCTTGAGATGACATCTGTTGTGAATTGGCGCTATATAAATAAAATTGAATTGAATTAAATTTAAAATGTACTCATTTGTACATATAATATTTAGAAGAATACCATGCCTGTAAAATACCATGTGGTATCCTAGCACCAGATACCACATGGTATTTTGATTTTAACCCTGAAAACAGAAAAAATGTCAACTAGGTTACATGTTAACAATGTCACCCTGCAAAGGTAACTTTGTTAACTAAGAGTAACCTAGTTGACATTTATGACATGTTCTTGTAGTTTCCAGGAGTTGATTTAATATTCTAACAGCATGTCATGTTGAAATAAGAAGAGATGTGTGGGAAGACATTGGCAAATCATATCTTCATGACTAAGGACATGCATGCAAACACACACATCTACCCATACACACAAACATACTAACATGCACACGCATACAGACACACACATACAAAGACAGACACAAACACACACACATAAACTAACACACACTCAAACAGACATACGGACATCCTAACAAACGCACACTAACAGACTATACACACACTAGCAAACACGTGGCACAAGCACACGGTCAAGCTCACGCACACACAGACACGTACACACAAACATTACTTGATTGAGCTAGACAAAGTCATTGAAAAATAAACCATGATTGACCATGTTCTTGGGTTAGAAAATGGGAGAGTGTTCTGTCTCCTCCTGTTTCATTGACAGATTAATGTTTTTTAGATACAGCTGTTAGCACTATTGAAATGTTGATCCAACGGAGCACACAAACATAATTTTCAAAATGTTTACATGGTGGAATTTCTGTGTGCTATTTTTGATACTTCTGTTGTTTTCTATTTTAGGATCTCTAGCTCTTGGTGTATGTGCATGTTAATAAATTTGCAAATGATCCTTGTAAACTAATGTGAGTCTGTATTTCTCCTGTAATGGCAAAAAAGTATCTCAGGGTTTCCATAATAAAGAAGACTGAGTCCCAGAAGGCGTTTAAAGGGCAACTGAACCCCATGAAAAATCATAAACCCGCCCCCAGACAACGTTTGAAAAATTCCTACAAAGTGGGCGGTGCCAGGAAGAACGGAGGGGTATGGCCAAGTTTGGAGGATGAGCGGAGGGGGGGACGTGGGGGTGTGTTCAGGAGGACAGTGACAGCTCGCTTAATCTGACACTAAAACATGGACAGTGGCCATAGCGACTGCCCAAGGCCGCAGGTGCGGCTGAGGGAGAGAGAGACAGGATGAGTCCAGTCTTTGAGTGGTGATGCTAACATAGGCTAACGTTCAAAACAGTATGTTAGCTATGCTAACTAAGTGCTAATGTGATAATAATGGTAACCTGAAAAACGCAATCCAACTCCAAACTTGCCACGGGGGGGATTATGTCTGATAGTTTTATCCCCAAACCCACGGGGCGTGTCTGTGAGATCATGGCTGCTGTGACACAGTCGATGCCTGTGACGTAGAGATGTACCGCTCTCCACCAATCACAAAATTCTAATGCAGTAGCCACCGTTGAACCCTAAGGGGGCAGCCCTAAGACGTTTTTAGACCAAAAAGTGCAGAATTAAACAAGTTTACACCAAAATGTAAAAAAATCCCCAGAAACTGAAAGATTGCATTGATAAAGACCCATTTATACAGTTTAGAAGCAAAAAAAAGTTGTTTTGGGGTTTAGTTTTAGTACCTAAAAGGTTGGATAGGTTGATTAAAAAAAAGGCAATGTTCAAAACACAAATTACAATCAGACATGAGACATGTTTGGCCATGGAATTAGCTCACAGTGACAAATATTACATCCCTTCAGATGACATATGTGCACCAGGACGAAAAACCCTACCAGGGTCTTTTCATTGCCAACCATTGTTTGTATTTACATGTTTCTCTCTGTGTGGGGAAACAACCTGGCAGCCCCTATGCCCCTTAGTGGCCGTCCACATGACTCATCATCTGTCAGGATGTTCTAGATAAAAACAGAGAACAAAGGAGAAATTATGTGGCATCTTCCAGTACACTTCAGAGGGTATTACATCAACACTAGGTGTTGAAACATGTACACTTCCCTTGTGCTGTTGGTTGTCTGTTGCCGTGAAGTCAGCCTCCGCCAGCATCCAGTGACCCGTAACCACCGATCAGTCCTTCCCCAACAGGTCTAAATTAAATGCACTAAAATATTTGCTAACATAATTGTTGTAGTTTAGAATTGTATTGTTAAATGTGTCATCCTACTTTCTCATGTCCAGTCAACTTTTACTTTTGTCATCTATCCTACTGGGCTGTCAATTAAGTTACCATTATGTTTTTAAAATATAAGTATTTCAATGATTCCCTAATCTCCAAGTAAATATTAAGAAGCTGAGTAGCAGTCAAACCTATACCTCATGAAATCAAGAAAATGATCATGAATCTAAGCAGTTTGGGGAGAAAATATACTGACCGTTAACTGCATTACTTGAAATTTGGGGTTTCAATTTAATAAAATTGAATTCAAATTCAAAAATACTTCATTGATTGGGAAATTAAGTGTTGTTATAGCTCATATAATTAATTCTTTAAGGAGTTGTTGTAGATGGTGATGGCTGTGGGCAGGAAGGATTTCCTGTAGCGGTCTGTATTGCAGCGAAACTGAAGAAGCCTCTGACTGAAGACACTCTGTTGTTGTATGACAGTCTCATGAAGAGGATACTCCGGGTTGTCCATAATCTTTATTTTAATTTTATGAAGAATCCTTCTTTGCATCATCATCTCCAGTGGTTCCACAGTCGTCCCCAGAAAGAACCAGCCTTCTTCATCATGTTGTTGAACCTTTTTAAATCCCTGGCTCTGATGCTCCTACCCCAACAGATGACGGCTGAATAGATTACACTCTCCACAACAGACTTGTAGAAGATTTGCAGCATCTTGCTGCAAACCTTGAAGGACTGAAGCTTCCTCAAGAAGTACAGTCTGCTCTGTCCCTTCTTGTAGACGGCTTCACTGTTCAGTCTCCAGTCCAGTCTGTTGTCAAGGTGAACTCCGAGGTAATTATATTCCTCAACCACCTCCAATTCTTCACCCATCATGGAAACAGTGTTTGACTTATCCCTGTTTCTTCTGAAATCTACTGTCATCTACTTTGTTTTATTCAGATTCAAAGTAAGACGATTGTTTCCACACCATGTCACAAAGCGGTCCACCAGCTCTCTGTATTTAGCTTCTTGTCCATCTCTGATACACCCGACAATTGCAGAGTTATCTGAGTATTTCTGCAGATGACAGTTCTCTGATTTGTACTGGAAGTCTGAGGTGTACAGAGTGAAAAGGAATCGTGAGAGTATGGTCCCCTGTGGTGCTCCTGTGCTGCTGACCACCTGGTTTGACACAATTCTTCAGTTTCACAAACTGTGGTCCATTTGTCAGGTAGTCACTGATCCAGGCAATTGTTGAAGGCTCCACTTGTGTCTTCAGGAGTTTCTGACGAAGCAAATCAGGCTGAATTGTGTTAAATGCACTGGAGAAATCAAAGAACATGATCCTCACAGTCACAGAAAACCATTTTGTTTCAATCAGTCAGCTTTACCAGGGGTGCCCCATTCCGGTCCTCAAGGGACGGTCTCCTGCATGTTTTAGTTTTTTCCCTGGTTCAGCACACCTGAATTAAATGATGGCTCATTAGCAGGCCTCTGCAGAACTATGACATGCCAAGGAGGTAGCTGGACCATTTGAATCAGCTGTGTTGGAGCAGAGACGCATCTAAAACTGGCTGGAGACCGGCCCTTGAGGACCGGAATTGGGCACCCCTTATGTAGCACTTTACTCAACCAAAACGCGACCAAAGTGTTTCACATTAAAAGACAAAAATATAGTTTGCAATAAAAAAAATGTTAATTACACCAGTAAAAAGATTAAAATAAAATGAAAGCAGCAGCACACGCTAACACAAAAACAATATACAGTTTGAATTGTATGATTACTTCTTGTAGCAATAAGATTGGAATAAAAGCTAATTAAAACTAATACAACTAAATTACAGCAGAATGTAATAAGTTTAAGCGCTCTCTGGTATATTAAGCCTGACTGAAAAGGTGCCTTTAAGTCAGTTTTTTTAAATAAAGTATCATCTGTGCAAATTATTAATTGGGGTTCACAAATAAACGGAAGAGCTGCTAAGGACAATGTTGATGCAGCAGGTGCCTGACATACAAGAGAACGTGGAGGCAAAGAGAGGTAGCCTATGCCACAGCCAGAATGCCCCGTTTGGCGAGGTGCACGGTTCCAGCAGGTCGGTAGATCTAACAGTGGTCCCAGCTCAGCACATAGATCTAATAGGACTATTATATTTCCAATGAGTGCCAATGCATCAAGTGTGCAGAATTATGCAGGAGTGTCACTGCAGTATTTATATTTGTACTTCACACAATTAATGCACTAAGTGCAAATGCTATACAAGCTGAAGACCTATATGAACATACTGTGATATGATTCCTAAATGCAACATAATGAATTCAGATTCTTTTTAAATCTCAATCCAGAGACGGGGGTGGGGGCTGACTGTTGGTTGTGTTCTCGTAAATGCGCGAAGCTCTAATTTTGCCATCAAACCCGCTGCGCTGTCAGTGTCCTCAGTGTCCAAAATATGTAAGCAAGATCCTTAGTGTGCTTAAAGTGGCGCACATTTTCCACGTTTTTCTATATATCCCAAACTTTGCGTAAAAAGTGACTTGCGCAGTTTTCAGACCATGTTTTGTGCGTAAGCAGGCTTTATAAATGAGATCACAGTTTGTTACTTTACTTTTTTACATGAAAACATGTCCTAGATTCAAACTCAGTGAAATCCTTTTTCACATAACAAAAGGACAGTATAATAACTTTAACAAAACAAAACTAGTTATTGTAAATTTCAAACAAATCCCCAGTAACTTATCTGCATATCTTTGTAAAAATTCTAAGCACTATGGAGGTTAATGAATACAACTGTTTACTATGACAAAAAATAATGCACAGGCCTTCAAAGATTTTTTGCAGGAAGGATCATCATTGTGTATTGTCAGATTCATATAACATACAAAGTAGAATAAAAGTAATGTTGAGTATAAAAATGCAAAAATCAACCTCATAAAATAAGATCAACACTTTCTATGAGGAGTTAAGCTGCATTGAACTAAATTAACTTAATAAACATTCATGATTATGTTAGGTACGACAATGCACTTCAGATGTGAAAAACAATTCAAGATCATTAAAGACATTCAGAATGTAAACATTATTCACATTTAGTTGGTTGTTAACGCATTTAAAAGGTTTGTACCATCTACAGACCAAAATAAGTAAAAATGAGATCATTTATGACAGAGTTTTTACAAAACCGATTAAAGAAAGAATGGACAGTGTTTTGTTCAAATCTGAGGTACAGACAATCTTCATGTACAATAAAGGTCAGTTGAAATAATGAGAATATATTATATGATTACAGAGGCTTTTAAAGAGCCTTAAACAGGGTTCCCACGCAAGTTGGAAACGTCTGGAAAACTGTGGAATTTCCTTTAAATTAGTATAGAAAAAAGAAAACCAAGTATGGAATTTTTTTTTTCATTTTCCAGATATTTTCCTTCTTACACTTTTTAGAAGGTGAAAAGTATAATAATGCTTTATACAGGTCGTTCTTAAAAAATTAGCATATTGTGATAAAGTTCATTCTTTTCCATAATGTGATGATAAAAATTTAACTTTCATATATTTTACATTCATTGCACACCAACTGAAATATTTCAGGTCTTTTATTGTTTTAAAACTGATGATTTTGGCATACAGCTCATGAAAACTCAGAATTCCTATCTCAAACAATTAGCATATCATGAAAAGGTTCTCTAAACGAGCTATTAACCTAATCATCTGAATCAACTAATTAACTCTAAACACCTGCAAAAGATTCCTGAGGCTTTTAAAAACTCCCAGCCTGGTTCATTACTCAAAACCGCAATCATGGGTAAGACTGCCGACCTGACTGCTGCCCAGAAGGCCATCATTGACACCCTCAAGCAAGAGGGTAAGACACAGAAAGAAATTTCTGTACGAATAGGCTGTTCCCAGAGTGCTATATCAAGGCACCTCAGTGGGAAGTCTGTGGGAAGGAGAAAGTGTGGCAGAAAACGCTGCACAACGAGAAGAGGTGACCGGACCCTGAGGAAGATTGTGGAGAAGGACCGATTCCAGACCTTGGGGGACCTGCGGAAGCAGTGGACTGAGTCTGGAGTAGAAACATCCAGAGCCACCGTGCACAGGCGTGTGCAGGAAATGGGCTACAGGTGCCGCATTCCCCAGGTCAAGCCACTTTTGAACCAGAAACAGCGGCAGAAGCGCCTGACCTGGGCTACAGAGAAGCAGCGCTGGACTGTTGCTCAGTGGTCCAAAGTACTTGCATGTCATTTGGAAATCAAGGTGCCAGAGTCTGGAGGAAGAGTGGGGAGAAGGAAATGCCAAAATGCCTGAAGTCCAGTGTCAAGTACCCACAGTCAGTGATGGTCTGGGGTGCCATGTCAGCTGCTGGTGTTGGTCCACTGTGTTTTATCAAGGGCAGGGTCAATGCAGCTAGCTATCAGGAGATTTTGGAGCACTTCATGTATTACTGTGCTCAATTGGCCTGCCAACTCTCCTGACCTGAACCCCATAGAGAATCTGTGGGATATTGTGAAGAGGAAGTTGAGAGACGCAAGACCCAACACTCTGGATGAGCTTAAGGCCGCTATCGAAGCATCCTGGGCCTCCATAACACCTCAGCAGTGCCACAGGCTGATTGCCTCCATGCCACGCCGCATTGAAGCATCAATTTCTGCAAAAGGATTCTCGACCAAGTATTGAGAGCATAACTGAACATAATTATTTGAAGGTTGACTTTTTTTGTATTAAAAACACTTTTCTTTTATTGGTCGGATGAAATATGCTAATTTTTTGAGATAGGAATTTTGGGTTTCATGACCTGTATGCCAAAATCATCCGTTTTAAAACAATAAAAGACCTGAAATATTTCAGTTGGTGTGCAATGAATCTAAAATATAAAGGTTTAATTTTTATCATTACATTATAGAAAAGAATGAACTTTATCACAATATGCTAATTTTTTGAGAAGGACCTGTAAGTGCTGTGGCTTTACATGGATCTGTATCAAATAATGAAGCTTCTATCTTTATTTACCACATCAGGCATAGGTTTTTCTTTTCATGAATAAAAGGAGAGCCTTTTTACAACTTGTTCCAGTCCTCAACAACTTTAAATTCAGGTTAAACTGAATCTGTGGTTTATAAACTTGATCACAATGCCAAACAAAACACAAAAACTGTATGTTTTTAGGGAGGAATTTAACAAAGGTACCAAAGTTTACAAAACATGCATTTAGTCTTGGATTCTTGATTCCTTTTTAAGAAAAGAGTTAGTGACTAAGTCGGTCCAGATGCCAGAAACGCATTGTCCTTATAACAAACCTAAAAAAATCTGAAGGTAGTTTCAGAAATTTCATTTTTATTTTTGGAACCCACAAATAGTATGACCCAATTACTATTCAAGCAGGTTCAGAGTTAACAATTTGGACTCAAATGTACAGTCTTCTAAAATTTAGAAAAAATCTAGTTGATTCTGAAACAGTATGGGATTCTGTAATAACAAATAGCGTAGAAACCGTGGTTAACGGCGCACATTTGGGTTTTCAGAAAAGGACTTTCTTCATCTTGCTTTCAGTTCAATTTTCCTGTATTTATTGACGGTGAAAATCTCTCTTCCCACCTGTCTTGCTGAGCAGTTTCACATCCGTGATGACGATGTCATGGCTCACGGCCTTGCACATGTCATAGATGGTGAGCGCCGCCACTGAGGCGGCCGCCAGAGCTTCCATCTCCACCCCCGTTCTGCCCGTAGTGCGACAGGTTGCAGTGATAACAACAGAGCAGTGAGGCTCGTCCAGCTGACAGGAGACGGAGGCATGGTCCAGCGGGAGCGGATGGCAGAGCGGGATGAGGGTGGAGGTCTGCTTCGATGCCATGATGCCGGCCAGCTGAGCCACAGTTAAGGCATCGCCTTTAGCCAGCTGGTTGTCCCGGAGAAGGCGGAAAGCGACGGCGCCCAGGACGACAGTAGCACCGGCTGTGGCTGTTCGTCGTGTGGGAGGTTTCCCCCCAACATCCACCATGGAGGCTCGGCCCTGGGCGTCTGTGTGCGTCAGGTGGGCTTTAGTGTTACCGGGGCTGTCTAAGGCTGATGGGGTGTGATGTGTGTGGTCTTCAACAGAACTGTGACGGTGAAACAACCTGACACTCTGACTTTTCTGATTCAGTTTGGCGTTTACTGTGCAAAAAGCAGAACGGAACTGGCTCCTGGGGTTATTAGGAACATTAGATTGTACGTACCTGAGGGGGTCTTCATTTATGAAGCTCATATTTGTGCATTTTTCTAAACTTGCAGTCTTAGTGTCAAAGCTGGTGAAAATTAGATCATAAACAAAGTCCGAGGAGTAAATCAGTGTCAAATCGTGGCACTTCTCTTTGCTAAAATGAGTCTTAATGAGGGAACCACCACTCACTGAGGTCTTAAAGCAGCAACTAAAGGCTCTCTGTGTTGAAGCAGCACAGGCAGGAAGGCACAGAAACTCCTCTCTGTTCAGGAATCTCCAGATGCCTGAAGGAGGCTCAACAGGAGACGCAGTCAGATAAATGAACAGGTCACTTTTTAGCTCAGTGACGATGAATGAAGCCCTCTGTCGGTTTTCTGGCCTTGGCATACACATCTCAGACATGTCTGTTTCACCAAAGACAAAATATTAAAGAATAGTTTTGAACAGAGTAATTCACAAGTAAAGAGGAACAGAACCGAGTGCAGGAGATTACGTACAGCTGAGTCACCCACCAATGAGGATCATCGGTCTGTTCTTCATCTGAGAGATATTGAACATGCCTGTGAAGGGAAACAAACTGATTACGTCCTCGATAAGTGCATTAACCTGCCACTATCCTCCATATGAAGCTGTGTGCACTGTGACCTGCATGCTGCTTCTTCTTCCTGCCCACAGCAGCTCCGATAATTTCTAGCAGCTCCTCTTCAGATGCTCCAGAACGGAGAACATCTCTGAGGGAAACTTCAGAGTTACCGAACAAACACACCTGAGAGGCAGAGGAGAGCGAGTGAAAAACAAGAACATGCAGGGTTTTAACCTAAACCTCTGGCTTTGAGTATAAACATTTTATGAAAGACATGTTGAGGAAATTTGATAAAGTCAACTTTTACCTTGAGGTTTCCATCTGCAGTGATCCGCAAACGATTACAGGAGCCGCAGAAATTGTCGGACATGGAGGTGATGAAGCCCACCTGACCTTTGAAACCTGGAACTTTAAAAGTCTGGAAGCAGAAAAAGCCGTGGAAAAGATTTTAAGAAACAAATACAGTCATTATCCGATCCCACCGGTGCAGTTTGTGTACTGTTTCCTCAGATCTGGTCCTAAACATTACATACTTAAGATTCCTACGAGAGCTCTGATCAAGAGTGTAAAAATGTGAAACCTATTTAGTTTCATTTGCAGAAGCAAAACACACAGATTATAATGCCTTGTAAAAGCATTTTTACCCCTTACATTGGGAACTTATGTGGTAGTCCAACCGAGAGAAGAACATAATTGTGAAGTTGAACTTTTTTTTTTTTTTACAAATAAAATCTGATGTACAGTGTTTTTATTGCCTACCTTGACTCAATACTTTGTAGAACCAGTGCTCTAAGGGTATGCATCTACCAGCTTTGCATATCTACAAGATGTTTTTTTCCACTAAAGTTCTTCTTCAACAGACCTCTGAGGCCTTCACATAACAGCTGCATTTATACTACAATTAAACTGTACACAGATAGACTTTGTTTACTAATTAAGATACTTATGAAAGCAAGTGGTGCATAGGATGTTATTAAGGAGAATCAGAGTCAAGGGAACTGAACAGAAATGCATGCCAAGTTGCTAACATTTTTGTTTGTAAAGAAAAATAAAATAAAAAAATCTTGAAAGCCACGACTCCTTTCTCTTCCACGTCATCATTATACTCCACTTTGTGTTGGATCAGCTCAGGAGATCTCAATATTATGCATTGAAGTTTGTTGATGTATCATGGCCTTAATTTTAAAAAGTTTGAGTGTTTAAACTTTTGCAACATATAAGAATTATGCTCCCTCAGTGAGCGATGCCTCAGATGTGGAGAACCTGACCTTGGCAGTGTCAGCCGGTCCAGACTGAAGCCTTTCAAGATTGGGCCACTGCTGCCTGATTTGGTCCAGCATCTCCTGGTAACTCACCATCTTCTTGAAGTTCCACTTGTTTCCTGCAGAAGGGAAAAGGCTGTGTTGGTGCTGTTCGAGGGGTGTGAGTTAAAAAATAAAAAAAATCTGCAACTTGTTTTACACAAAGATAGCTGCCTCACTGGCCTAAACCGAGTCGTATTGTGAGAAGAGATTACTCACCATCGAAGGGCATGTATTCAATGAAGCGCACCTCCAGAGGCTTCTTTTCTGTAAACTGCACAAAATCCAACAGCTCATCTTCATTCAGGCCTCTCATCACCACACAATTGATCTGTAGAAGGCAGCAAATAACAATAGGACAATGTTATATACCCACAAAAATGTTCAATACAAGGGATCAAAGAGGGAGGACATTTTGTCAGTGAAGTAATAAGAGGCTGAAAGGTCTAACTGTTCAACATGCTGAAAATAGATCTGGGAATTTGGTGTAACTGCAGCTCTCAGATCAGCCAGTAGATGTCATTCTAACGAAGTTTTTAAGATGACTAAAGTCTGGAAAGCCTTCAGATTGGTTTTATTTTACAGAAGCCATGACTGATTTTCCGTTCATTTGAAATGTCCACATGGTTTATATTTAAACTATCAGGGTATTTCAAAGAGTTTATTTTTCTCTGCCCTCTAACAAAGCTCCCAGGACATTTGGAAGAGAAAAAGGCCCCAAGAACACTTATAATACATATAGCCATCCCAACTGTACGCCAACTATACTGGGAAATCTCTTGCAAAAACTCTCTCTTATTGTCAATTCAAGTAGTGTTTGGCAAACTCCACAAAAGCTTTTTTCTGGCATTCTGGAGACAAGAAAAACTCATCTGGTCTTGTTTGGTACAGCCCAGATTGGTTCAAACATCTTAATTACTTTAGATATAAAACATCAAGTTCCCTTTTTTTCTCACTTTGATATGTGGCTACAAGAAGTGGGTCTTGTCACTTCAGCTTTATATCCCATGGAAACAGAGCCATGGAATAAAAGCTGAAGGTTATTAGATGCTGTGATGAAGTATAAACTATCAAAATGCTTCAGTTCCTTTTATACAACAGATTTGTATCAACAACAATAAATGTGGCACCAGTGATGTTGAAAACATAACTATTTCTTACTGTGAGATTTTTCTCTTTTTACTACATACATTCACTCAAATTAAAGCTTTTGCAGAAGGTTCAAGTATTATATGTTTTTGCAGTAAAAGTAGAATTATCTGAAGCTTTTTATACACATTCATCAGAAGTGCAAGAAAGAAGAGTGACTTAGGAAACCCTATTATTATGAATAATGTATGATTATTTAATTCATAGTTTAAAACACACCTTGACAGGATTGTAGCCCAATTCAACTGCCTTATCAATGCTCTCCATGACTTTATGAAAACCTGAGGAAAAAGGAGAAAGTTGGAGTAGAAAAAAATGTCAGTATTAAGTTAATAGATCATTAATAAAAAGCTACTGAAATAAACACATAGATAATTTATGAGTAACACTTCATAAACATGTTCAACTTTAAAGGCCTTCTTTGTTCAGAACTTCCAAAAGTAAAAACATCTGCATCTAATCCCTTTGCAGCAGTCTGAGCTTTTGAACAGCTAACTAGAGATCAGCATCATTTGTTTCCATGAGCAGAAAACCAACAAATCCAGGCAGCTGCAGGTAATCTTCTCTGCACAAGGTGGATCGATCGATCTGGAGTTCCCATAATGGCAATTAAATCTCCTATTTGTTGTGCTACTAAACCTAAACGCTAAGATTATTTTCAGTCTTCACCTTCAGCAACTAATCTCAAAATAAACAGACAGTGCTGTTTCCATGTTCCATTTTTTCCCTCTCCTTTTATTTCCTAATCTCAGTCCGTCCATCTGTTCCTGCTTTCCTGAAGCCAAGCACCCAGGGCTCCGGCCTGATGTGACCTCTAGGCTGGGTGCTTGGGGCTTACAGCCTCCTTCTGTAACCTGCTGGGCTTTATCCACAACAGTAGGAACATTAAAAACGCACTGATTTTGGGCGTTAGCAGCATGTAGCTCAGGATAGCAAAAGATCTGCAACCAGCTGCACAAAAAATCTGCCGTACTGACTCAAAAGCAATTTAGTGGAAAGTAACAAAAAGTGCCACAGATAATACAGAAGCAACAATCATGAAAAGAAACATCATTTACAAGCTAGGCTTCATGAGTTTATCAGGACCATGATATCTGCATGCGTTGGTTTAATATAATTAAGACAAAAATATACTCAGTTGTTTTAAGTGTCCATCATGTACAGACATGGATAAATATGTAGGCACCCCTGATAAAAGATGCATAAGAAGCCTAACAATTTATCCTTTATTATTTCAAATAAAAAAAGTATTTCAATACATCTATTCAGCAGGGGGGAAATGGCACAATCATTGATACAATTATTTAAAATAAATGTGACTGAAGTTGATCTGAGTTTCTAGGGACATTTATAAAATAAAATTAAAATAAATGATTTCATGTGATCCCTGGGGTATAAATATGATGTGACAGAAAAGTCGATTTCTTTTAGTTAATGGCCACTAGGCTGAATGAGTAAGAAAACGTATCTTGTCATCAGTCAAAGTGGGTCTGAATTGAATCAATAAACTGAATTGAAAGTAAATCGGCTGGTGAGGGGGGTAAAAACAAAGAGTGACATCTTGGGGTCCCCAAGATAACCATTTGATGCTTTCAAAATGCCAACTTGTTGTTTGAGAGTGATGTTAACTGGAGACATCTGTTTTGGCCAGACAAGACAAAGATTTAGCAACTTTTCAGCAACCACTTCAGGTGGGCCTGGCATAAAACAAAGGATGAATTTGTGGAAAAGTGCCTCGTGCCAACTGTTAAGCATGGTGGAGAATCTGTGATGCCGTGGACCCGATTCTCTGTTAAATATTTTAAATAAAAATCTGGTAGTAGTTTGGAAATTGTTTGTCACTAGGTCTCTCTGATCCAAAACATAACTACAAATAGATGGTTTGTCAAAAGCAAAAATCAGGGAAGAGACGAGTCGGTCGAGTGACAGCCAGCATGCGGCACAAGCTCTACAAGGTCTTGGTGAGTATTTCAAGTGCTAGTTCTGTTACGTCATACATGCGACTTCTGTTTTGTAGTAATTTTAATTACGAATTTTTAAAAGCAAATAAATCACAAATCATATGACAATCACAGTCGAAATCCACATCATTAGTTATCATTTAAATTGAGGTACAGCATATGTGTGACTCAGGGTGTAAGGCAAAACGGACCAGAAAATAACTTTTATAGCTCCATTGACCTTCATTCCTTTTTTGGGGTCAGGGAACCTATAGGCCGACCAGAAAGGGTGGAGACTTAGGCTCCCCATAAGAGCAGTATTGCTGTTAGCCAAATAGAGGCGAGGTGTTTGCATATTGTCAATAATAATGAGCTAGACTCGTGATCCTGATGTATCCCCACACCCACTCCTCCTACAAACAGCAATCCCCTGAAACAGGAGCGCCAGGAGCATTTATTTAACGTAAAACGGCTCACAAGGCATTCATTTCAGCTAGAGACGACAGCATTTTTATCGAAAAACGAGTGAATGAGACCTTCAAAAGAGAAAAGTAAGGGTTGTCCTATTGGCAAAAACGGGCTGCACAAAAATATTTATTTTCCCACATCTTTGCCAGGGGTTCCAAAAAACATAAGCGTCCATACATATCGCTATGGTCATTTCACCCTAAACCTTTTTCCTTACCTTTGCGTCTGACTATAAACTCAAATTTTCCCGGAACCAAAGAATCAAGGCTGATGTTAATCAGGTCCAGACCGGCATCTTTCAGCTTTGGCAAAAGTCGGGATAAGTTAATGCCGTTGGTTGTAACTGCAAGAGTTTTTAGTCCGTCCAGCTTCTTGAGTTCAGCTGCAGAAGGAAAATAATTGTCAAAGATTTAATGCTACATAAAAAAGGCAGGATTTAAATTAAAACTGCACTTTAAAACACATTTTTTTCAGAATTCATGTATGATTTAGGCTAAAGAGTTAAAAAAGATATCCAGTTACAGTTTTACACAAAAAAAAGCCATAGATAAATGCGCTAATGGCTAAAGAAAAGCAGAAAAACAAAAGGTCTGGGTGCTCTTTCCACTTAATTTTAATTTTTCCGCTGGATAAAAGCTTATAAAGAGTCGCCTGACATCACACTGGTCACCTGACCCATGACACTGCAGTAAATGTTGATCTTTAAGCTGCAGCCTTTAGTCTGTGTCATGTGTGACAGCATGAAGGCTGCTCACAGAGCAGAGGGTAAAAAGGTTAATTTACAAACGAGGCTGTTAAATTAAAACAGTGATAATCAGTCATTAAACTGAACACACAGCATTGCTGTGACAAATCATCTTCACTTCGTGTGAAGATGTTGAGTTCTGGTGCAGTCAGCTGGGTTGACACTTGAATCAACCGTCTGAGGACTCTTACTACATCCATCTGATCATTCAGGAAACTACACAGACAAGCCTGTGTTCAGTGGAAGCTTTCAGAGTTATATATGTGAAAAAGTAGTAAAAAAGTACTGGTGAAAGGAATGTGGGAACTACTAGAGAATCATTCATTTAGATCACTTAAAGATTAAACGTAAAAACCCAAATCTAAACAGTTTCCCTGCATTTTGGAGAAGAATAGCATCATGTATCCTGAGCCTTTTTATCTGCATGCTGCTCCACCTTGAGCTTCTTATCTCAGTAAGAAGAACATTTATGTCTGTGTTGTCTATTGTTGGTTTTTTTAATCTGACAATGGTCTTCATAAACACTGTTTATTAGTAATAAATCTCAGCAGCAAGAAGTGACAGTGAGAAGTCCTGCTGATAGCTTCTGACATCATAAACCTCCATCTTTTTATTGTGCTTGTGCTGAAGCGTCTACAGATTCTACAGCATAAAAGCCTTTTAGACCCCTTGAACCTTTCCACATTTTCTCACATTACGACCAAGTGTATTGATGTATTTCAATGGGATATTATGTGACAAACCAACAAATGTGTAGTCATTTATTGTGAAGGGGTTGAAAAAAAGTTACATGAGTTGAAGACATTTTTTAAACAAATCAAAATCTGAAAAGTGTGATGTGCATTTGTATAAAGCCCCTCTGATTCAATAGAAGCACCTTTCAATACAATTAAAACTACAAGACTGAACTTTGACCACCGCTACCCCTCTGTTAGGGTTTGCCACAAACTCTCAAATGGATTTGGACAGGACTTTGACTGGGTCAGTCCATCGCATGAATATTTGCAGTTATGGGTATATATTTGGGTCACTGTCATGTCTCAAGTCGTTTGCATCCTCTAACTTCCAGTATCACCCTGTATTTCTTCTTTTTAAACTCTGACTAGTTCAGAAAAAGCATGCCTACTTTATGATTCTGCCACTTCCATGTTTTACAGTGGGGGTAGTGTTTTCAAGGTTTTGTTATTGTTGTGCAAGAAATGGATTTCACTAGACTGCATTTAGGGTCATCTGTGTAAGAGAGGTGAAGACAAATGAACACTACACTTTTCAAACATTTCAATCAGCTATCTGTTTCATTTCACTTCAATGTTATGTAGTAAATTGTGTTGGTCTATCACATAAAAATTCAAATAAAACAAATTGAAGTTTGTGAAAAAATGTGAAGATGTCCGAGGTCCATGAATACGTTTTGCAAGGTGCTGTAGCCACCATAGGAACTTAACACCTTTTCTTACCAATAATATCCAGGACATCAGATCTGATGAGAGGCTCCCCACCAGTGAGGCGGATTTTATCCACTCCCTCTCGGACAAAGAGCCGAGCCAGGGTCAGCACCTCTGATGTGGAGAGCAGCTGGCCTCGCGGCGTGAGCTTCACTCCATCCTCCGGCATGCAATACTGACCTGAGAGACACAAACACCCAACATCTGAGCTAAATAAAGGTAATTACAGACAAGAAAATGTAGGCAGAAAGGAGAAACAAATACAAGTGTAATAATATGTGCTGTTAAGTAATTGGATGAGCGGAAATATAAAAATTTTGTAACACGGACATCATTCACTGATCAGACTATTTTAAGGGGAAGATGATTTTTTTTTATCTAAATTCATGCAAACTACATAATCAAAATCATTTCAAGCAATAAGGTCACAAAGGTCATGTTTTAAAAAAATAGGCATAATTAAATATTATTAATAGGCATTGTTCAAACACAACGGATCAAAAGTGCTTAATAAATAACAAAAAAGATTAATTAAGATCAAATTAAAACTTAAGAGAGACTCACAGCGAAGGTTGCATCTCTCAGTCAGGGAGATACGCAGGTAGTTATGTCTGCGGCCAAAGCTGTCGGTCAAGAAAGCGGAAAATGGTAGGACGTTCTTATCTGTTAAACTTTTCTGAAAGAGAAAGACAGGGGAAAAAAGATACTAATACAAGAAACATATCTTTGAAACATTGTTATTATGCTTCTAAGTGAAGCATGATCTTTGATGACAGAAGGTTTTAGGCCAAAGGCCAGCATGTGTCACCACATCAGGATGGGACACAGATATCATCTGACTCTGTATTCATCCCTGTCATAGCAACAGACAAGCAGTGTTAAATGCACAAATTTAAAAAAAAAAAAAATTACACTAAAAATAATCTTTTCTTTTAATAAAAAAAAAAAGATTGTCACAAAATCCAATCCTCTAGCAAAATGCTTTGACAACATTAGAGCCTGGAAGGAACAATACTTAGCTGTCAGATTAACAAGGTCATGCTACACTAATATAGACTTTGGTATTTTTATTAAATGCTGAGTCATTGTTTATGTGACAACATGAATTTAGCTACAGAAATAGAGAACTTTCTACAGAACGATAACCAAAGTCATGGGATGTTAAAAACAGTCTGAGGTCTATTTCGCACATCTAGGTCCTTTAGTCTGCAGACCTTCGCTTATTTGTGGTGACATCAAATCACAAGTATTCTTTCTCATCATGTTGCTGGTTAATATTCAACCCTGAGAGGTGGTGTGATTCAGGCCTCAAAGTGAACTGAGGCTGCAGTCACAACTTTGTCACTAAACCTCGTTATCCCGAGCTGGGAAACTCCAGAACCCGAAGCAGAACCCAAGGAGCTTCTGCTCCAGCTATAACCTCCTGTCTGTATTCCAGCTCCCGTCTTACCAGTGTGGGTCTGCTCTGGAAGTTTGCAGCAGTCAAAGTAGAATCTCGGAGTTCAAGCTCATTTTCCTGGTGCGTAGCGCTAGAAAACATCCGCTGGACGCCCCTGTTGTGGCACCGAGCGAAGAGTTTTCTGGCATTTCTCAAACTGCAGCACACGATGGTTTCAGCAGCCATGATATGGTGGCTTTCTGACAGCTCGGAGACCCGCTGGCAGTGTTCTCGGCTACAAACATGCCAGTTCACCCGAAGAACACCGGGGGGAAACGTCAGAGGCGGAGACTCATCAGCCAATCAAATCAACAGATTTCCCTCCCCGTGCATGCTGGGTAATGTAGTTAAGAATGAAACTCAAGCTTGAATTGGAATTCTAGCTACATACAAATAACACGGGTGGTATTTGTATGTAGCTAGAATAAGGGTAATACTTTTTATTGACTTAAAAATAGATGTTGTTAAATAAAAAAGTTACATTTTGGTCTTGAAACATAACAACAAAACTTTAAATGTATTTAAAAAAAATAAGTGAATGGTAAAAAGTGTAGCCTACTGTACTGTGCTTGTTATAAAGGCTTTGCGATCCACTAACTATTTTAAAGAAACGCATTACAATTGTGTTTATTGGATAGAAATTTATATTTTATTTTATTTTATTTTTTGTACTATGCTTGAGATGTTAAGTTAATACAATTATTGCTTATAAAGTCCACTAAGTCATGACATGCAGCTTTTATTGAAATTGCTCGCAGCAACAAATTTTACACAATATTTTTGAAGGAAAAAAGCATCAAAGTCATTTGCATTGAGAGAATTTACATTTAAATTATCAAAACAAGTAGGCCCATTCTGAGACAAAAAGAAGTTAGATTTTAAGAATGCTGTAAATGCTTGCTTGAGGTCAGGCCATCCCACAGCTTTGTGTCAGCTGGGTTTTTCAATTCTAAAATGAGTGTTAATAGGTGTTTGGGGTCATTGACTTGTTAGAAAACCAAATTATGTCCAAGTTCTAACCAGCTAGCTGCTATTTGAGATGAAGTAAAAAAACGTGGAGGTAGTCCTCCTTGTTCATTATTCCTTCCACTTTATGCAATACTCCACTATGCTGGCAGCAAAATATCCCCACAGCATGATGCTATCACCACCATGCTTACAAGTTTTAAAGGGTTCTCAGGGGTTTGAAAGTCCTTGTGCATTTAAATGTATTTGAGGCTTTATGTAATTTTTTTCCCCTGTCTGGATGAGAGGATATCAACAATAAATACATTTAGTTTTTTTGTGTAAATCACTGAAGTTGTATGTTGTCAATATTGCAATAAATCATTAAACTGTAAAATCAACACAACCTCTCATCAGAACTGTGTGATACAATATTTACATGAATAAAGAATATTTTTCAAACATTTAAAATTTGTTTGCTTAATTTTCTCTTCAAATGATAATCTGACCCCTTCTAGGCTGTAACTCACCCACAGTCAACTTGGTTAATCATATTAAGTTATATAGTTTTACCTAAACTGACTTTATATGCAAATACAAATCTCAAAACATAAACATGTAAATATCAAGCCAATTTAACAATATACAGTGGGGCAAAAAATATTTGGCTGCCACAGATTGTGGAAGTTGTCCCACTTAAAAAGATGAGAGAGGGTTGGAATTTTCATCATAGGTACACTTCAACTGTGAGAGACAGAATGTAAAAAAATCAGGAAATCCCATTGCATTATTTTTAAATAATGTATTTGTATAATAGTGAAGAAACTAAGTACTTAGCACCTACAAACAAGCCAGAATTCTGGCCCTCACTTAACTGTTACTTCTTCTTTAAGAAAAGCTGTCCAAGGTCACCAGTGACAAGATTGTACACCTGCACAAGACTGGGATGAGCCAACCTAAAATAGACAAGCAGCTTGTTGAGAAGAGATCAACTGTTGGAGCAATTATTAGAGAATGGAATAAATACAAGATCACTGACAATCTCCCTTGATCTGGGGCTCCATGCAAGATCTCACCTTGTGGGGTACACATGATCTTGAGAACAGTGCGCTCAAAAAGTCCCCCTAGTTAAGCCAGCAGATGTTCAGGCCCATCTTAAGTTTGCCGGAGATCATCTAGATGATCCAGAGAAGGATTGGGAGAATGTCATGTGGTCAGATGAGAACAAAGTAGAACTCTTTGGTATAAACGCCACTCGCCATGTTTGGAGGGGGAAGAATGCGGAGTTGCATTCCAAGAACACCATACCCACTGTGAAGCATGGTGGTGGAAACATAATGCTTTGGGGCTGCTTTTCTGCAAAGGGGACAGGACAACTGATCCGCATTAGGGAGAGGATAATTAGGGAAATTTTGGGCAAAAACCTTCTTCCATCAGTAAGAGGATTTAAGATGAAACGTGGCTGGATTTTCCAGCATGACAATGATCCCAAACATACCAATGAAGGAATTGCTAAGTAAAAAGCATTTCAAGGTTGTAGAATGGTCTTGCCAGTCTCCAGACCTCAATCCAATAGAGAATCTGTGGAGGGAGTTGAAAGTCTGTGTTGCCCAGCGACAGCCCCAAAACATCACAACTCTAGAGAAGATCTGCATGGAAGAATTGGCAAAAATACCAGCAACAGTGTGTGTAGACCTGGTGAAGACCTACAGGAAATGTTTGACCTCTGTCATTGCCAACCAAGGTTACATTACAAAGTATTGAAGTGAACTTTTCTTGTTGACCAAATACATATTTTCTGCACCATTATACAAATAAAGTCTTCAGAAATCATACGAAGAGATTTCCTGGATTTTTTTATTGTGTCTCTCACAGTTAAAGTGTACCCATGTTGGAAATTACAGGCCTCGCTCATCTTTTAAGTGGGGCAACTTCAACAGTAAGTGGCAGCCAAATACTTTCTTTGCCCTATTGTACATGCGTTCTGCATATGTATTTACTCACAGGTCAGAGTATCCTTTGACAAAAACAATTCTTTATGATGTTCAGGAATCATAAAAAAATCCCTCAAACGTTTTAAGCAAGAACTCACATATACACTGTTTTGGTATTTTAACCAACAATTACTAAATTTACTAAAAGATTATCTCACATTATGTGACAATCAATTCAAGCTGGGGCATCTGACTGAAGAGAAACTATTCCATCGAGAAACAATTTGTGTTTTAGCCACTAGAGGGAAGTGTGATCTAAAATATTTTTCCCCTGTCTAGGGACTTCACATTTGCTATTTTATGGTATACTAATACTAATACTAATACTAATACTAATACTAATACTAATACTAATACTAACACTAATACTAATACTAATACTAATAATAATAATTCAAAAACTGAATTAAATAAATTTTTCCTATAGGTAATCTTGTGATGGAGCTTTAGCTTTACTCATATGAAAATGAAATCATGTCACTAAACTGGTTTTAGGTTTGCCTATATTTTAGTGGTCTTTGATGGTTTATGTATACATTTTTGATGTGGGTGTTGTATTTTAACATTGTCTTGAAATGCTGTCTTCTTGGCTGGGACACTGTGAATAGGATTTAAAACGGCAGCAGGTATTTCCTGCTTGAATAATGATAAATGTAGATAAAGATGTAAAAACAGTAGAAATAAAAAAGGATGATAAATATTCAGGCTGCAAAATAACAATCTCATTTGCAAATGCAACCACAGAAATGTTATTTTTGTCCGTTTATGTCCTTTAAATAAAAACACGGCTCTCATCATAATAATGACCACCTCTTAAGGCTATAATGAGAAAAACAACTGCAGACTCGTTGTGGTTTTTGATGAAGTGTATTGTATTATAATCAATGCTGCTTTTTTTCCACTCTAATGCTGTTTGTCTGTCGTGTAAATCTTTCAAAATAACGGCTAATACCACCCTTAACTTTCTCTGGAACATTTTTGTTGTTGTTAATCAAACCTATTTGCATAAATGAACCAAAGCAAGGACTGAAAATATTGCCTTTCAGCCATCTGCTTCTCTTACAAAGTCCAAAAAAAGTCTGAAATATGCTGTGGTTTGGGTGAAAAAAAATCTCCGGAAAAAAACCAAAAAACAACCTCGAACAGATGATCAGAGTCTGAGTCAGTTTATATAAAAACTAATCTCCTGTAATTCAAATTTGAAGAGAATATGTGATTCATGATAACCTGTTTCTGTCATTATGATTGGTACTTAGCTCTACAGTTTGCAGTAAGCCTAACCAAAAAATGGTCTTGGAATTTTTATGCAGCTTGCCTTGTTCATTTCCAACAGCATCTTTATAATGAATTCATGAAAAATGCTGAACACAAAGAAAAAAATAACTTGCTGAAGCAGAATGTAGGAGTTCCATTTAAAACTTGTGTCCTTCTGTTTTATTAAGACCTGCAAATAATAGAAAATGTGGCTAAACTGTAATTTAATATGCAGAAAAAAACAAGATAATGGAAGTTGCTCAACAATTTTGTAAATGGTAAATTGTAAATGGACCACATTTGTATAGTGCTTTTTCAGTCAGGGGACCACAAAGTGCTTTACACTACATTCAGTCATTCACCCATTCACACACACATTCACACGCTGATGGTGGCAAGCTACTACACAGCCACAGCTGTCCTGGGGCACACTGACAGAGTGAAGATGACAAAGATGAATAACACTTTACTTTATATTTCTTTTTAATGCTAAAATAAAAAATTTAAAAATCTGTCAGTTAATTTTCTTTTGAGTTCTAAAGAACAGCAACATTACACAGAATGGACATTTAAAACATGACTTGAAAGAGGTCTAAGGTAGAGTCAAACATGTTGAAAAGCTAAGTTCTTAGTATAAAAGCCAGAAAAATGAAGATAACCTTATAAACACTCGTGTAAAGGGAGGAATGTGAGAAATCTGAGCTCCTAGGAGAACAGCTAAATGTGGATGAGTTGATCTGGGGTCAACTATCCAAAGCAACAGGCAAAGCACAGGAGAGGTGAGGACAAGAGTGCGGTTAGGGTGGAGATGTTGCGAATGAATTTTAAGAGGGATTTGTAAAAGAAGAGGTAAAAGGTACGAACTGAAAGATGGTCACAGCATTGCCTGTTCTGTTGGGAGAATGTGGCAATAACATAAAGACTGACAGCAGAACAGCAGATGGCACAGATGGATATGATCAGCAGCAGTGCTTATAACAGCCCATACATTCCAGGGCCCTCATTTATTAACTGTATTTATGCACAGATCTGTGCGTATTTCGTGTGTGGAAGCAATTTTACACATTTTTTGGTATTTAATATCTTGTACTTGTGCCTAGAAATGTTCCTAAATATAAGAACAGCTCTGACCAAGCGTACACACAGCATCTAGTGGCAGAACCGGGAAACTGCAACACTGAAACAGTTTGACTAAATATTTATCTCATCATTTTATCACCTCCGCAAAAGAGCTCATGTTGACATCTGTCTGTCTTTTAGCAAGATAACTCAAAACGTTATGGACGGATTTGGATTAAACTTTCAGGAAATGTTAGAAATTCGCCAAGGAATAACTGATTCATTTTTGGGGGTGATCATGCTTGGAGATCCTGTGACTCGCAATCTGGGGGGGTAGGGGGTGCGAGGAGCTTCACTGAGGTCTGTGCTCTCCATGTGTGGTTTTTACTTGTCACATCAAGCGCTTCAGCTTAAAACGATGTTGTTAAATTTACAAATAAAAGGTTTGCAAACTGTACTGTGGAAACTGCATGGTCCTGCTTATCGGTGAAGCAGGTTGTCGCTGTTGTACATACTGATGCCAGCCAAGGTGCTTTACATGATTTGGTGATTTAAAAAAAACAAAACAAACAGACATGGAATATAACATTGGAAATTAATAGTAAACATATATTACACATGATGCACAATAAAGCAAGAGAAAGATCAATAAAGCAAGAGAGCATGAACACATTTCATACATATGACATCAGTCATTTACTTGAAGGCAATTCTAAACAAATGGGTTTTTAGTCTCGATTTAAAGTAGTTCAGAGTTTCAGCAGCTCTGCACTCGTCAGGAAGTCTGTTCTAGATTAGAGGAGCATAGAAACTGAAAGCTGCTTCTCCATGTTTAGTTCTGAGTCTAGGGATGTTTAGTAGGCTAGAGTTGGAGGACCTGAGTGGTCTTGATGGTTGGTACGGTGACAACAGGTCTTCAACATGTTTTGGTGCTAAGCCATGTAATGATTTATAAACTAGTAGGAGTATTTTGAAGTCTATTCTCTGAGCTACAGGGAGCCAGTGTAAGGACTTTAGAACTGGGGTGATCTGCTCTACTTTCCTGGTTCTAGTGAGGATGCAAGCAGCAGCGTTCTGGATCAGCTGCAGCTGTCTAATTGACTTTTTAGGCAGACCTGTGAAGATGCTGTTGCAGTAATCAATCTGACTAAAGATAAAAGCATGGATGAGTTTTTTCAGGTCCTGTTGCAACATCAGTTGTTTAATCCTAGAGATGTTCTTCAGGTGATAGAACGCTGACCTTGTTATTGCCTTTATGTGACCCTGGAGGTTCAGGTCTGAGTCCATCACTACACCTAGATTTCGTGCCTGATCAGTGGTTCTTAGCTGTATTAATTGAAGCTGTGTGCTGACTCTTGATCGTTCCTCTTTGGGTCCAAAAATAATTACTTCTGTTTTGTTTCTATTCAGCTGGAGAAAGTTATGGCACATCCATCCAATTATTTGGTCAATGCATTGATTTAGGGTTTGAATGGGTTCAGAGTCACCTGGTGACATTGTAATGTAAAGCTGATAATCATCTGCATAGTTATTGTAGCTAATTTTATTGGTTGCTATAATCTTGCCTAGTGGGAGCATGTAGATATTAAATAGAAGGGGCCCTAAGATGGAGCCCTGGGGCATCCCACATGTGATTTCAGTTCGTTCTGATGAAAAGTTTCCTATTGAAACAAAGAAGTCCCTGTTCTTTAGGTAAGACTCAAACCAGCCAAGTAGTGTACCAGAGAGTCCGACCCAGCTCTCCAGTCGTTCGAATAGTATATCATGATCAACAGTGTCAAATGCTGCACTGAGGTCCAACAGAACCAGCACTGTGGTTCTACCACAGTCTGAAATTATGCGGATGTCATTGAATACTGTGACGAGGGCCGTCTCAGTGCTGTGGTGAGCACGGAAACCAGACTGAAAAGCATCAAAACGGTTTGTCATTGTAATGAAGCTATTTAACTGCTGAAACACAGCTTTTTCAAGCCTGAGGGAAGACACCTGATAGCAGGGATGAGTTCACTATTTGAACAAGATCAGACCCAATGACAGGAAGAACTTTCTTTGCAAAAGCTGTGGGTAGGATATCAAGACAGCAGGAGGAGGAGCTTAATTGGATAAGTACAGTAGAAGATCTGGCCCAGCTGTGTGCTAAGGGACGTTTTATTGTGTTCAGTTTGATATTGAACCATTTTTTCCCCTTTATTTTCAACAGGAAGCCCTCCACTGCCCAAACCAAATGTGCTGCCTCTGTCACTTTCTGTGTTTTTTTTGTTTGTTTGTTTTTTGGTTACCCCTGAGCTGAAAGAAGAAAACAGCAAAGTTCAGGACAGATTTAACTGATTTAATTTGTTCAAAGAAGTTAAGTACTTCAACAAAAGCGAATAACAACAAATGAAACAATTCTTTGCCACATTTTTTATGTCTGCAGCAGGAATATAACTAATTAGGAATATAACAGTAAATGCGGGCGGGACAGTGGAGAGGTTCTTGTTGGAAATAAAGGTAAAAAATGGTTTGATAGCAAACTGAATCCCTCAGCACACAGCTGGGCCAGATCTTCTACCGGGGGTAAACAGGTCACCACATTGACACATGTGTGGCCATGTGTTATTGGACACACTGCTTTGGCTGGGATTAGTACGCAAGGAGACAGCGACAACCAACTGCACCGATAAGCAGGACCACCTAGTTTCCACAGTACAGATTTCAAACCTTTTATTTATAAATGTAACAACATCCTTTTAAACTGAAGTGCTTGTTGTGTATAAAAAAAAGTATAAAAAAGCACACAGAGAGTGCAGACCTCTGTAAAGCACCCACCACCCCCCTAGATTGCGATTCACAGGATCTCTTGGCATGATCACCCCCAAAATCGTATCATGTATTCCTTGGCAACTTTCTAACATTTCCTGAAAGTTAAATCCTAATCCGTCCATAACTGTTTGAGTAATTTTGCTTAAAGACAGACAGACGCCAACATGAGCTCCTTGGTGATAAACTGATTAGATAATTATTCCATCAAACTGTTTCAGTGTTGCAGTTCCCCTGTTCTACCACTAGATGCGGTGTGAACGCATGGTCAGAGCTGTTCTTGTATTTAGGAACATTTCTACACACAAGTACAAGACGGTGTTGGGATCCATTTTCCACAAATGAACTGAACAGACTGATGGATGGTGGGAAGCCATGTTCCCCAGATGGACTGATCAGACTGCATTTCCCAGCATTCCTAGCTGTGACCCCAACATACTCTCATTGGTCCGTGGCCAACAATGGTGACATCAACGATGACATCACGGGAAAGGGCTATAAGAATGGTGGCGGCGGCCGTTTCAAATTGTTCTCAGCAGAAACTTCTGCTATAGAGAGGTCGTCTCACCGGTGAAGATTCTCTTTTGTTCTGACCCGCTGTACAGGGGAGAACTCTAATTTCAAAGCTTCGAAGTGCCCACTGCTGTCTGTGCATCCAGCTTGGGTTATATCAGAATTGTTCCAAGACAGTTCTTTACGACGTCGACCTGCAAACCGTCCGGCTTGTAGTTCGGACACACAGTCCCAAAATCCTGTGCCAGGTTCTATCTCTCCCTTTTTGCTCAACTACTGACACATTTTGCCTCCCTCTTTGTAGACTGGACCTCCCTCAAAGCAAAGTAGGACTGAACCGGTTCATTCAACCTAATCTTGTGTCTGGGCAGATAAATAGGGAAAATATAGTTCGGGCTCGTTCATTGTTGGTTAAAGTGTTTTTAAACGCTGAACCTGTTGGCTCATTTAGCCTCGCCGCATAATCTAGAGCTGTATTATTTGATGTGTGTTTTAAACTGTTTTTTTTTTTTATTATCCTGAGTGGATCCCACTCTTTCTCTCTCTTTTCCTCGTCCTACTCTCTCTCTCTCTTGCCCTCTGATCACCTGGTCGGCAGAGTCGGGCTCGGTCTGACCTGCGATAGCTGGTCTGTTAATTGAAAGGTGAACTCCATTGTTCTTTGTCTTTTAGTTAAAGCTTTGGCTGTGGACAGTTCACACCATGTGCTCTGCCCCATTTTAGCCAAAGCTAGTTTTATGGCCCTTTCTCTCCTTACACTCCATGTGCTGTCCTCCATCTTGGCCCAGAGCTAAGTTTATGACCCTTTTTATCAATGCGAAAGGGGAGCTGTCTGTCTGTCCCTGATCCCCTTCATGTTAATTGTGCTGATTCATTTTCACATTATTGGTTTTCTAAGATCTGTAGTAGTTAGTTGTATGCTTTAGAATAGATGGGAATTGTTGATTAAATGTTATGGCTGTAAAGTTGATCTATTTTCTTAATAAATTCCCCTTAGCTTAAATAGTTTTCTGTGATTACTTGGTGTGTGTGTACAATTAATGTCCACCGTGTGAACTTATACCTTGAAGAAGAGACTGGATGTCTGGCCTTCTAATACAGAAGTGGTGCCCCTAATATTAATATTAATTAAATATTAATTGAAAAATATTAAGTAATTAATATTAATATTAATATTAATATTAATTAAACTTAATCTGTGAGTTCTATAAATCACCCAGTGGAGTCAGCTCAATATACAGTATTCAGTCCCCAAAGCTAAAGCTGATATAAGTCTAATAAAGTAGCCTGCTCTGCAAGTTCCATTAAAGTTATTTGTCATCTCATAATACAACCCTGTCTTAGAAAGTAACCTGCAAGCTCAAGGAAAGTACCCTGTAAATTTCTCAAAAGTACTATGTAAATTCTATAAAAGTACAAAATAAGTTGCTAAAATTAACCTGTCACCACCACAAACACACTCATTACGTTTCTAACGATGACCTAAGTTTTGGGAATGTTTAAATGTGATGAATAATTTATAAGTTTAAGAAAGTAACTTCCTTGTTCAGGGAAAGTAACATGTGACTTTAACAAGCGTTTCATATGAATTTAGAGCAGCGGCATGGCAATGAGTGTTTCTGTGGGGGCCTAGGCCCACCCACTTTGGACCAGTGCCCACCCAAATTAATGACGTTCTCAAAGGAAATTAGAACAAGTGATATATATAATTAGGTTTTCGTTTTTAGGGTTGTCAATTAAAGTCATCGTAAAATAAAAGAATAACATTGAAGGTGACATTTACATCTTTTCAAGACTTGCTGTCATTGACTGTTTTAAATAACATGCATTGCAAACTCTCCAGACAAGCTAAGGCTAGCTGTGAGATTCCTTTGTGTAACCAAGTCTAAGATTTTGGTTTTGAAACGAACACTTTTATTGAAAATATAAGGATCCCTTGCTAGCCTTTCCAGACTAATGCAATAAAGTACATTTCCATACATTGAAGTTAGTTTAGAGAGTTTTCTTTGAAACACATTGCTACTAAGTTTACCATAGTCCCCTGGGAAAAGCTGACAAATCGCTGAGCTCACAGAGCCTAGATGATTCCACCCTGTTTAACTTCCATTGCTACCTCTGGTTAGCAAAAATGGTGCGATGAGGCAACATCACTAACCGCTTCTAAAATGTTGACTGTTTACTGGGTAAGCTGCCTTGATATTAACCCTTCAGGGAATCAAATAATTATTTAAATCAATGGGTGTCTGACCGTGGCCATATTTTGTTTACACTTTGTAGTCTAAGTAATGTGCTCTTTGTTCTAAGCTGCTTATTTAAAACTTGCTGTTGATTTCTGATTTCTGTTTTATATGATTATATTTCTATCAGTTTTACTATTTAATCTTAGCACATTAATTTACTGTTTATTTTTATACTTTAATTTATCTTAATCCCCGTTCCAGTGTTTCCTCTGTGGGAGCCCTCTGCCCCGGGAGCGGTGGTCGGCTGTGGCTGCCTGGGTGCTCTCCAGGTGGAGCCTGGGTGGAGGTGGGGGTCTTGGCCTTGCCTCCACTGGGTGCCCTGCTGTTAGTCTACCGCTGCCGGGGCAGATGGTTCCTCTGATGGCGTTTCATTGTATGGTTCATCTGCACTCGGCCAAATGTCCTTTTTTACTTTTTCTTTTAACTGTGTGTGTGCATGGGAGTTGGGTTGGGGGGAGGGGGGTATAACTGTGACCATGCTTTTAAATCTGTGGGGGAGGGAAGGTGGTTTTATGTGGGGTCATTTTAATCTGTAAAGCACTTTGTGATGCAACTTCTTGTATGAAAAGCGCTTTATAAATAAAGTTTGATTTGATTTGATTTGATATATACAGACATATCTATTGAAGCAACGGTGGAACTTATTTCAATATTATTTATATGGCCCACTCATTTTTAGTTAGACCCACCTGAAAAGCTATTTCTGGCAACACCACTGATTTAGAGTACACATCATGTTCCTAAAATGAATCTGTAGGCTCCACAAAAGTACTCTGCTAGTTTTTGAAAATAACCCTGTAGTTTCATGGAAAACACACTGGAAATAAATAACATATGGGTTTTAGATAGTAGTTTCAAGTAAAAACTAGTAAATTCACAGGATGGTGCTAAAACTCTCCTGCCAGATTCCCAAAAGTACACTCTGAGTTGTGGACAAGACATTTTAGTTCTGGTAAGTAACTTTTAGGTTCCAGTGAAGTACACAGTAAGTTTATGAAAGTAGCCTGTAAGTTTTCTAGCACAGTAAACTGTGGTGAAAGTACCCTGCATGTTCTGAAAAGTGCCCTTTGGGTTCAGGATAAGGTTTTCTGCACCTGTGAGTTTTGGGAAAGAATGGGATGTATTATTTTTATTGAGACTTACCAAAATGGACAGAATGAAGACAAGCATTTTGAAGGGACAGCTAGGGTTGGGCATTTTGGAGACAAAGTTATGGAGGAATAGCTAAAATGCTTTAGACATAGGAGGTGGTTTATAGTGGACATATTGGGCAAGCGATGTTGGAGCTGTAAGGAAGATCACAGAGAAGCTTCATAGCTGTAGCTATGGCTTTATTGCTCCTACTCCTGCCTGAAGGTGGATATGGGCTGAAACAGTTTTCGTGTGGGATGGTGCAGGATGATCTGCTTCACCACCAGCTGGTGTAGATTAAGTATGGTTAAGGTCATTTATGTTTTTGTTTTTGTTTCAATTAGCCTTGCAGACTCCAGCCACCTGCCTTCTGTTCAGTTGTCTAACTCCTTCAACAATGATAACGGCTTTCAACTGTTCATTGTGAGATTTTTCCCTTTGTTTGCTCACAATTTTTAGTTTTGTGTTTTTCTGTTCGTCAATATTGTGTTTGCTGTTATGTGCTCTAGAGCCTGAGTATATGCAGTAATGTATCTGTAGAATATGTTGGGCAGGCTTCCAGTTTCTAATTCAGTGTAATAACAAGTTCATGCACTCCAAGTACATTTGTGTTTGACTCAAGGTTTTTTGTGTGTTTAAAATCTCCTTTTATTCGCTGTGGCAGTGCAAAAAGTCTTGGTTGGTTCACAGGTTTATTGTTTTGTAGCTTGCCTGAGGTGGGTGTCCATGCAATCCCAGCCTTGTGAGGTTTACACATGATTTTTTTCTGCTGCATGCTTTTTTTCTCTCTTATGCAAATCTTTTCTTTTAACTTTGGTAACCTTTTTAAATAAGTCTACTTTTTTGTAATCTGTGTTAAGTCTGCACTTTATAATTAAGTCCTTTACCCCAGAATAATCCCTCGTGGTTAAAAGCAGCTAATTATATTTATGTCTGCTAATAAGGTACTGGAGTTTCACTTTTTGTGGCCCACAAAACTTAAAATCTCCATGTTTTTTAAATTGTTTAAATTAATTTATTTTTTGCCCTTTTCCACCTATGTATTTAATCATTTTAGTATGATTTGACTTTGTCTCCATTTACTAAATATCGGTACATATTTCCCAATCAAATATTTTGATTCTTCATGCTCAATGATCAGCTTGTGATCACTCCTCCTTTGATGTGTCCAGCTTTGCTGCTTTAGAGATTGTATTAAAAAACAGACAAAATCAATTTGAAACTGATTGACACTTTTTTCATCTTTTTCCTTATTTAGTTTTTTTCCCTCCTTTGCATTGTTTCTAGATTTACTGTTTTAATCCTTCCTTTCTAACTTTTAGAGCTGCCAGCTGTATGTAAACAGAAATGAGATGGTCACATCTGATATTGCAGAATGTCAGCATTCGCATTAAAGATGCAAGTTTAACACAGTGCATTAATTAATGTGGTGGAGGTTGGATACAAAGCCTTGTGACGACTACATCAGTGCATTTATTAGAGACAGCATAAATCTAAATAATACAGTTAACTATGATTCTTTAACAATCATGCATTCAGGTTTTAATACAAAATGTCTCTTTTTCACATCTGCAAGAGTGTTATG
Source organism: Valencia hispanica (assembly GCA_963556495.2). Lineage (NCBI taxonomy): Eukaryota > Metazoa > Chordata > Actinopteri > Cyprinodontiformes > Valenciidae > Valencia > Valencia hispanica. Next base: position 21,182,909 of record OY747720.1, read on the forward strand.
ATCTGAATGTACCCACATCCAACCTGAGCATGAACCACACAGCTGCTGTGAAATCCAGGAGAGCAGGTGTCAATCAAAGCTGCAATAAAAGTGCTCCACATCTCTCCTTTTCTCTCCTCTCCTCAGCCCTTGTCTCCATTTTATTCCACCGTCATCCTCGTGCCAGCCTGTCCCCATAGATCCCTGCAGAACGGTGCAAACAGAGAAAAAATGGTGGATTTCTGCACGCCTGCCTGCTGGTACCACCCTCTGTGATAATTATCCTGTCATGACACAGCAATTAAGCAGAAGTATTTAAAACCAGCACAGCTCGTAGAAGTGATTCTTTAAATCATAGGCTTGCTTCCCACTCTTGTCCCTGCAGCACACTCTCTCCTGTGTGTGTGGGAGTCATTTACTATTGCAAAAGAGGGAACATAAATTTGCATATGGCCAGCACCATGTGGTGTCACACTCTTACAGCTAATTTCTAATGGCTGTTATGTTCAGGGCGGTGAAACCAAAGGATAAAAATCATTAATGTCTACATTCAGTTTAGTAAAGACAGAAAACACCACAAGCATTTAAAATCCTTGTATATTATTCGGTCTTTAAACACATGTCAAACATGTACAATTAAAAATACCAGATTTTTGAGGTATAAGAAGACATGAGAACTTAATAAATGATATATATATACAAAACATTTTCTACTTTTAATTTAACTGTATTTCCTGTACAATTTAACTGACAAATCAGTCAGTGGGAAAAATGAAATTAAAAAATAGAGAAAGATACAATAACTAGTTATAATATAGTGCACACCCTTAAATTAATGTTTTCTTAAACCAGATTAACCTGAAATCTTGTTTAGCTGTCCTGATTTTTGTTTATTTGCCTTCTTTAGAGAGTCCAGAATTAAATCTGACAGATAGTTTGTGAGATCACCTGACAAGGGCTGTGAGCAACAGATGTCCTCACGATTGGAGAAATTTTGCAAGCCAAGGTTTGTCATACTGATAAACTCCCACCAAAGAACACTGAATGCTAAAATTGAAACAAAGGCTGCATCAATGAACAGGGTATCTACACTATCTAGAAAGGAATAGAATTTGATTCGATTTTTTTCCAGGTCTGGGTAGGTAGGTTTGGAAAAAGACTAAAAGAGTCTTGAACCATATTTGTATTAACAGACTTATGAGTTTTCTTTTATCACTCCATTGTTTAAACCTTCCTTCCTTCCTTCCTTCCTTCCTTCCTTCCTTCCTTCCTTCCTTCCTTCCTTCCTTCCTTCCTTCCTTCCTTCCTTCCTTCCTTCCTTCCTTCCTTCCTTCCTTCCTTCCTTCCTTCCTTCCGGAAAAAGCAAGAGTCGTATCATTTTCTGAGCACAGAGACAGTTTGTTATTCGTTATATCCTCTTTTATCTGCTGCTATACGAAACAAAGAAAAAAAAACATCCAAAGTAGGCCTGCTTTGTTTTCTACATTTTTGGCATTTAAATTTTGCTTTTCTTCTTTGCATTTTCTCAATTCAAGTAAAAATGGCTGTAATAACTGGCTAATGCCAAAGTTGTGAAGTTGCATGTTTGCACTCAAATTACCAAAGAACAAAATTATACACGTATATACAGTAAAACACACGTATCCATATCCACTAAGCGAATAAGTGTTAAGGAGAAACTAAGCACTGCATCAGTAAAGTTTTTTTAAGTCTCACTTTCCAAACTGATCATAAAGTATTGATAGACTTTCTGCAAAGTTTTCATGATTTTGCAGAAAGTTATTTTCATCTCCCATAACTAGAACTGTATTGCTTAGATATATTAAATTCATCCTAAAGGTTCTGGATCAGTGATCATCGAATAGCCAAAACATCCCATCCAAGTGTTAAAGTAATACTAATAAAATATTAATGCAATTGGCAACAGTCTGATGCAGGCTTAAAGAATATACTGTGTTACCAAGTCAGACTGCTCAAAACATATATGCCTTCCATGAAGGCAATTTAAGGAAAACTGAAATCATGAACTGATGACTCAGAAAAATAAACAAGTAGGCATTTTTGTGAAAATTAAGATGGGAAAAGTATCCGTAGAAACAATCACATCCTGTTAGAGCGGGAATCTGCAAGTGAAAGTAACGAAATCATTCTTTTTTACAATACTCTATTTAAGATATTTGCATTTATGAACTCATGCTGCTAATATAATTGCCTTAAATAAAGATTTTAGCCGCTTCTGTTGAGTATTGGTACTTATTTATATTAGTACCCTTTTTATCACTTTTCTGTCTAATAATAAAAGAAAATGGCAAAAACCTCAAAAGAAGCTAAAATAAATGACTAGGCTATATTTTCCCCATGTGTCCCTGCACTGTCTGAGACCAATATTGACCTTTGAGTAAATTTTCTTTGAGACGTCTGTACTGAAAGCATGACGTGGATGATTAAGGGGACAGGACAATCACAGTTTTTGTCCAAAGTGGGACAGGATGCGTGAGCCCTGCTGTCGGTAAATGAATACAGTGAACAAGTCCATTTTTACTTTCTTATTATGAAGTATTGATTGTGCACTGACGGGTATTCAATGTGCAAAAAGCATGAAGCACTGAATACATTCTGAAGTAACTAACTGTGTGATATTTCCTCTCTACTAACTCCTGTGGGAAATATCTTGTATTTTGCTTTTAAATCCTGATTGTGTCTGTTTCTCTCATTATACAATGCAAAATAATTAGTTCGCTGCAGCCCCTAACAACAATTAAATCTAGGATTAAATGTATAAATATAATATATATAATATATAACGTCCCATCTGTAGCTCAAAATAGTTTTAAATGCCTAATACCACAGTAAGATGCAGTACAGTCCACAGTCTTTAAAACCTTCTAGACATTGATTCAAATCAAACAAAAATAACTTTTAATGTTTTTGTCTCTGAATGTCTCCCATTGAAATGACTGATCATAGGGTAAAATGCCATATGTGTCAGTTTACGGTTATTAAATGAATGAGCCTTGCAACCTTCCAAAAGCTGGTCAGTCTCACAATCTATATCAAAAACTAGTCTGAATAACCAATCTATTGACCAATTTCTACTTGAAATTAAAAGAACCTGGAAATTTCAGTATTTCTCCACATTAGAATTTATTGGGGATCAACATTAAAATGCACTCTTCATTTATTGATTATAAGAGAAAACTAGAAAAGCTCTTGGAGAGCGCAGACCTATGTCAAGGCATCTAAGTCCCCCCCAATGTTATGATCTAATTCTACATTTTTTTATTCCTTGACCATGAAATATACCTTTAGCAGCTGGATTCACATTGATGTCAATATTAGTTCAGTAGTTATTCACAAAAATCACTTTTTTCCGATCACCCCCGAATTCTAATCACTTGTTCCTGGTCCCATTGCAGACATGTCCTGAAAATCTCATCAAAATTCACCCCTAACTTTTTGAGTTACGTTCCTAACTAACAGACAGACAGACAGACAGACAGACAGACAAATAAACAAGCCCTGGTGAAAACAATTTCTAAACTACAAAAGCACCCGGAGAGTGCAGACCTCCACCTAGGCAGCCCCCCCCCACCCGACTTTCGGATCACCCCCTAAATTCTAATTACTTGTTCCTGGTTCCATTGCAGACATGTCCTGAAAATCTCATCAAAATCCACAAACATAATGTCCTTGACTGAGGTAATTAGCTAAATAAGAACAATCAGAGATTGTCTGTCTGACTTAAATAAACACTCACAGGCATTTAAACAAAACAGTTTCTGAGCAAAACTACTGTTGAGATCATAAAACAATCATTTGGAAACTAGGTAACTAGATAATCACCTGTGTGGGAAAATATGATATTTTGGCTAAAAGTCTAGAATATTCTGGAGGGACCTGGGAAAAACAGTTCTTGTAAACAAAAAGTCAAACTCAAGAGGTGTGTGTGCACTGTAAACTTGTTTTATACTTGTTTTTGTTGCTGATAAAGCTTTTTCTTTTTAATGAGCTGAAAACCACAGATGATGTTCTTCATCTGCAGATCAGGTGGAACTCTTCTGATTAGCCTCAGGCAGCCAGCTAAATTATTTCCGCCCTCAAGCAAGGCACTCATCAAGGCATCAGCGCCTGGCTTGGTAAGCAGGTGGCGCACGTCTATAAGGCTGATCAGCTGTTAGTCATCAGCATTTGTTGTGCCATTTGGGACGCAAGAAGCCTCCACATTTTCTGCCTATACAGTGGAGGAAATTCAGCATCTTCCTGTTCTGTTTGCCACCAATCAGATCCTGGCAGCATTGCAGATTTAACGCATGCATCACTCTGAATCAGTGGAGAAGGAGTTATTTAACTGGTTCAAAAGGAAAAGCCATATGAAAAATGATGAAGGGAACATTCTTGTTCTTTCAAGCATTATGGAGAAGCATAATGATTATAAAAGCAGCTTTCTTTCTGGCCTTTTTTAAGAGGTAAGAAGCTCTTTCACTACTGAGTCAGGTCCAACCAGCTCCATCCAGTTGGGTGTAAAGAGCAGCACAGCAATTAAATGTGCTTTTAGACTCTCATGGCAAGCTTATATTATACTTTCATATTCTTTGCTGTGCAGTTCAAAGGCACATCAGAGCAAAGACAGCTATTCATATCTTTCTTTACAATCACCTTTGGTGAACTTTGTGCAAGGGCTACAGACGGAACACATTCACACTCTATGAGACAATCTCCATCATTTTAATGAGGCAAATTATTCTCTGGAAAATTATTGGAAGTCGAATGTTGAACCGTCAAGGTTTTAGCCTTTTTGACTGTCATTCACAGAGAACAAGGGACAAAAACATGACAAGCAACATGTCAAGATGGATGATGAATAAGACAATCTGATGTTTTTGACATTGCATCTGTCTGGCTGACTAATGGTGGCATGTCACTGTCAAATCAACACCCTTTACGTGCCCACAAAGTTTCCTAAATTATAGAAAGGGTTGTTTTTGAACTCTTACCAAAAGTGAGAACAAGTAAAGTTTAGTCCATGGTTGCATGATTTAAAGACCTGGAAGTTTTATAATGTTTGTGTGGGTAAAAGCGTCTAAAAGGTTGTGTTAGGGGTAGTTTCAATTTTTTTATACACATTCAAGTGAAATTTGGCTTAATGTCTAATGTATTTAAAAAAAAACAAAAAAACAACAACTTCCAGACAGAACTGACAGACTGGACTGTAACACTCATGCCAACAGATCATTGATGGCAGTGTTTTGAAGTGGGTGTTATGTGAAAATTATGTACTGCAATTATTACAAAAACATAGTTTGGTGTGAATAAAATGAATGCTAAACATATGAAAAATTATGTGGGTTACTGTCAAGAATGTTTTCACTGTGTGTAATATACTGTTCCACCACCATTCCTGGGTAATGCTTACATCTTTGTAAAGATGCACATTGCTTCCAAAAAGAAACCACATTTACTGTGAACACAGTATATGACACATTATAGTCATACTTATGTAGATCATGAAAGGACCTAAGATTAGAGATGAACGGAAGTTAAACCAAGTACTTTAAAATTAAAAATGACTAGAGAAACGTCCAAAGAAAAATGAGGGAGTTCAGATCATGGACCGCAGGGAGTGCAGAGTATACAGACAGAATTATGGGAGAACCTAGTAATGAACAACGAAACCAGGGAGCTTACATACTGAGGAAGGAGCACAGAATGATATGGGAATCAGGTGATTGGAAGTAGAAGAGGAAGAGAGAAAACTGGCAGGCTGAGGGAATGAGAAATAATTAACACTAGAAATCTGAACTGAGATTCACCGGATACTACAAAAGAGCAAAAAACCAAAACTGATCTAAGAGAACAAAATCCAATAGCATAAATAACAGAACACAAGAATAAATAAACTAAACACAGAGAAATGACTTGAAATGGCAACACCCTTTGAATAATAATGAATACAGAGGAACAAACAGGATACAATGAGACCTAAAAAATATAAATAAACAACAGTGAGATGGTCAAAGCACAAACACAAAAACACCCAGGAAATACAATATTACATGAAAAATATTTGACATTTTTTTGACATAAAAACAACCAGTGATCAGTAATGAGGTATTGGCTTCTTGAAGAAAAGTCACTTTGGCTGTAATTCTTTAATTGTCTGCACCTGAGTGAGATTGAGCACAAGCTCAATATAAAAGCAGCTGAGCAAGTGCAGAAGGTAGGTAGTGAGTTTATTTTTCAGTTCATTTGCCTGTGTCATCTCCAAGTTCCTGGTTCCAAATGGGTAATATATTTCTTGTGGTTGTTGCAAATGTTTAGATTCCTTTTGTCATAAATATTGCTGTATTTCTGAGAGGAATGTCATAAGTGTTGTTTTCATGTTTTGGCAGCAAAAAAAGTGCTGATTGTGTACGCTCACCAGAGCGCTGGATCATTCAATGCTGCTGCCAAAAATGCTGCTGTGGAGGTTTTGACTGCTCAGGGCTGCACAGTGGAAGTGTCTGACCTATATGCCATGAGTTTTAAAGCCACTGCCACAGCTGAGGACATCAAAGGTATTAAATTACAGGTCTCAAGTTTATCAGTATTTAGTCATGCTAGATAAACTCTTTCTGCACAGGGGAAGTGAAGAATGCTGAGAACTTCTGTTACCTGGAGGAGACGAAACTTGCATGGGAGCAAGGAAAACTGTCAGATGACATCACAAAGGAGCAATCTAAAATCACTGAGGCAGATCTAATCGTATTTCAGGTAAATGCATCATAGTGGTAGAACTCTGGTAAATCCATTACACCGTACTTACTGTAGTCCCTTCAGTTTCCCATGTACTGGTTCAGTCTTCCTGCCATCCTGAAGGGCTGGATTGACCGGGTGCTAACCAATGGCTTTGCCTTTTCAAAAGAAAAGCGCTACAGCCAGGGAATCTTCAAGGTATGGGCTCAAAAGGGAAAGTTTGGGTGTTAAAAAAAATATACTTTAATTTTTTTGTTTTTCCTCTTTTAGGACAAGAAAGTAATGCTATCCTTCACCACTGGGTCTCTAGAATCCATGTTCAGTCCAACTGGTATTAATGGAGACATGAATGTGACACTGTGGCCACTGCAGGTAAAATGGCTTTATTTTTTGGCTAAAGTAAACTAGACAAAGTGGAAACTCTAAAGCAACTCTCCCTGCAGAATGGCATCCTGCACTACTGTGGCTTCCAGGTTCTGGCCCCTCAGATCTTCTGGTCTCCTTCTTCTTGTTCTGTTGACGCTCGCAAGAGCTTTCTGGAGAGCTGGCGCACACGACTGCAAAGCATCCTGGAGGAAAATCCTCTGTCTTTCATTCCCTTGGACTGCTTTGACGCGCAAACTTTCCAGTTGAAACCTGATGTCCATGAGAAACATGCCAGCAAGGCGTTTGGGCTGACAGTGGGCGTCCACATGAACAAGCCACTGCCCCCTCACAGCCAGATGAAGGCTGGATGCTGAGATGTTGTCTCGTATAAGTTTGTATGTGGAAATAAAGCAACTTAAACAGATTGTTTTTGGCGGCTTTTTTTTTTTTTTTTTTTGGATAAACTATTTGACATGAGCTTTTATTTATATAAAAATTCATACTTGGAACTCAAAGGTGTTCAGATGAAAACTTGTGTGCATTTGAAACTCTTAACACTGAATTAGGTTAAGATGCAATTTTTTTTTTTTTTTTTTTTTTTTTTTTTTTTTAACAGAGCCCAAGGCTGTAAGCCAATATGAATACACTATGCCCAGTAACAACTTGATTCAGTATTGGTAACATATCTTGACTACCTTAATGAGATGAGCATAAATTTGGGGCAGTTTTTTTTTTTAAATTTCTTTTTCCAAGGTGGCTCAATTATACAATTAACTTCAATCCTGTTTGGCTGCCTTTGGAAGAGCCATGCTAGAGCTAAGCCTTATCCACTCCCATACCAGTTATGATGCAATGTTGGACCCATCATGAAATTCAACCATCTTGACTACACCATACCATGAGCTGTAAGTAGGATAACTAAACTCAAAAACCAAGGCTCAAGTCTATAATCTGGAAGGTGAAACTAGTGTCCATGTCAACAGGGAAGCCAGTTTAACATGGATTAAGGTGCCAGCCAAACAAGCCTTGAAATTCAAACTTTCAAGCTCAACTGAAATGTGCAGCTGCCCAATTGCCTCAATGGCATGGTGATGGGGGGGGGAATTTATCAGAAACTGGGCAATAAAAATTGTGAAACCATGACAAGTCTATAGACAATTTTTAAATCAAAGGGTCTTTGTATGTTAAAATCATGACGTGAGCATGCCTGTCTAATATCTATGGGAGACTTTTCCATAGTGTTGATGCTTGCAATGAAAAAGCTGCTTCACCAAATGTTTTCTTGTGAAGCTTATGTACACTCATCACCAGTCTGAGAACGCAAATAAAGTAAGGATCTTATGAAGGATGTCCAGTTAAGACAAGTACAATGGTCAAAGTTAATACACGGTTTATGTTAAAAACAGACTTGAAACAGCAGAGTAACATGGAGGGTACATCAAAGAACATGTACCGTAAATCTGGCGAGGAAGTAAGGAAACTAATTAGCTTTTAACTAGTGGGAGGGTTAATGAGTGGGAACTATAGGGTAGTTGGGGAAAAACCTGATTAGGGAAATGGAGGCAAGGTGACTTATAAACAAGGTAATGAATACAAAGAGGAGACTAAGAGATCTTAGTAACCAAAGGCTGACAATAAAATGGGAATTTAAATCAATACACAAAGACCATAATGTAAGAAAGAATAAAGAACCTCAACAAGGAATACATAAATAAAAATGACAGAACCAAAAAAACCACCGATCAAGGTGAAATTGTAAAATCAATTTTTCAAGAGGTTTGACAGCTTTATAGTTCACTGAACAAAAATCCTTTGCACATGGTCAATCAGTGAGAAATTAAACAATACCCTACAATGCTGTTTTTCTTTGGTTATAACCTGCGATTCTCTGTTGACTTCACTCGTTAACTTCTAGACACAGAGATTCTGAGCACAGGGAATGTTTCTTTGTAGTTAATCCTCTAGGCCTTTTTATCAGTTCTCTCCCAGATTGGGTGTTAGCCACAAGAGAAACTGGAACATAAAAATGTTCTGAAATGAGAGCAAGAGAACAGCCAAACAACTCCAAGATAAGAGTGGTCTGGGAAACAGGATTTTCCTAATTATGCAAATTGATAGCATCCATTGATTTTATAATCAAAGCAACCACTTTCCCATGCAATGCAGAAATAATGCAATCATGCATTTAAGATTTATGGTAATTAAAGTTAGATTTCTTTTTTTCCTCCAAAAGTTCATCCAGCATTTTTTGTCATTTTATGTTTTTTCTTTTTTCTTTTTTTTTTGCTGGTTTGGGGCTTCAGAAGATGCAAGAGCATATGTGCTGCAAACATTATTTTCCTGGATTTAGTTTATTAGAAAATGCCATCTAATGGAAACCATAATTGTAGCAAACATCATACTTTATGGCTTTCAGTAGATGGCCTGCAACTGAAACTAATGTAATGACAATTGATTTTTTTATGTGACATCAAAGTCTAAGTTAAGGTCGGAAAAATATAACTGAATCTTCTTATGACTCAGATATCCTATAAATAGAGGAAATAATTCATAGCTCAGAAATATTTTAGTTATCTAGTATGTTTACTGATCTCTCTTTAGTACATCTACTCCACAGCGATTGTTTTGGCTTGTTGAAACACAAAGTCATGGTGTTTTAGATTAGAGTCCTTTGTGCTTCAGCAGTTTGAACTATCTTCCATCTTTGAGCTGTTTTTTACTGGCGCTATTATTAACTTCTGCAGAGGTGAAGCACTTTCTGGTTCTCCAGGATTAATGAAAAGGTATTCAGCATGTGAATAATTTAGGTTCGTCCTCCTTCATCTCTGAACTCCGTTTGGACACAAACCCACTTATCGTCCTGCAGTTTCCTCCTCTCCTAAAATAAATAAATATTTTTTTTTATCTTATATTGAATGTACTGTTGTTTACTATAACTTAAATTGAAATTAAGGAAAAAATTATTGATTATATAGGCTAAATAAAAATCACACAGAGTGCAAAACTTGCAATTCAGCTTCTGCTTGTGGCTGAGGAGGGTAGCATTTTTTATGTTAGTTTTCAAAAGTTGTGCTTTAAAATCTAAGTTAAAGGAACTTCAGAACTGCTTTGACTGCAATTATGTCCGCACTCTTTAAATATCTAATATCTTTATCTAAAAACTGCTGCTCTGCAATAAAAGTTATCATCAAAGAAATTTAACAGTCAGCTGTTTATTAAGTTTCCTGCTGCTACATTGTGGTACAGTGAGTCTGCATGCATCTTCATCACTTCATCAAGTTGCACTGGAAAAAAATCCTAAAAACGTAACAGTTCTTTTTAAAATAGATGTGTGAAAATCACACAGAATACAACCATCTGAGCAAATCGGTTTCTCTGCAGAAATGTTTATCATCACTAACTGTTATAAAATGCTATATCTGAAACATTTGCACAATAAGCACAAACCCTGTTTCAAGACATCAGTAGTTTGTAACATTGAAACAATAAAAGTATTATCACAGATTTCCTAAACAGACATGCTGGGTCTCCCTTTGGTAATGGTGGACATCTGAATACATCTACTTCACTGAGTTTCATGGTTTCAAAAGTTAATTTAACAGGAATATGGGTTTAAAACTCTATTTAAACTCTTGACAAAGCTTAATTTCCCTTGTCTTCCTCTAGTTTAGCTTGGAACTACTTATAAGACTATAAACACTCAATGGGAGGAAACAGAATTTGTACATGGCTTGATTGTTGATGCCAGAAAATCGGATTTCAGTATTTCGAAAACGATGGATCTACTGGGAATTTCACACACAACAATCTATGCGGTTTATGGAGTCTGGTTCGAAAAAGGGAAAATATCCAGTGGGAAGCAGTGTTGTGGTAAAACTTAACAACTAAAAACGTATCTGTTTAGAGCTGCCTTTGAGTAATGTTTTCATGTATCATGTTTTGTGTGTGATTCTTGCTTTATTGCTGTTTTTATTTATATGCTTTGTCTGTGTTTTACCGCAATTTTTATTTTACCCCATAATCATGTAAAGCACCTTGAATTACCTTGTTGTTGAATGTGTGGTATATAAATAAAATTGCCTTGCCTTGCCTTGTTGATGTTTTAAGGGGAGTGTGGGCAAAGTGGTTCAATGTGACATAAAAGCAACAGTTGCTCCAATAACCACTCCTTACAACTATGACAACCAGAATACCATCACTGAACACACAATGGATCAAATCTTGAAGCAGATGGACTACAGTTGAGGCTTCAGTTTGCAATGATCACCAAAATTAGGCAAGAACTATGGGGTCAGATCAGTCTCATTAAGAACAAACTCATGCAGGGTTTTTCACAAATTCACATGCTCATTCACAAATGCACACGCTCTGGTTCACAAATATAATTTTGAAGAAAAACTTGGAATATAACTTCACAAATGCACACGATCTGTTTCACAAATGCACACAATCTGTTTCACAAATGCACACGATCCGTTTCACAAATATAATTTTGAGGGAAGCTTCAAATATAAACTCACAGATCATACGAATTGCTAAATTTGCATTTACGAACCACTTCTCATTCGCAAATCTCTCTGTATTTGTGAGAGAATTTTGTGTGGTGAATTTTGAGACTGTTGTAACGTTGCAGGTCAACAAACGACACCATTGGCTAATGAATCTGTCAATCACATTTACGATTCTGATTGACAGAATCGTCAGCTAACCAATGTCTTCGTTTTCAGCCAATCGTATGGCTGCTTCCAAGAGAGTTCTGACACTCCCATAGACTTCTATGGAAAGAATGGAATGCGGAAGTCATGTGGGTCTGCAGCTGCAGATACTTCCAAACAGCGCAGCGTCATTGACCGCAGTTCATCCTCGGCGCAGTGTTGCCAACTTAGCGACTTTGTCGCTATTTCTAACGACTTTTCGGGCCCCCTTAACGACTTTTTTTTTTCAAAAGGCGCCTTGCGACAAATCTAGCGACATTTCTGACCACCCTTAGCTACTTTCTGTGAAACTTTGTCGCCGATATTTCCTGCAGTTTAGAGACCCAGCTTGCTCCTTCCCGACGCTCAGAAAGGGAATGATCTGTGCATGTGTATACAGCGTGATCAGAGTATGTTGACTGACCAATCATAAACCTTTTTCGGTTCATTTCATCCACTCACAAACAAAGTTGTTTAGTAGTTAATGTTAGTTCAAAAGTAAAAAATAAATCTGCATGTATACAAGACCGATCTTTCAACGGGAATACTATGAACCACGTGACCGCGTGTCGGCTAGTTCAAAGTCTGTCGTAACTCTATCTTTATGACGCTGCGCTGGCAGAGCTGTTATATGCGCAAGCGCAGTGAAGTTTAACCGCGACACATGGCGATAATTAGCGACCGTTATATACAGTCAATGGTAGCGACATGCATCAGTCTCACACGTTAAGTACCACATTTCGCCATGTGTCGCGGTTGAACTTCACGGCGCATGCGCACAAAACAGCTCTGCTAGTGAGGAGAAAATGTAAGCAGCCATACCATTGGCTGAAAACGAAGACATTGGTTAGCTGACGATTCTGTCAATCAGAATCGTAAATGTGATTGACAGATTCATTAGCCAATGGTGTCGTTTGTTGACCTGCAACGTTACAACAGTCTCAAAATTCACCACACAAAATTCTCTCACAAATACAGAGAGATTCGCAAATGAGAAGTGATTCGTAAATGCACATTTAGCGATTCGTATGATCTGTGAGTTTATATTTGAAGCTTCCCTCGAAATTATATTTGTGAACCAGAGCGTGTGCATTTGTGAAAAACCCTGCATGAGTTTATTCTTAATGAGACTGATCTGACCCCATAAAGAAAAAGCTTGGAAAAATGTCACCTGATCTGGATGTCTCCAGGAATGTAACACCAGGTTAAATCCACAACAGGAAGAATTAAGACATTTTTGAAAACATAAGGAGTCCAACAAAGGTGTGTTTCATAAAGTGATCCAGGAGTAATAAACAGGTATTATATCATTGTTTCTCTGTTTGTGTGGTCTGACCTTGGAGTAAATTTGTTGGAGAATCCACTCTAATTGGAGAAGTATTGGCTTCAAATGGTTTGGAAAGGAACTTTCAACCCTTCCCACTTGATGGGGAAGGTAACAGCTGGTTCTTCAAGGTTAATGCTGATATCTTTCCACTCTGGCACTTTACTAACACGCACGCGTGCATGTGTACATTCACACAACCGTGTGCTCCAGATCAACAAAATGGCAAAGCTCCTTATTTTGCAATGGTGGTCACACCTGCAGATGATTAACTAAAATGCATTTGACTAAACACATTTCAAAGTATTTCCCAAGAAACCAATGTATTCTGTAAAACTGCAGTTGAACTTTGATAATACGATTACATTTTTTTTTTTTATGATTTCAACCTTTTTTTATACTCAGAAAAGAAATCTGTCACTGTCCGTGGCACTGATACATAAACCTGAAGAATTATCTGATGTAAAGCTTTTTAACACTGCTTGCAGTGGCTGCACATTTATATTTAAATTGTTATCATAGAACCTAATTTCGGCTTGAACAAAAAACTTATTTTTGGAGTAAGCAGTTTTCTTCACTAACTGAAATGTTTTTGCTTAAACAAGAGAAATACTAGCTCAGGCTGTGAGCCTCCGGGAACATAACAATGCATCTCAACCCAACATATCAACAAGAGGACATGATTCAAAGAATATATCAGAGGGGCACTTTCTTTGCTCATTCTTTTTTAGATCATTGTCAGCCACGCACATTAGGAAGAGGAAATATAGAATGTGTCCACATAGCTGCTTTGTCTCATATTAAAAAAATAGACGCTCCATCTACCTCCTGGTAAAGACCAAGTTTCTTCTGAACTAGTTTTACTTTTGTGTGTCCCCTAGGCGCTCAGAGTGCTGTAAAAAAGCAGATTTGTACATTTACCTAAAAGCACACCACAGACTAAAACAGTCCCATTTCTCCCTAAAGGGAAGGTTTTTGCATTCTCGCAGCAGCTCTGCATCTGTGACATTTTAGGGAGCAATATGTCAGAAATGGATGGGAGTAAGATGCCAGCTCAACCATGTGATCGAGTTTCCCTCATGTCCTTGATGATATTTTACAAAGTGCACAACGAATAGCTGAGCTATAAAAACCCATTATCTCCTGTTGGGTATGCTTAAGAAGTGGTGTTTGCCACAGCTGAGGGAATGCTAATTTTATATTACCAAAAAGTGATGAGAGCTCCAGGGCCTCTGAACAGCTTCATTTACCTGAGGATTATCAATCAAAGAAATGTTCATAAGAAAGGAAACAAAAGCAGGGAAACATTAAGTTAGAGCTGCTTTGTGGGGAGAATAAAAACAACAGAGACTCGCTCTAAAGTGTTCTTTTGACTAAAAAGTACTAAAACATAGCTTACAACACCAGAAAGAACAATACTGAGATTCGTGCTCAATGGAAACATTTCTAAGCATTCATCAAATACTGCATCTCTTCTTTAACTTTAACCTTTGTTTTGTTTTCATTTTAATTCAACTTAGTCATAATGATGACATTAAAGATGTCTTTTTATCCACTGGAAATTTTTTCAAGATCCTGAACAGAACTTCATAATTTATCTCACTCAATGTTTTAATACCGTATAAAGTCCTCTAGAAACATCTTGAGTCATGTCATTTCCTTTTAAAACTTACTTCCAAAGACCCAGATTTCTTTGTATGTACTTGTGTTGATCAACAGATTTGCAGTCTTTCTGTAGAAGTTTTCTTTGGACTTTTGTTGCTTTTTCACCCATTTTCAGTTCCTCCACCTGAGTAATGTGTGTACTGATTAATAATACTTTAAAAGATTGTAACCGCGGTGACAATAAATACAGTCAAGCATTTGCCAAAGGTGACAAGAAGTCTCTCACATTGCTTTGGAGAAGTTTTGGTCCTCTGCTCTTGGGAGAATTGTTTTAATTCGGTTACCTTGGAGGGTTGTCAATAGCATGATGCTTGTTTAAGGTCATATAACCTTTATGGATATCAACGGTTCTCCCTGCCCTCTGTTCATTGCTGTAAATATCTTCAGGATCTCTTTAGGATCATCCCGAGTGTGTGCCTGCAGTTTGGTCCTGCCTCAAAAACTCCCAAAACTTGACAATTGATTTATACTTTCTCAAGCAATTTATCTTTGCTTCATATGTGGCCCTTTTATAAAGACCTGTCTCCAAAAGCACTCATTGCATCAGAAAAGGGAATTTTAATGTTGCCTTTCTGCTTTGGAAAGCAATGGAAAAGCAGATTGTGATTTGTTTCTGCTAGTAATATATATATATATATATATATATATATATATATATATATATATATTGGTTCATTAAAAAATGTCAAGATTTCTATGATTTTTGGCACAGAAAAATAATAAAATATATACTTTCTAGTGAGACTTTACATGAACAGTCTGCAGACTGAAAGAAAACAAAAAAATTTAATCACCTTCAGGTTATGGAGGTTCTTTCCAACATGTTGTATCTAGGAGAACCCACAAACTTATTATTAATTAGGAAGCATTCACAAAAGCTGCCTCCAATCTGTATTCAGAAATACAATAAAGGTGCAATGCAACAATTCAGTTCTAATAAGTTCAAATTAGACCCGTTTACCTCCACAGAACCAGGACAGCTACAGAGATGACCAGAGACTTGGTCTGAAATGCGAATTTTTGTAGCTTCCAGATTAGAATCATCCACATAAGCCAGGTCACTCTAACACATTGAACATCAAACCTCTCCACCCTTTGCCGATGGTGGCCTTTCACAGAGAGCTGCTGCTATTGACTGAGAAACTCTTTGCAAAGACTAAAAATGAGAGGCATAAAAGGGTCTCCAGGGTCCCAACTTGTAGATGGATTTTGTGAAAGAGCAGAGCTGCCCTAAAAAGTGGATGACCAGCTGTGAGAATGGAGGGGGGGCAACCAGAAGCACAAAGCATTTATTGAGTGGGCAAGGCTTGAAAGCTCATGCACCTGAAAAAATGGATAAGGTCATTATCCTGCTGCTTTTACAGATTCATTTTAAACATCAATGATGCAACTGCTGGATAAATCTGAAAGGGCTTCAGTCTGCCTTTAAGTTCCCCTCCCCTTAAACACAAGTGTTTCTCAAGTGCGCGAAAGGTCACCCTGGAAGAGAGTCCCTAACCCAAAACAGGCTGATAAAGCTGTGAGGAGTGAAGGTGAACAAGAGCCAGTATAAGTCAGTACAATCAATAACAAGAATTGCAAAGAAAGGAAGGAACAGTTTTTGGGGTTGTAGTTTCTAACCTTCAGCATTAAAAAACAGCCACAATCCAAAGAAAAGCTTTGGAAGACCTCCAGACACCCCAGTGAGGTCTTGATCTGTACTATATAAGGAGGATACAAGAAAATCTGTCTGCTAGGGAGGAAAATCTAAAGAAACAAGGAATGAGACAGGACTTTCACACAGTATGGCATGAGCTGGAAGGGTCCATAACAAAATCAATACCTTAACAGTCAATATAGAAAAAAAATTCACAAACAGACCAACAAAGCTGAAACCAGATATTTACATATAAAAGGACACATGAACCTTTTTTCTCATTGTCTGACATTAAATTTGACTAAACTAATTTATTTTTGCACCTTTTTTTTCTATTTGCTAAATGCCAAAATAATGAAAGAGATTCATTTTGATTTCTTTATTCAAATTCAGATGTTTACATAGCATTACTGTGCCACTGAGAAATTTGGGAAAGCCATAACAGGCTACTGTTTTTCATAAAATCTATTATTGCTTTGTTAAATTTATATATTTAGATGCCTTCTGTTACATATTTGATAAAATTACCATTTGAACTGCATAACTTGGGTAAAACAAGTTGGGTATCCTTCCACAAGCTTCTCAGAATAATTACCTTGAATTTTGGCCTTATTCTCCTGACAGAACTGAGTCAAGTTTGTAGCTTAGCTTACCGTTCAGCTTTTGCAACACATTTACAGTGGATAATCAATGGAGATCAGGTCTCCAAGACATTCATTTTGTTGTTCTTCAGGCACTTTGTAACCACTTTGACTATATTCTTAGGGTTAGCGTCCATTTGGAAGACCCATTTATGTCCAAGCTTCAAATTCTGATGTTTTAAGTTGTTACTTCAATATTTTCACACAATATTCATTCCTTATAATGACATCTATTTTGTGAAATGCACCAGTCCATGCTGCAGTAAAACACCCTCACATTTTGCCACCCCTGTACTTCCCAGTTAAGACTGTGTTCTTAGGCTCCCAAGCTTCCCTTTTTTACGTGAACAAGACCCCCAGATACTTAAACTCCTCCACTTGGGGAAGGACCCCATCCCCGACCCGGAGAAGGCACCCCACCCTTTTCCGGCTCAAGACCATGGCCTCGGATTTGGAGGTGCTGATTCTCATCCCAGCCGCTTCACACTCGGCTGCGAACCGCTCCAGCGAAAACTGTAGATCACGTTCCGATGAAGCCAACAGGACCACGTCATCTGCAAAAAGCAGAGACCCGATCCTGAGGCCACCAAAATGGATCCCCTCAATGCCTTGGCTGCGCCTAGAGATCCTGTCCATAAAAGTTAGGAACAGGGTCTTGTTCACGAATTAGGGAAAAATTGAGTGGGAGATCGATATACGGATTGGTGGGGCATCTGCAGTTATGCGGGCGCTTTACCGGTCTGTCGTGGTGAAGAGAGAGCTGTGCCGAAAGGCGAAGCTCTCGATTTACCGGTCGATCTACGTTCCTTCCCTCATCTATGGTCACGAACTCTGGGTGGTGACCGAAAGAACGAGATCACGGATACAAGCGGCTGAAATGAGTTTCCTCCGCAGAGTGTCTGGGCTCTCCCTTAGAGATAGGGTGAGAAGCTCAGTCATTCGGAGGGAGCTCAGAGTAGAGCCGCTGCTTCTCCACATCGAGAGGAGTCAGTTGAGGTGGCTCGGGCATCTGGTCAGGATGCCTCCTGGACGCCTCCCTGGTGAGGTGTTTCAGGCACGTCTCACCGGGAGGAGGCCCAGGGGAAGGCCCAGGACACGCTGGAGGGACTATGTTTCTCGGCTGGCCTGGGAGCGCCTTGGGGTTCCTACCGAGGAGCTGGAACAAGTGACTGGGGAGAGGGAAGTCTGGGTCTCTTTGCTTAGGCTGCTGCCCCGGCGACCCGACCCCTGATAAGCGGAAGAAAATGGATGGATGGAGCTTCCCTTTTTTTGTCCAAATATCATGATTATCATCAATGCCAAACAGTTAGGTTTTAGTTCCAACAGACCATGGGATATGTCTCCAGAAAATGAAGGTATTTGCCTCAAATACTGTCTGAGACTATAGTCGGTTAATAGATTACTCTTTTCAATATGTATAAGGACACCGTCTTACCAGCTTTAGTCAGCATCTTCACAACGTCTTTTCGTTTTAGTTCTGGGGTTGAAGCAGACATTTTGCTATAGAGATGTTCATTTCTAAGACAGAGAACCCATCTCCTTCCTGAACAGTATAATGGCTGGACATTTCCATGTGTTCACACTTACAGATTATTGTTTGAAAAAAAATTATTGTGACACCTTTAGTAAAATGAGAAATGCACCAGAGGATGAACTTCCTGGTATCTTGGCTGATTTTAATTTTCCCATGATGCTACAAAAGGACTCACACCTCCGGCAGAACTTTGAACACGTCCCGGGGGAGACGGGGGACATCGAGTCCGAGTGGACCATGTTCCGCGCCTCCATTGCCAAGGCGGCTGACCGAAGCTGTGGCCGCAAGGTGGTCGGTGCCTGTCGCGGCGGCAACCCCCGAACCCGCTGGTGGACACCGGCGGTAAGGGATGCTGTCAGGCTGAAGAAGGAGTCCTATCGGGTCTTTTTGGCTTGTGGGACCCCTGAAGCAGCTGATAGGTACCGACAGGCCAAGCGGGATGCGGCTCGGATGGTTGCTGAGGCAAAAACTCGGGCGTGGGAGGAGTTTGGAGAGACCATGGAAAACGACTTCCGTACGGCTTCGAAGCGATTCTGGTCCACCATCCGGCGTCTCAGGGGGGGAAAGCGGTCTGCCACCAACACTGTTTACAGTGGGGATGGTGTGCTGCTGACCTCGACGCGGGATGTTTTGGGTCGGTGGATGGAATACTTCGAAGACCTCCTCAATCCCACCAGCACGCCTTCCAATCTGGAAGCAGGGTTTGGGGACTTGGGGTCGGGCTCTCCAATCTCTGGTGTTGAGGTCACCGAGGTCGTTAAAAAGCTCCTCGGTGGCAAGGCTCCGTGGGTGGATGAGATTCGGCCGGAGTTCCTCAAGGCTCTGGATGTTGTGGGGCTGTGTTGGTTAACGCGGCTCTGCAATATTGCGTGGACATCGGGGGCAGTTCCCTTGGATTGGCAGACCGGGGTGGTGGTCCCCCTGTTTAAAAAGGGGGACCACAGGGTGTGTTCCAACTACAGGGGGATCACACTTCTGAGCCTCCCCGGTAAGGTCTATTCAGGGGTTCTGGAGAGGAGGGTCCGACGGATAGTCGAACCTCGGATCCAGGAGGAACAATGCGGTTTTATTCCTGGCCGTGGAACACTGGACCAGCTCTACACCCTCAGCAGGGTCCTGGAGGGTGCGTGGGAGTTCGCCCAACCGGTCTACATGTGTTTTGTGGACTTGGAGAAGGCGTTCGACCGTGTCCCTCGGGGGGCCCTGTGGGGGGTGCTCCGGGAGTATGGGGTACCGGGCCCCTTGATACGGGCTGTTAGGTCCCTGTACGACCGGTGCCAGAGTTTGGTTTGCATTGCCGGCAGTAAGTCGGGCTTGTTTCCAGTGAGAGTTGGACTCCGCCAAGGTTGCCCTTTGTCACCGATCCTGTTCCTAACTTTTATGGACAGGATCTCTAGGCGCAGCCAAGGCGTTGAGGGGATCCGTTTTGGTGGCCTCAGGATCGGGTCTCTGCTTATTGCAGATGATGTGGTCCTGTTGGCTTCATCGGAGCGTGATCTACAGCTTTCGTTGGAGCTGTTCGCAGCCTAGTGTGAAGCGGCTGGGATGAGAATCAGCACCTCCAAATCCGAGGCCATGGTCTTGAGCCGGAAAAGGGTGGGGTGCCTTCTCCGGGTCAGGGATGGGGTCCTTCCCCAAGTGGAGGAGTTTAAGTATCTGGGGGTCTTGTTCACGAATGAGGAAAAAATGGAGCGGGAGATCGATAGACGGATTGGTGGGGCATCTGCAGTTATGCGGGCGCTCTACCGGTCTGTCGTGGTGAAGAGAGAGCTGAGCCAAAAGGCGAAGCTCTCGATTTACCGGTCGATCTACGTTCCTACCCTCATCTATGGTCACGAACTCTGGGTGGTGACCGAAAGAACGAGATCACGGATACAAGCGGCTGAAATGAGTTTCCTCCGCAGAGTGTCTGGGCTCTCCCTCAGAGATAGGGTGAGAAGCTCAGTCATCCGGAGGGGGCTCAGAGTAGAGCCGCTGCTTCTCCACATCGAGAGGAGTCAGTTGAGGTGGCTCGGGCATCTGGTCAGGATGCCTCCTGGACGCCTCCCTGGTGAGGTGTTTCAGGCACGTCTCACCGGGAGGAGGCCCAGGGGAAGGCCCAGGACACGCTGGAGGGACTATGTTTCTTGGCTGGCCTGGGAGCGCCTTGGGGTTCCTCCCGAGGAGCTGGAACAAGTGGCTGGGGAGAGGGAAGTCTGGGTCTCTTTGCTTAGGCTGCTGCCCCCGTGACCCGACCCCGGATAAGCGGAAGAAAATGGATGGATGGAGCTTCCCTTTTTTTGTCCAAATATCATGATTATCATCAATGCCAAACAGTTAGGTTTTAGTTCCAACAGACCATGGGATATGTCTCCAGAAAATGAAGGTATTTGCCTCAAATACTGTCTGAGACTATAGTCGGTGGATGGATGGATGGATGGGTACAAAAGGAGGCACTTCGTTTTAGATCTTGCCTTAAAAAATATAAAAATGTTTGCCTCCATTAAACTCAAATTTTGTGAAAAAACAGTGTTTTTCCAAAATGCCTAAAAGCATAGTAAGGTACTTTATTTTTTTTATTTTTTTTTTTAAGTGGATACATTTTGCTATTTATCAAACAGAAGTAAGTTTGGTAATCCTATCTGGCCTAAATTGGGAAGTTTACTCTGATTTATTTTCAGAGATTGGAAAGAATGTCTGTGTCTCCATAAACTGCATATGTAACTATCTGGTTATCTCCATATGTATGCCATTGATATGAATGAAATAGTCTTTTACCTGACAGATAAATTTGTAAAACTTTCAAATACATGCTAATGAATATTCCAGAGTGGCATATGTGTTAAGAAGTAAATCAGAAGGCATCTGTTACCCGACTACATTACGTTTTACAGTCACTGGCTATAAAATCAACCACACAACTAAAATAAGGGAATTAAAATGCAAATTTTTATACTGTTCACATCTGAGCTCCAACTTGTGAACTTATATTTCATGTCACAAGTGATGTAACCCCTCTTTTATTTTAATACCCAACTTAGCAAACCCTCAAAATATCTATAATGACTCATTCTCCTGAAACCCCCCCCCATGTTGTTCTAATAAATCAGTTACAAAGAGTGTTTTCAATGTGGGAGTCCAGACTAAAAGCGAAGGGGCTTCGTTCAGGCAGAATAATGAGTGCCAGACTGTTATTTAAAGCCTGCAAGGAAGCCATGACAACAGAAGACCACCACCGGAGAAGGAAATAGGTGTGCTTTTTACAGGGAGAACGAATCTGAAGTTATAATGTTTCGTATGACAGCCACTCAAGGACCTTGCTGAGCTGAAACCAAATACTGTAAACCTGACTGGTGAAAGTTTGAAGGAAATAAAGGCTGATATTATTGTGTAATATGCAATATGCATTTGCCCCACTGCAAAGGTTTCTGTGTTGTAGTAATGTGTTATTAAAGTTTAACTGAGAAGCCTGGTGGAGAATAGATTTACAAGCTCAGTGATGAAATAATTGTTTTTTTTCATTTATCAGATCGGCATTATGAAGCTGTAAACATAACATAAAGAATAGGATATTTGTGAAGTGGAAGGAAAATAATACATGGTTTGGATGTCTATTTTTTATTTTTTACAAATAAATCTTTGAAAAATGTAATGTGGGATAAGTATTTTGGGGTACTAGCTTTGAACACAGTGAGAAAAAAAGATTTCCCCATATTTCTTTCCACCAAAATAGTTTGAATTCAATCAACCTGAATGGGGAGGATGTGTGAAAATCAATTTTCAAATCTTGCTGCAGATTCCTGAGTTGGATTTAGTTCTGGACTTTTACTGGGCTATTCTAACTCTTGAATAGGGTTTGAGTACGACATTGTAACTCTGTCTGTACTTTTAGGACTAGTGTCATGCAGTAAGGTGAACTTCACACAGTCTTAATTATTTTGCAGTCTCTAACAGTTCTTCTGTAGGATTGCCTTTTATTGAGATCAGTCTTATCAATGTTTAAAAGTGGAGAGGGTCTGTTCAAGGCCATGTGCTATGTTTGCCACAAATACCTTTTTGACAAAAAGTAAAGTTGCATTTTGTTCTTATGTTATTAGAGCACTGCCTTCCACATACTTACTGTGACCATTACATGGCTTAACTTGAAAGGAGACTTCTTTTTTCTTTCTTATAACAATGTGTTCCGTCTTGCCACTTTTCAATAAAGACTACATTTGTGAAGTGCATGACTAATATTGTCCTGTCAGCAGATCTAAGCTGGTTCCCCAGAGTTGCCACATGCCTCTGGATAGTTTAGGAGGTACTTATACTTAGATTAAGCCAATTAGTTAGTAAATGTGTAGTTTAATCTAAGTATACGTTGCTCCTAAACTAATTAAAATGTTGGCTAATTTATTTAGGAATTTATTTAGGAATATCAGAGTAAAGGGGTCTGAAACATAGTCAATATATGTTTGTTTTTTTGTGAATGAAAAAAAATTAAACCATGTGTCATTTGGTTTTCATTGTATTATTTTACACAGCTTTGTATTGATCTAACACATAAAAGCAAAGTTAAGTGCATTTAGGTTTTTGTGATATTATGTAAATGTTGATGTTTGATATTAACAGGCATCCAGTAGATCTGATTGCATGTGGTTTACTTCTAGCTACAAGTGTGTTCTTTTTCAGACCGTATGCAAGGGCCCCTTTCCTACAACAAGCAAGAGCCAGACTAAGATAAGTAAAAAGACAACACAAAAGGCTATGACAGGGAAACAATGGAGCTTATGAATAGAGAAAGATAACTGACAGCCTGCAGGCGTGACGAACAGTACCCTGGGGCTAAACTTGAGGGGGAGCAGAAAAAAAGACTAGCACAAATTAAGGAACAGATTAAAAGTACATAAGAAAAATGAGGTATAACATGAAATAACATCAACAGAACTGCAAAACATAAAACCACTAATCAAGGATTTTTCGACATCCTGCTTGTTGGGAAATATGAAATGAGTTTCGACACATAATTTTCACCTCATTGCTGATTTTTTAATTCCTATGCTGGTTATTCTGCTCTACTCCCCCGTCTGTAATGTGGACTCTCACTGTTCAGTGCGATGTGGCAGTCCATTGTCGAGTAATTCTTACAGTTCTGTTGAATGTTTCATTTTCCAAAATTTGTTTTGTGTTTGTTGCAAACAGCAAGCAGAAAATATGCTTCTACATACCACTTTGATAAAAAAATGTAACACCTTGACCAAAAAAACAGCTTTTAACAGTTTGCCTACATTTAGTCCACCTGTCAAAAAACAAAGCAAAAAAGAAGTTTGCAAAGTGGCCTATTCAAAGTCTGGATGGAAATCTGACTGTGTTGCACCCATCGCTGCAGATCAAACCCTGTGTTTTCCATGCTGTTTCCAGAATAAACCTTTCCAGTAAAGACTGAAGACACAATGGAGTTCATGTGCCTTTGTTTTTGTTCTTTTTTACAGGTTGCCTTCGATCAAACTTTCACACTAGCTGTCGAGATCTGCTCACTCTGTTCAAGGATCATTACGAGGTCTGATAAACCGTATCTAATCTCCACCTGTAGGATCATCTAGCTGCAGAAACGCTGAGTCATACCTGGATTGATTACTGATGCATAACATATGAAGTGCTATATTTGGTTGGAGTCAGCATCATCCAAATTATCTCAGTTTCCCTTCAACCTTCACCGAATGTTTCACACCCGGATGTTAATGCGCAGCCAAGCATTCACTCCTTCCATTTCGACCTTCAGAGCGCAGAACGCATTTTTCGGATTTTTGGAGCTGAAGCTGCGCTCCCTGAAAATATGACAGCACGAACACTTTACATATCGCAGCGTCTGATCTGTCTCTCTCAGCCAGCAAAGCTGACAGATCATCATCTGAGCCGGAGGATGAGGAGGTGGAGGCTGGACGAAGGAGTGATAAGGAGAGAAACAACGGGTGGAGTGGTGTGTTTTTCAGTCTTCAGAGTGTGCGTGGGCATACATGGCCTTACTTTGAAGTGTTTTCCTGCTGGGGACCACAGTTTCTCACAGACCCCTGCCTGGAATCGAATCCGATGCAGAGAAAAGCACAGAAACACAAAGCAGAGACAGTGAGAGAAAAGATGTGGACGCATCAAACGACCTACCATTCATCTTGGAAAAGCTGACCCTTGTCTGTGCATGACTCAGCCAGTCTTGGTATTTCCGTCTGAGCAATCAGGCTTTTATTGTCAGCCCTACTGAGCTAAAAACATATCCACAGAGTAAAAATTATGGCCCACTGTTGAACTCGCACACACCATGTGAGGTTTTCAAAAAATCGAACAAATGTTGGGAAAATGGAAAGATCTTTCCAACATTTTGTGTTCAAGCTTTACTTCACATAGTACTGCAATATGCTTATTTAGCTCCTTTAAGATATTCGGTCTAATTGTTCTCTGTTTGCAACTCAGACTCATAAAATGAAGGAAACAAAATCTACAAACGTAGATAGCAGATGGATCTATTTATTGGAAATAAAGGTAGCTTTTGACAATATATTATCAAGCCTTAGAAGCCAAAATTCGATGTTTGGTTTACTGGAACATAAAGGGTTTCCACACTAGTTAAATGAGACAAATAATAAACTTTTTGACCTTCATACATAACACTATGTATGGCAGAAACTAACTCTGCACATTACCCAGAACAAACCATCCCCCCAATGCAACATGATGATGGCAGTGTGATGCTGTGGGGATGTTTTTCATGAACGGGAAACAGGAAGAGGCACAGAGTTGATTAGAAGATGGATGGAGGTAAATGTAGGAGAATCCTGGAGGGAAACCTGTTAAAGACTTCAAAAGACTTAAAACTATCTACCTTTCAGAAGGACAAAGACCCTAAATCTGCAGCCAGAGCTACAAGTGAATGACCCATTTCCAATTTAGACTTGGAAAGCATGGTTCATAGATCCACTCTTTCCAATCTGACTGGGCTTAAGCTGTTTATCTCAAATCAAAACAATTCCCTAGTAGTAGGTCTTCACTCAGTGGGTCTGAATAATGCCAGCCACATTTTTCAGCATTTTATTTGTAAAAAATAAATAAATCATTTGTCTTTTTCCTTCGACCTCACAATGATCTAGTAGTTTGTCGTGGTTTAGCACATAAAATCCCAATCTAATATGTTGAAGTTTGTGGTTGTGACAAAATGTGGAAAAGGTCAAGGGGTCTTTTGCAAGTCACTATATCTGTCCAGTGTGCTAGGTGAATAGAGAGGCATGGTTGAACATTATGACTGTGGGTTCTTACTATGTAATTGTATTAACTTATTGTGTTAACTTGGATTTTCAAGCACCCAAGCACACTTTTGTAATCAATCACATTTGTTTTATCTCTTCCTCCTTTACCCAGATGCTGTCAGTTCTTTATCTATACCCATTTCATCCTTTCATTCTCAGTATCCTTCTTCTTCCATGGTCTGTTTGAAAACCAGTTTTCCCAAGGCTCCAGCAGCAAGTCTCCCCGGAGTCGGTGCAAAGCTCAAAACCACTTCCTGTACTGTACATCCTCTGGAAATGTTCTCACTAATAAGCCTTTAATCTCAACTTGATGTGGTGTGATCCTTGCCTGTAATAGGGCAGACTATGAAGTTAAAGAGTGAAAGGTTATTTCTCCGTTAATTATCTAGAATATAATGGAAATGAACTTTAGTACTTTGTTCTCTCCTGGAACATCCTTCATGAAAGGAAGGGAAAGTTTCTCCCAAATAGTTGTCAATAGCCAAATCTGTAATAAAAATGTTTATACAGTCAAACTAATCTTAATCATACAAATTAGAAATTTCATAAGCAAATTTGAAATGCAAAGATACTATAATATCTACACCATCTAGACGTTTCTAGGGTTTAAGTCATTCTTTTAAAGTATTTTTTCCAGGTCTGCTCAAGAGTGAAAACAAATAGAAAAAGATGTCTGGAAAACTGCATTTCTAGACTTTTGTCCAAGTCTTCCTTCCTTCCTTCCTTCCTTCCTTCCTTCCTTCCTTCCTTCCTTCCTTCCTTCCTTCCTTCCTTCCTTCCTTCCTTCCTTCCTTCCTTCCTTCCTTCCTTCCTTCCTTCCTTCCGTGCGTCGGTCCATCAGTTTTTTGTTGTTGTTTACACTTATAAACAATTTCAGTTAAAGCTTTTTCCCCCTGCAGTCTCACTCCTGCTCAGTTTTTGTCCCAATTCTTATTTTATTTATCTATTTATTTGAGTAAAATTGGGTTGTTCTTTTTCAGATTACTACGGTGTATGGATTTATATTTACAGTTAAAAGGGAGAAAAGAAGGTAACAAAATATTGTATGTGTTTTCTTTGGTTTAACCCAAATAAGTTTGTTCTAATTAGCTACTGTATGATCTTTAACATGTTTTTCTATTTTGGCTTAATTTATCTAGAACAAATCCAACTTGGCCTGCTTTAACAACATGTATCCTAACACACACACACACACACATTTTAGTCTATATATATATATAAATATATAAATAAATATATATATATATATATATATATATATATATATATATATATATATATATATATATATATATATATATATTTTTTTTTTTTTTTTTAATATATATTTTTTTTCTTACATATTTGTTGTGCAGGAATACGATCTGTATTTATGCTTGCATTGCACTCTGTAGACTAAAATCATTTTAAACAGCTTTTTTTTCTTTGCTTTTTTTATCACATTATTTGTATTAATTGCTTAACCATCACAGAACATTTGTGACCCTGTGAAATCATCTTATCACAGACACAAAAACACTGAGCCATGGGATCAATGACTCAACTTTGCCTAACTGCTTCTGAACTAATTTTGTCTCTTTGGAAGCGATCTGGCTAAAATATAATTTTTTGAGACATTGTGCATGGGTAGGAAAAGGTGATTTAGCTAATCTATTTTTTTTCTTTTTAATACAATTTTGAGTTTATAAACTGTAAACAAGATGTTTACTTATTCATGTTAAACTCTCAAAACAGGAAAAGGGCAGATTCGTGTCTTTATTTTGCGTTTAAAATGGAGTCTGAAATAGTTTTATTATGGCTTCACACTCTACAGAAGCCACAAATCACATTGGAAACAACACATGCAGAAGAAATGCAACGATTCCAGCGTTATGTACAGGGTTTCCCAACATAATCAAGAGCCTAAGTTTTCAGTGGTCCTACTGGCTTTGATGGTTTTCATTCTTGACTTTTTCTGCGCTCCTGCCCTCCAGACTTCAGCTCCATCAGCTCTACTTCGTGCTTCGCCGCAGTCTCCAGCACTTTCTGTTTGTTGTAGAACACAACAAAGTTATTGATGATCGGGTGGATGGGCAGAGCGATGGCGATCACCCCGCACAGAAAGCTGACGGCAGCGTTGCACTTGCCCAGTGTGGTTTTGGGGTAGATGTCCCCGTAGCCCACGGTGGTCATGGTGATGATGGCCCACCAGAAAGACTGTGGGATGCTACTGAACAGTGTCTCCGGGTGGCTTTGCTCCATGGTGTAGGCCAGCGCGGAGAACACGAAGATTCCCACGCCCATGTACATGAGGAGCAGCCCCAGCTCCTTGAAGCTCTGCTTCAGCGCGTAGGTCAGGGTCTGCAGGCCGGAGGAGTGGCGTGCCAGCTTGAAAATACGCGCGATGCGCATTATGCGCAGAGCCTGGACAGCCTGTTGGACATTCACTAGCTCCATCATGGACGTGGTACCGAGCAAAGTGAGGGACAGGACCACGTAGAAAGGCATAATGGCCATAAAGTCTATGATGTTCATGACAGAGAGCGCAAAGCGCACTTTACTCGGAGACGAGGCGAGGCGCAGCACGAACTCAGTTGTGAACCACAGCATGCACACAGTCTCGATCGCCTCCATGATCGGGTGTTCCACCAGTTTCTCCCCCTTCTTAACCTGCAGCTCCGGGATGGTGCTCACACACATCACCACGGCTGAAACCAGGATGGAGAGAAAAGAAGCGATGGCGATAATGCGCGCGGGCAGAGAGGAATCCGGCTTCTCCATCAGTCTCCACAGGTACCTTTGGCACCTCTGCGTGCCGGTGAAGCACTGATCTACATCCAGATCCTCTAAAATCGCTTTCACTTTGTTTGCAATCTCTTTCAGCTCTTCCTCCTTCTCGCTCAGGTAACTTTTACAGCATTCATCCAAAACACTCTGGTCTATCTTCCAGAACTCCATCTCCTTGATAAAGCAGATGGGGCAAATCCCACTTTTTATGTGGATTTCGTCGAAGTAATACACATCTACAATGCACTTGAAGGAATCAGGATCCCGATCAAAGTAAAATTCTTTCCTGCCCGGGTCGAAGTCATCACAGAGGGTGGAGATAAGCTCTGAGTTTTGGGCTGAGCAGTTGGACAGCTCCGCCAGCCTGCTCTCCGGGTAGCGCTTCAGATCGTCCCCGAAAAGCACCACTCGCACTCCGCCGATGTTCACAGTGATGTCCCCCTCTTCGCTCAAAGCATTTCTGTATTTTGGTTTCGGCACAGTCCACATTTTAATAAGGAGATTAACAGTTTGACCTTAAAATGCAAGAACAGCGGACTAACTACAGCTGATGCCCATACTCTCGACTCTTTACGCGTAAAGTCTTTCAAACCGTTTCGTGTCCCGAATGGCACAGCTTGAGTGGCAAGCTCTTTCTGGCACCTCTCTCTCTCTCTCTCTCTCTCTCTCTCTCTCTCTCTCTCTCTCTCTCTCTCTCTCTCATAATAAGCAGACCCACGTGCACGCGCACGCTGACACCAGGAGGAAGCCATTACAACATTTACTTGCAGCCACATTTTCCTGTTTCCAGTCTAATTGAATTCAGACGCAGAAGAAACCAACCACGTCGTCTGCACTAAAAACATACCAAACTGTTGCATATTTTATGCACTGGGTAACCCGAGCCGTTTTGTGCATCTCAAAGTCACTCGGAAGAAATTATGCCATATTCTGTTGAACGGAAGGGAGGATTAAGCCAAATCATCCTTTCTTGATCCGAGATTATGGTTTGCGTTTTAACAAAATTTATGGATCAGATATTAGAGAAACGGGCTGCATTACACAGCAAAGAGCCTGCACTCTGGTGACTATGAACTGTACAACAATCATTTCTAGATTATTTTAATTTTATATATTTTAGGTTTATAAAGAGGTTGTGTCTTGCAAAAGCATTAATGTGCCTTTAACTTTTCAACAGTATGTTATGTTACAACCCCCAAACTTTGATGTACTTATTTTGGTTTTATGTGATTGATGAACTCAAAGCAGTACATAACAGTAAAGTGGAAGGAAAAGTATACATGATTTTCAATTCTCTTTACTAACTGAAATCTAAAACGTGTGACATTTATTTTTATTGAGTCTCATGAGTTATTGGTTTCAAGGTGACACACAAATGTACCTTATGCTCACACTGTTGTTTGTATGTAGCTTTTATACCATGTTGGAAGAGGTCAATCTTGAAAATTAGAATTAATTTTCTCATTAAGATTTACCCTGTGTAAATAAAAGTCCAGTAAAAAAAAACAAAAACGTTTTTAGGGTTTGCCTCTACCTGCTTTGCACATCTAGAAACTCAATTTTGCCTTTTCATTTTTGCAGAATAACTCAAGCTCAGTAAGATTGGATGGTGAACCTCTGCGAACAATGATTTACAAATTTTGCCAAAAAATCTGTTATCACGTACTACATACGGATTCATTTTCTACAAACTGAATAGACTGCATCTCCCAGCATCACTTGTGTGGCCAGTGATGACATCACAGTATTGATAAAGGGGCGCGGAACATGAAATCATTGTCTCTCCCCTGCTCATCACTGAGCTGAATGGAGACGCTCAATTGAATTGCTAGCAACTTTCCCTCTTATGTTCCGACCTGCTGGATCAAGAAAGAACTCCCTTGAAAACTTCGAAGTATTACCTGCCAAGCTATCCGGCTTCCCGTTTGTGGATCTAGGAAGTCTGCTGGTATCTGAGCTTTACCAAGATAGCTCTCTGAAGACAGACCCGATTCCGGTCACTGCCTGCATTTGGACGCGTCCATCTCTGACCTCGGCTATGCACGGTCGCTCCTACCACCGTTGGAACATTTTCGTTCTCTTTTCTCCATCGTTTGTCGTGGACTGCTGTGGATGGATGAGAATCATCGCCAAGTAGGATAAACCTGGTTTATTTCTGCTGAATCTGGGTAGAGGAGTTAGGTCCAACGGGTTAAATCCCATCGTTCTGTTGGTTGATATAAGTTTGTGAACTTGTAAACCACTGTTTACTCATCGCCAATTAGCGTCGCCGCACGCTGGCCTTGAGTATTGTATGCTCTGTGTTGTAAACTGGTTATCGCTAGAAGCAGTGCTGTATTTCTTTCTTTCTTTCTCTTCCTTTTATTCTGTTAACGTCAGTCGATTGTAGCCGTACCGCCACCTGACTGGGCCGGCTGCCCGCCCTAGACTAGGTCGCGTGGTGTCCATCGTCTGCTAAAACTAGTGCTAATTGTCCCTTTGTTTCCACATCATATCCACTGTGGGGTGAGTCCAGTCCTTGAAGCCCATGCGGTCCAGCTCTTTGTTTCTTTGCTTCACAGGTGGGAGCACGGACCGATAAGAGCAAAGACTTTATGATCGTCCCCCCACACACACTCTTCTCTCTCGCTCTCGCTTCTCTCACACACACAAACAAACACAGAGGTGACAACAGCATCTTGGAAGTGATTCCCTGCTGACTGTCCTCCATTTACACATTTTCTAAGTAGTTTGTAAATTGTATGCATCAGAATAGATGGGATTGTCGATACAGTTGGCTGTATGGTTAAACTATTGTGTTAATAAACCCTGTTATATTTTAAAGAGAAGCTTCCCTGTTTTATTTCAGAGTGTGCAAGCAGTTGCGGTTCACAGCATCTGAGCTCACATCCTTCAGAGGAGACCGAATATTAGTAAATATAGGAGTGGTGCCCCAATTAATCAATTAAATCATTCAATCTCATCAATAGTTAAATTAATATTAAGTTATTAGTCATAACTATTGATGCTGAATTAAACCAGACATTAAATCGCTCACACTCTGCCTTCCCTATCCCCAACAACTGTATGTGATTTGATTTAAGCTTTTTCTTTAAAACTCTGACGGTAAGTTTAGGGTCATTGACCTGCTGAAGGGAACCTCTAGCAGGTTTTCATCCAGGTTTGGAAAACTATTTAACTCCATCTTGTTATCAATCTGACCAGCATCTCTGTCGCTCCCAGGAAAAAAATCCCAAACGCAAATAAGACTGCCTATGGGTTTCTTTAAACAATGGCTTTCTTTTTTAACTCTTCAATAAAAGGCCATATCTTTGAAATGTTGTTCTGTTAAAATATATTATTTCCAGTGCTGTGGGTGTCTTCAGTTCCTACAGAGTTATGAGTAAGGCTGCTTCTCTGATTAATGCTCTTTTTGGCCAGGCTGTCAGCTTAGGTGGATGTCTTAATAAGTTTAACGTTGCGCCACACTCTTTCCATTTTCAGATGAGGCATTGAACAGCACAAGCTGCATTTGCAAGGTACTTTATTTTTTTCTTCATTCTATACACAAGACCGACATGTGGGAGTGGTCTTAATCAATACTTTTGATAGGTTTTCTTAAGGTCTCCAAAGATTTTCTTTTTAATTTCATTACGTCTTCCAAGATTTTCAGTGCAGTGCTTGCACATCTAAAATGATGACATTTGTTAAACAGCCAAAGAAGCCTTTTTTTTAAATAAACTGAATGAGATGCGTTGTTTCACTGAATTATGAACTTTATTTGCTTTACAGCTTCAAAATGCGTTGGAAGGATGTGATCACTTTTGCTATCTCAAGCTGAACAATTATATCAACATTTTCGGCATAGAATAGTTAAATACAACACCCTCCGCACTGGCACCACTGGTTATGTGTAAAAAAAGTATTTCTTCTTTTAGTGCAGTAGCAAAATTACACTGAAAATGTTAGAAAATTAAATATCAAGTTTTGGAAAAATACACAACAATACATTTCTTTAACAAAATCTCAGATGCCAGAGTTTTTGCCACTCACAGCAACTCGTATTTAATGTGTAATTGAAACAATTATTAGTCATCTTTAGTCATCTTTGACTTTCAGTTAAAGTTTAAATATGTCATAACATAGGGCCACTCTCCAAAATGGAAAGACATAAGAACGTGTCATTCCAGTGAGATGGTTGTGTTTGGGTTTTAACAGGTCAACAAATGGATTCCTTGAAATACAGTAGCTACTTGCATAAACTTGCCAACATAGTTGGAATAACAATTAAAATATTTAAATCAGCTGGAACTGAAACATACAAGGCTAATACAAGGACCCAAGTTTTATCTTTTCACCATGTACAGTGAAGAGGAGAAGGGGAACATAATGTGTATTCAATTTCGCTGTTAAACAACTGGAGCAAAGTGTTGCATCTTGCTGTCACAAGACCATGGGTGTCCAGCTCCAGTCCTCAAGAGTCGTCCTGCCAGTTTTAAATGTGTTTCTACTCCAACACAGCTGATTCAAATGGTCCAACTACTTTCTCAGCATGTCAAAGGCCTGCTAATGAACCATCATTTGATTCAGCTGTGTTGAATCAGGTAAATGACAAAAACATGAACGATACCAGCCCTTGAAGACTGACTTTGGACACCATTAGAATTTATGTCAATCGGTTGTTTGTTAGTGATCTCAGGAACAAGCCTTTTTTACCATGACAAATGTAAAGGTCTGGAGTTTGTGCACCCTACTAGGACTCTAAGTGGATGAGACTAACGTTGAGTGGGAATAAACACTCCAGTAGGGTTTGGCCTAAAGCAAATGTTAAATATGTGGGAAAGCATCTCATGTCCACTGTTTTGTATGGTGGAGGACTGTGATGCTGTGGGCCTGTCGTAATAGCTCTGCTACTGTTAAAACAGGGAGGTCTTACAAACCGTTAAGAGCAGGAGTGAGAATAATAGTGAAACCAGCAGTATTGTTAAAAGTTTTGTTTTTTCTGGCGAACATTTTCCCCAATTTTTCAGTGTGAGTTTATGCAACTGCAATAAAAATATGAATTGTATTTTAAGACTTTTTAAACGACTTAACCAGAGGTTCCAACAGGGAGCTTTAGAGCCCTAGAAAAACTTTTACATATTTACAGAATCAGCATTCTTGTGACAAGGATACACATCCATTCCCTGAATTGAATATTTACAATTCTTTCCCCCAAACAAGATGAGGTTTATATACATAGGTCAATATTATATGCAAGACATTGTTCTGTGACAGGTAACTTTATAATAATGCTGTACAGTGGGGCAAAAAAGTATTTGACAGCCACCAATTGTGCAAGTTTTCCCAGCTTAAAAGATGAGAGAGGTTTGTAAACTTAATCATAGGTACACCTCAACTTTGAGAGACAGAATGTGAAAAGAAATTCCAGGAAATCCCCTTGCATGATTTTTAAAGAATTTATTTGTATAATGGTGCAGAAAATAAGTATTTGGTCACTAACAAAAGTTAATTTCCGTTCTTTGTAAAGTAACCTTGGTTGGCAATGACAGAGGTCAAAGGGTTTCTGTAAGTCTTCACCATGTTTACTGTAGCTGGTATTTTGGCCCATTCTTCCATGCAGATCTTCTCTAGAGCTGTGATGTTTTGGGGCTGTCGCTGGGCAACACGGACCATCAACTCCCTCCACAGATTCTCTATTGTATTGAGGTCTGGAGACTAGCTAGGGCACTCCAGAACCTTGAAATACTTTTTAAGTAGCCATCCTTCGTTGCCTGGGCAATGTGTTTGAGATCATTGTCATGCTGGAAGATCCAGCCACGTTTTTTCTCACAATGCATGGCCCCATTCATCCTTTCCTTAATACAGATCAACCATCCTGTCCCCTTTGCAGAAAAGCAGCCCCAAAGCATTATGTTTCCACCACCATGCTTCACAGTACGTATGGTGTTCTTGGGATGCAACTCAGCATCTTCCCCTTTCAAACATGGCGAGTGGCGTTTATACCAAAGAGTTCTATTTAGGTCTCATCATCTGACCACATGACATTCTCCCAATCCTCCTCTGGATCATCTGGGGTGACAAGGAGACGACTGCCAGAGGACCGCATAGACCGCGAAGGTTTAAATGGTAAAAGCAGTTCAGAGAGAGAAGAAGGCCCAAGACCATTAAGACACTGAAAAACCATTAAAAGAGCCTTAAATCAATCCTAAAACGTACGGGGAGCCAATGCAATGATTTTAAGACAGGTGTAATGTGCTCCTGCCTCCTGGTCTTCGTCAGGACACGTGGTGCTGAATTTTGTAGTAGTTGTAAACCTGATATACCCTTTTTGGGAAGACCAGAAAGCAGGGCATTACAGTAATCAATTCTACTGGAGATAAAAGCATGCATCAGTGTCTCCGTGTTGGCCCGAGAGAGAATGGGGCGGACTCTGGCAATGTTCTTAAGGTGATAAAAACCTATTTTAGTAATATTTTTAATGTGAGGAATAAAAGTCAGCTCAGAGTCAAAAATCACGCCATCAGGTTACAAATAGTAACCTTTGTTACTGTGGTCCCAGCTCTCTTCAGGTAATTGACCAGTTTCCCCCGGGTAGTTCTGGGCTGTTTCCTCACTGTTCTCAAGATCATATGTACCCCACAAGATGAGATCTTGCATGGAGCCCCAGATCAAGGGAGATTGTGAGTAATCTTGTATTTATTCCATTTTCTAATAATTGCTCCAACAGTTGATCTCTTCTCACCAAGCTGCTTGCCTATTGTAGATTGGCTCATCCCAGTCTTGTGGAGGTGTACCATATTGTCTCTAATGTCCTTGGACAGCTCTCTGGTCTTGGCCATGGTGGACGTTGGAGTCTGACTGTTGGAAGGTGTGGACAGGTGTATTTTATACAGATGACAAGTTCAAACAGGTGCAATTAATACAGGTAACAAGAGAAGAAATAACAGGTCTGTAAAGGCCAGAATTCTTGCTTGTTTGTAGGTGCTAAAAATGTATCTTCTGCACCATTATACAAATAATTTATTTTAAAAAAATCATACAATGTTATTTTCTGGATTTTTCTTTTACATTCTGTCTCTCACAGTTGAAGTGTACCTACGATGAAAATTACAGACCTCTCTCATCTCACCTCTCTCGATCAGGCTCACCCCATCCCTCACCTCGTTTAAGACTAGTTTAAAATCTAATTTCTACTCTTTGGCTTTCAATTCTGTATGACCTTGGATTTGAACCTGACTTCTTATTAATTTTACATCCTATCTTACCTCAAGTTTTTGCTTTTATATAAAAAAAAATCCATATGTGTTTTATTCTTTTTTTACTGTTTACATATTTATGCTTTTTTTGTACAGCACTATGAACAGCTCCTATGCTGTGTTTTAAATGTGCTATAGAAATACATTTGGTATGGTGGTATGGTATCTTTTTAAGTGGGACAATTTGCACAATGGGTGGCTACCGAAAACTTTTTTGTCCTGCTGTATTCCAGGCCCTGACTGGCTGAGGTCGTTGAGGTGCTTTCTGTCTGTCGGTCACGTTGCTGATGCCTCGCTGATCTCCAGCATGTTGGTGCTGATGTGGAAGCAGATGTAGGAGGAGTACTCCGGCTGGCATAGCCCGGGGATGTCACAGCTCACCTGTTTTTGAGATAACACAGAAAACTCAGAGACTCATAGATTCAACCATGAAATTGATATTTGTGTTTATACAGCATGCAAATCTGAATTTACTGTTTAAATTCTGACTTAATTTGGATGCAATGAAAGTTGTTCCAACCACATAAATGTATGACAAGCAAAGCAACATTAACCAGCTCCTCCTGCTTCTTCATCTGAATTCAAATTTCTCTATCTGGAGTTTATCAGTTTGAGATTCTGCCAAACAAATATCAACTTTATTCCATTGCTAGTTTGTAATCTGTTTGTAACCTGAATAATAATAATTAATAACTACACTGCTAAATCTATGCCCTCCAAATTCTTTGTATCCCCATCAGATTAAGGCAAAAAGTCATCTTTTGATTTTTTTCAACACTTTACAGACTTGAAACTAACAAAAAGTCTGTAAAGGAAGCAAAAGATTAGGGTGATGGCAAGGAGGCCTACCAAACTCAAAGACTTAGAGCTCGTCACCAAAGATAGCTCTTCAAATACCAGTGGAAACATCCCAAAAAGCTATGCTATGCTATGCCAGTAAAGCTTTTTTTAATCGAATATTGAGAATGGTATAAGTAATTTTTGATAATAAATGATGATCAAATATTTAGCAGAAGTGTCTGTTTTTTTACCTCCTTCATGCTGGCAGTGGGGTCCAAATGTACAAACAGTGCGGAAAGTTCCTCCTTCAGCTTATTTGAACGCTTCCTGTCCGTCTCCAGCAGAAAAGCCTGATAGTTCACAGGTAGTCCATACCTGACAGAAGAAATTACCCGAAGGCCTATTGAAATCCCAAGAACTGTTCATTAGGAAAGACAGAAACTAGTTAACAGTATTCAGACTCACCTCAGAACTGATTCCACATAAACTCTCAATGCTTTCAAGTGAATCCAGGCGATGAACACCTGAGTGAAATTCACCTTCAGCCAGCGCACAAAGATTCCCTGTGGAGAAAAAGGGGAGTATGTTAAAAAAAAAAACTCATCATCATCGTCTCAGAAATCTGGAGGTAAAACCCAACTCCTGACTCACATACTGCTCCTTTTTATGAACGGTGAGCGTCATGATCTCCTGTCGCTTCCTCTCCTCCACATCAAAGCTGTACTCCCGCACAACGAACCTGCATGAATCACAAACTACATTATGGTAATCGACACAGATACCATGGATGAGTCTTCCACTTGGGGTTTCTCTGGAATGTTCTCCTGCTTACTTGCTCTCCTGAGCTTTGGCTTTGAATTCATACACAGCTCGCTTGAAGAGAGTCACAGAGAAGATTCCCCCGTCTCTGTCCTCAAAAATCTTCCTGAATGTCAGAAGGAAACATGTGGGAATGTGGTAGTAAATGACAACAAGAGGGGAGATGTATCTCAAGATATTTAGTTGCAGGTTTAAATTATTATAATTTTTTAAAGATTTTTTTATCCCACGCTTTTTTCCATTATTTATCACCCAGTGCTCCTACCTAGTTACAGTCCTGGGGTTCTGCTCTCCCTCTGCCAGCCCCGGGAGGGCCCTGCACTGAAACCCAAGCCTCCTTCATGCTTGGGCAGTGAGCAGGCCAGGATCACGTTATTCCAGCCAGATCCTCCCCAACCCTTCGGGCGCCCTGGCCGGCCAGGAGGAGGCAGTATATAGCTCCTAGTGCATGTTTTTGTGGGAGTAGCTCACATTAGCTGCTCAAGGGAAAACGGGGAGAACATGCAAACATGCAAACCCAGGGTGTGGGTGCCGATCATGCGGGGGAACAACCACACCCTCAGCACCCACAGCGTCCCTGGTGGAAATTGAACCCGGGACCTTCTAGCTGTGAGGTGAGCTGCTCTACCAGCTGCGCCACCGTGCACCCCTATTAAATTATTTTTGATCAAAGATTTAAGCAATCCAGTTATGCATTGCAAAAGTATTTATATCCCAAAAGTCTTTTCAAATGTTTTGTGTTACAAGGTTTTTTGTGACTTATCATTAGAAAGTAGTGCGTGATGTAAGGGAAGGACTACTCCACATGATATCCATTTAGTTTTTCAAATAAAAAATCTGAAAAGTCTGCCTTGAATTAGTATGTGGTTCACTTCTACTCTGATACCTTCAAATAAATTACACTAAATAAATGCAACTAATCAGTAAAAAGTCCACCTGAGTATAATCAAATTTGACCTGTTCTGAAAAGGTCTCAGAGGCTTGTGAGAGAGCACAAATCAATTCAATTCACTTTATTTATAGCACCAGTTCACAACATGTCATCTCAAGGCACTTTACAAAAACTAAAGAAGTCAGTTCAGTGCAATCTAGTCCATTGCAACTGATCCCAGTGATCAAACAATGCAAAATTCACTTTTCCAGGATGAGCATGCTGCAACAGTGGAGAAGAAAACCTCCTGCAGAACCAGAACCTGTCTGGCTCTGGTGGCTGCTGTCATGGGGCTGCATATCCCTCAGAAGCCTTCAAAGTAGACAAGATGTCTGCCCCATGGACTAAAACTGGGAGCTGGTTCTACAGGAGAGGAGACTGATAACTAAAAGATCTACCTCCCATTTTACTTTTAGAAATCCTGGGAACCACCAGTAAACCTGCAATCTGAGAGCAAAGTGCTCAGTTAGGAACATATGGAACAATCAGATCTCAGATTTATGACGGTGCTTGACAATTAAGGGCTTTATACTGTATGTGAAAATGAGATATTTTTTTCTATTCTAGATTTAACAGGGAGCCAATGAAGTGAAGCTAAAATATCAATTTTCATCAGAACTCTTGCCGTCGCATTTAAGATAAGTTGGAGAATTTTAACTGCATTTTGTGGACTTCCTGATAGTAATAATTACAATAGTCCAGCCTTCAAGTAACAAATGCATAGAGTAGTTTCTCAGCGTCACTCTTATAGAGGATATTTCTGAATTTGGCAATGTAACAGAGGTAGAAAAAAGAAATTCTCAAAACCCGTTAAATATATTTCAATTTTATTTTTTTGATAAACACACAATTCCGATGGTGAACCATGGTGATTATAGCAGCATCACGCTGTGATAATTAACTTCAGCAAAGACAAGGAAGTAGGTGAGGATTGATGGGAAGATGGATGGAGCTAAATACATCACAAACATGAAAGAAAACCTGTTTAAAGCTCCAAAACGTGTGGCTTTTAGACTTAGAATGGCCCATTCAAAGTTCATACCTGACTCTAATTGAAAATCTTTGGCAAGACTTAAAAAACTGATGTTCATAGACAAAACTTCAAGAGACAGGAAAACCTTTGCAAATGTCTGTAACTGGTCGAGTGTTAGCAAACTACTGGAGAAATGTATGGCCAACTTAAGGGATTAAGGAAGATATAGAAATTAATGACAAAACATTTTTATAAGATGAGTTTTAACAGGCCTGTGAGCAGTGGTGGTTCTTGCATGAATGGTACTCTGGGAGAGCACTTCCTGCCACCACCAACCCAAAAAAATGAGACAATTAGATTTTTGAGTACTTCTTATCCAATGTGTTAGAACTGGAAATTTTGCTGATGCGTTGTGTTTTGGTTTGATATAAAGTGTTTAATTATTAAGAGTTTCATCTGGCACCATTCTGTGCTCGGAATACAGATATTCCTTCCCTGCTGCTGATCCAAGCCTCACATACTTTTACTTTCTGCAGGTTTATTTAACACCTGCTCCCAGTTTGACC
The DNA here is from genome assembly GCA_963556495.2 of Valencia hispanica. Lineage (NCBI taxonomy): Eukaryota > Metazoa > Chordata > Actinopteri > Cyprinodontiformes > Valenciidae > Valencia > Valencia hispanica. The sequence goes on from OY747720.1 coordinate 21,222,809, forward strand.
TCAGTCTGAGAATAGGGGTTTTAGTGCCTTGCTGTTGCACTTGCAATGAAACTCACCTGCTCGACCGTGGAACCACAAACTCTGACAGGGATTCGTAGCTTTTCTCCCACTGCAGATATTTTTCTCTGGGATGAAAAGCAATAGAAGAAACTGTTTTACACTTGCAGAAGATCCAAGGATGAATACAAAAAGGGAAAGATGTTGTAGTACTGACCTGCTCACCACCACCAGCAGAGTTGTTAGATACTCAGAGACCACCAGGTCTTCTTCCCTCACAACATCATTCAGACTGCGAGTTTGCAAGTTTCCACTAAAACACTCAAAATTTACATCAGTAAGTTCTACTGCCCATATAAGAATACAGTACATAACAAACATGTCACTCACTTTAGATTGAGTTGAAGGCTTTGTAAACTGGCTTTCAGGCAGTTGTAGGCTGTTGCTCGGGATCTTAACTCAGTCTCCACCTGTGATATTTCCTGCAGAATATTCAGCATCAAGTTAACATTTGCTAAAACATTCGCCAGTCTATGCATTTTCACAATTGTTTGCGTAATTATCAACATAAGTGGCAAAGAAACTTGTGAATTCTTCTTTTGAGTTAGACAGAAGGTTATTTTCTGAGGTGAGTAAAGGTAAAAACGGTTCTTACAGCTAAAATTTGAATTCTACTCCTTTTTTCTACTTTTAATTGAATTCCACTCCTTTTATTGATTCTCTAAGATAGTAAAACCTTCACATCTCAAGATCATATGAAAAATGGTTCTGAAACTTTGGATAAACACTTTTGCTTTGCAATCCATCATGCATTGTGAGAAATGTAGTAGTAGGAGCCATTAATGTTTATTGTTTGCATAATATTTTATTTTGTTTGGATATATTTATAATAGTATTTTGGACACTGGGTGACAGTGATTAGATGTACATGGTTGTATATAAGGGGGCATAGGTGACAGGAAGTGGTAGCCACAGGTAGGGGGAGCACACACAGTTCTCACCAGACCACAGACCACAGAGCACGGATACACGGCATTACAGATCAGATACACGGCACGCTAACAACTGGGAACAAGATAAGAAATCAACTGGTATGTTCATCTGTGTGTACAATATATTACAATAAACCACAAACCTCAACTGCAATAATCTCTGGAAAATCTTTGTGTGTCTGCGTAGAAATTTCACCCCTACCTGTGTGCATGATGGCAAACTTGGTTTAAATAAGATACGGATTGCCAATACAGTAGTAGTCAGTGTTTTTAGACTCAATCTTGATGGGGTTTTTTGTCTAACATACAGGATCACATCTCTGTAAAAACACCAAGTTTTTATAATGTAAAGGAGCGCAAATGACCTGATTACATTAGTCTTAACACCCTAATACTGAAACTTTGCTGAACCACCCAGAGGTCTCATTGTGTCCACACCTATTATCAATTATAATGAATCAAATTAACCATAAATAAAGTTCAACTATCCAAGAAGGATTTTCGTGACATTTGATCTTTAAATCCTTTTTTTATATTCTTACTTTGCAGACTTGTTGCAAAGGATCAATAGGTTCTCGCTGTATAAAGGTATCAGTCAGGAAAAAAAAAAAAAAAAAAAATTAACACTGTTATACAGAATGTGACCAATAATTTGAGAAAATATGAGACAACAGTGAAAACAGAAACTGGTCATAGAGACTGCAGGAAATTCTGTTAAGTACTGCTGATTTTCTACATGGGACAAAAACTTCAGAATTTTGCTACATGTCTGAACAAAAGTGTAGAGCTGTAAAACAAAACAACATCCAGGCCTGGCTAAAGGTTTCTAAAACCTTGTGGGAAATGTGTTATAGTGTCATAAAAGTAGACTTAGACTTCTGGGCCTTAAGGGTTAGGGTAACCCTTTACACCACATTCAGTCATTCAGACATTCACGCACACACTGGTGGTGGTAAGCTTCATTGTAGCCACAGCTGCCCTGGGGCACACTGACAGAAGCGAGGCTGCCGCACACACAGGCGCCACCGGGCCATCTGACCCCCACCAGCAGGCTAGGCGGGTGAAGTGTGGACACAACAACCGAGACGGATGTAGTGGGGGTTCAAACTGGCAACCCACTCCACTGGTAACGGGACAAACTCCTAATACCTGATCTACTGTTGCCCTAAAATCATCATTATCTTTGTCTAAAATTGTATTTGTTTGATGATCTCACAGAGTTTTATTGAAGAAACAATAAACATGTCTTTTTTCACAGTTTTGTATTTATTAAATGATGTGAAATTGGATTGGGGTCCCAAATCACATTGTACTCAGGGCCTCATATAATCTTGGTCCAACTCTACTATGTGCTTCATGCCAGCATGTTATGCTCTTAAAGAAAGCAAAACAGAAAATAATCCATCGAAGACCAGCAATGAGAGTCGCATCATCTATTGCATATCCAGTTTGCAGATCAAAATGTGAGTGGCTGGAGAATGACTTTAATAATTAATATGTCAGTAATAAGTGGTTTAACAAACTAAAAAAATAGGCTGAGATTCACATCATCTATTCTATAACCAGTTTTCAGATCACAATGTGGTTTGTAAACTGAAAATCACTTTAATAATTTATAAATCTGAATTAAGTGGTTTAACAAACTAAAAAATGGGCTGAAATTGAACAAAAAACTGCCTAAACTTTAAGAAAAACATTTAAATACCATTAGAATGTTTGAAAATCTACTGACCAAGGCCACTTTAACGGATTACAAGGATGTTTAGATACTTAGAAAGACTCAACTTGGTCTGAAGGGCACCTTCAAAACTTTGTACCTTGTAGATGAGGTCTGTCAGGGTGGAGAGAGGCAGAGCTGTGGGATACTTGGCTTTGTCCCACTGAAACTTGGTGACATAGTTCATCAGGTCCACTGACACAAACACAAAAACACAAACAACAACAGCTCTGCAAACAGACATCATAAACTAAGTTCAAAATCAAAGAGGAATTTGTAACACATATAATGTAATACCTCTCAGAGATGTGAGGTAAGTTTTTAGTGGTGACGGAGCTGCGCTCTTTTGATTCATCCAATGATCTGACAGAGCAGACTCAGGTTAGTCTTGATTGTTTTGAAAGACATCAGTGTGAGCTGTAGCGTGCATTTAGCTTTTACACAGAAACATATTTAATGTTTTACTTAGCTGGATTTAACCCGCTCAGATTGTTTTAGTGTTTGTGTGAATCACCTCCGTTGGCTAAGGTGTGTTCCTGAACTTTGTCACCGGGCGGCTCCATCACCTCCTTCAAGCACTGGCAGGTTTTTTTGATCACACTGATCAGGCAACACAAATAATATTAAATCAACATACTTACCTCACAGTCACTTAAACTTTATATTACTTTTTTCTCCAATAGTTATTACATACAAAATCTGAAAGTGTGACCTGCACCTGTGTTGTGCTGAGTCAATACTTTTAACAACTGATCGCTGCAATTACAGCTGCAAGTGTTTTACTAAATGGCTTGAATCCATGTCTTCGCTGAACAAATGCATCCCCACAACATAATACTGCCACCACCATGTTTCATAATAGGAATGGTGTATTTCTACTGAGGTTGTTTTTTCCCCCCACCACACATAGGGCACATTCCACATGTTTGTTGTTCCCAACAGGGCTTGTGGGAAACTGCAAATAGGACTTCCAATGGCTTTCTTACAACAATGGCTTTGCTCTTTTGACTCTTCCATGAAGGTGGACTTTGTTTACTATTTCGCCTATATGGAAAACCCTGTGTCTGGTGGAAATCAACACATTAACACATCACCATGAAAACCCCACTCCCACTGCGAAACATGGGGGTGGCAGCATGATGCAGTGGGATATATTTATTTTCCAAAAATATAAAACCGTGTTTTGCAAAGAAAGAAAAGCAGAACATTTTATCTCTAAGTGTGCAAAGCTGACAGAGACATGCTTAAAAAGACTTGCAGCTATAATTGCAGCAACATTTGGTTCTACAAGGTTTTGACTCCAGTGAGCTGGATACACATGCAAGCAACACTTTTCATTATTCAGTTGAAAAAGAATGATCACTTTCCTTTTTCACAATAATTTACTACTTTGTGTTGAGCTATCACATAAAACCCCAACACAATGTTTTGAATTGTATGACTGCGTGTATGAAAGTGTGAAAAAGTTCAAAGGAAATGTTTTTGCATTGCACACCATTACTCTGTTCCATTAAGACATTTATTCTAAGATGTAGGCCTACATGAAAATCCATTATTTGCAGTAAACATTATCTTCATGCTGGGTGTTATCTTCTTCCTGGAACTCTGGGTAGCTGCTGACTTAATCTCTTACGCAGCACCAGGTCAGATAGACCAACAATGAATTTAAAATCAGCAGGTAAAACTAAACGTCACCTGTCCCTGAACATTAATCATTCATAAACCAGACAAAACACATGCTCAGCTGTTGGTTTCAGTGAGTGACAAAGCTGCACCACAAGCTGAAAATTATCATCAGAATTCATCCATCTATTGTTGACTGTATGTCTGTTTTACCTTTCAGTCAGCGTGTCGAGTTTTGACAAATCGTCTGCCACTCTAACCAGACTATCCAGAATCCCCACCTGCAACGTCAGCGTCAACAAAAACACAATCGATAAAGTTGCTGAAAGTGATGTGACATCTGTCATCACAGAAAACTCAACAGAAATGATAGTATAATCAGTTTAAGTCAGAATTGCAAGTTTTAAGATTTACCTACCACATCACAGTTAGCGTGTTTTTTTCTTGTTGTTTATGTATAATGGGACTGTAACCACCTGAAAGTGAGTCAGTGCCCAAAATGACTCTTGCATGTGCAATCACTTGCCATTCATGCAAACATGTTGATGACTGGTCAGATATAAATACACTTATAAATACACTAGTCTAAGAGCAAAACACACCAACAGCCAAAGATAAACAACAAAAATACACCTCTATTAATACAGTCATATCCCCACATCATCAAGTTGTCATATTATGGCAACATGGCATAGCAATATTCTATCATGAAATCAGAACAGAACTAAAATTACGTGCTCTTGAGATTTTTATTTTATTTTTATGGCAGCTGCTGTCATTAATATCAGATCACATTTTTGCTTCCTGCCAATTCAATGTTTTTCCTGCTGAATTTGTATGACTGTTTTATTTTTGTAATTTACAAAACCTTAGTAAACTGAGCGAGTTTTGGTCTAGTTTTAACAATTTTCATAGTTGTTTCTTTGTGAACTCCACATTTTCAGGCACACATCATTTTAAATTTGTACAATTGTAAAAAATTTACAAATGAGAAATTCTTTTATCAAGTTTGCTTAAAATTACAGAAACAGTATTTTATTCTTTTTGACATCATGTTATGTGTTTTTTTTTTCTTTCATAGCTAAGAAATTTATATAATGGACTGAAAATCAATTATTTAAATGACTACTGTCAAATTAAAAAATGTAAATGATACTGCTAGTTCTTACTGAAAATAAATTACAGCATGTCTAGGTATTAAAATTCAGAGTTAAAATGGGAATGAAAATGTCTCATATAGACCAGACTTATATTGAATTATGAAAGGGAAAGATTCTCTCAAACATGGAGCTCATGGCAGGCTGATGAAAAATGTTTATAGTACCAGAAAATATGCAAATACAAAGGTCAAAATAGATACAGTTACATATAAAATTAGATAAGAATGACACCCTCTATTTTAAAGTATAACAGTAAATTAAAACATCTAGGATAAAAATGGCTGTTGAACAGAACGTTTATGGAGAGTTAGGAAATCACATGAACAAAGGTGGACCAGACCATTTCAAAGTTTAAAAGAGAACAATAGTTTACATCTATGTCTTCCACTTATCCTAGATTGGGAGGCCGGAGAATTCAAGAAAACTTTCGTTATATACACAGCATGATCCGGGGGGATCCTAAGTATTCCCAGGTCAGAAGGGGTGTCATAGTCTGTCTAGTGAGTTCTGGGTCAGCCCCAGGATCTTCTGAAACCTCTAATGGGAGACGTCCTGGAAGTATTGTGATTTGACACCAGAACCACCTCAGCTGATTCCTTTTGCGGAGGAGTAGCAACTCTACTCTGAGCCCAATTCAGCTCTAAAGCTGAGCCCGGCCACCCCATGAATGATGCTTATTTCAGTCGCTCGTATCCAAGATGTCAGTATTTTAATCGACAGTGGGTCATTTTTGTTCATTAAAATACAAAGATATTTGAGATTGCCATAAGCCTTTCTTTTGCTTGTGTGGGATTTGGAAATGCCCTTTAATGGACAGCCTGTGATTATGTTCAATATAATTAGAACCAGATGAGACAAAATCTCTATTTTTTTAATCTGCACATATAATCATGTTTAATTCTAGTTTCAAATTCTTAAGTATCAATTTTTACATCAAGTACTATTTTTATTTCACACAGTCTCTGCATGAGACTGTGTAGTACTTTCTCTTTGAGGACAACTGGTCAATTAGTAATTTGTGAGAGAAAATCTAAGCCTTTGTGGCTACCTTTGAGTACTCATTAGTAAGGTTTTGGATCAATTACTATACATAAAAGCTTATAATCTATAAATACAATTAGGCTTTTAGGTTCTACAGTTACATCTGCATCTTAATGAGAGCTTAAAGCTTTAAGAAGTTTAAAATGATAAATCTGAGCAGTTGTGGTGAAAGAGCAGCTTCCTGGCAGGCAAGCATGACACTGATCATGTTGAGTGAAACAGGTCAGATGGAAATGTTGCCTCAAACTGCAGAGAGCAACCTGAGCCTTGATCCTTTCACCAGAGAAGGACACCAAACACCATCAGTGTCCCCGCTCATACTCTGCTGTAACAGTTTAAACAAAAAACTTTATAAAAAAAAGCACAAGCATCTTTGTCTTGCGTTCAGTGAAATTTTATTCTGCCTCTTCAGTTGTACATGTGTCACTCACACCCTCACCTTCAGATCTGGGATGGAGAACCTCCAGCAGGAGGCCTGGTGGGTTTTGGTGATGGTGCGCTTCAGTTTCTCCAAGCTGGTTAAACTGGTCTTGTCCAGCGGGACAGAAATCAACCAAAGGTCTGTCATAACTCCTTGTGCTTCACATAGACACCATCAATCATAAATCCACCACAGCAGAACCGGTTTGGCATAAAATAGATCAGATCTGTTCCTGAAAACACACAGATACATTTAAAGTTTCAAACTGAATGAGACAGTATGATTTTTGTTTTCCTCATCTCATTATTTAACCTAATTCTATTGAAATACAGCCCAGAATTAACAGTCAAAGCAGCGTAATACCTTCAGGTTACCTTCATGATCCTCCAGTAATGAAACCTGTGTAAGTGTTTGAGTCTGAGCTGCAGCACCTGAGACGCTCTGATGTCTGAGAAGAGCCGTCTGACAGCCATCCGACTCTGTCCTGTTACAGGAAGCTCTCATCTCTTAGGTGATCTGAGTATATAAACATTAACAGAAAGTTAAGGTTAATGTAATGATAAAGACCATGAAACACTGAATCTTAATTTTTTTAATCACTTGTTATTACAAATTCAAAATATAATGATACAACATACATGACTATAAAAACATGTACAAAGAAAGAACTTAAACTGTAAAAACAACCAAAACACAAAGATGACCTGTTTTTATGATAAGCTATATTTAAGTTAACCAATATTTAAATAATACTTTATATTGTGCAGATCATTATGGAATTGTATTGAAAGTAGGTTGGCAACATAACTTTTAAAATCACGATTCCTTCCAATAGATCTTTTGATCCACATTAACCTTTAAAAACCCAACTTCTAATTCAATCAGAGGATAAATAAAGTTTTCATGATTTTTGATACAGAGGAGTGGAAAAAATAAGTACATCTTGTGAATCACCTTTAGCAGCAGTAAGAGTTTATCACTCATTGAGGTTTGTAGAGAGCTTTACCCACCGCTCGGTGAGCAGTATTCCTGATTTTGGTCCTAATGCTGCGCCATACTTTCCAAGGCCATGGTTCTTAACTGAAAAGAGATAAAATACTGATGGAGTGGAAGATGGACATACGGATTGGAGCCTCTTCTGCTGTTGTAGTGGCATTGTTGCAGTATGTCTTTGAAAGTGAGGAGCCTAAAAGCAAAGTTCTGTATTTAGGCTACTTGTTTCCCTACATTCTGACCCTCACTGATGTTCATGGGACATAGACAAATCAATGAACAAGTTGAAATTGAAGAGGCAAGCAGGTGAACAACAGAAGGTTGAATTCAGCCTGATAGATAGGAGGACGAGCTCCATCAGCCATGTAGAGCTGGAGTATAGCTGCTGCGACTCCACATCAAAAGGAACTTGTTGAAGTGATTTGGGCACTTGGTCAGGTTGCTTTCAACACGTGGGGGCGGATTGGGGTACACCCTGGACAGGTCACTAGTCCATCACAGGACAAAGGACAAACAACAATGCACGCACACACTCGTATCTGAGGATAAGTTAGGCAACTGGTGCACAGGGACAACATTCAAAATCCATGCAGGAAGACCCCATGTCAGGAATAAAACCCAGGACCTTCTTGGTGCAAGGCAACAGTGTTATATTGGTAAGACAATAAATGGGTGGTTCTAATCAATTGTAAAACTGAGATCAATTGACTACAGTGTGCAAATTGCGAGAAACCCATATGCTGCAATAACTATAAGGAATAAGTTTATCTCTTCCCTCTGGCGACCAGAGTGTCCAATGATCCCTCGAAATAGGCACCGCCCCCATCCGATGGATGAATGGATGTCTCTGCCTAATGATGGGGAAGACGAGCCGAAAACTCTTTTTCTGGACATACACGATATTTTTGCTGCTGTTTTGATTGAGTCCTCAACTCAGACAACTTTAAATTTATTTATTTGATTTATTTGATTTATTTGATTTATTCAAATCATTTCTATTTTTTTTTTCTACTTGAGCATCTCGATTTTTTATTAGAACTGGGCTGATTGTTTCAACAATTTTGTAGCGGAACGCGAAGGAGCGGATGTTGTTGCAAGCCCGGACATTTAATGTAGACTCGCCACCCGGGGTACAACAACGTGCATGAGCCGCCCTGCGAACCCCTAGACATGCAGATCTCAAACGTGAACGATGTCAAGATCTATAACCTTAGTTATGGAAAGTCTCTCCCTGAGGTAACATGTTCTCCAAACTGTAAATGTTACTGTAGAGGTTCAGTTGTTACTGCTAGCTCAGCTAGCCGCGAGAAGTGTGTTTACCCCTGTTGATATTATTGATTATCAACAATTTTAAAGGGCGACTTTTGGTGTGTTTTAAGAAAGATACTCGCCAAAAACAACACAAATTAAAAATATATTGTCTTATGGCAGAAAGAGGTACCAGTGGGGGCTGATCTGACCCCTGATGTCACTGGTCCCCTCCTTATCTCTCAGACTGAGCAGGGTTTCCTAAGTAGGACCCTAATATCAACTTGCCTCCCACCTCTTGCTCCCTCAGTTATTATCCGAATCTTATTTTGTTAAAAGCTTTTACTCCCCCATCCTGCACAAAAGCAAAAAGAGAGGATTGATCACAACAACATTTGGGGGAATCTATATAGTGGAGGGGCTCTTTCCTGTTTTTCTTTCTGCTGAATTGTTCTTGTTATTGCAGTGGTTGTCAGATCGAAAGAAAAGACAACTTCAAAAAAAAGATGTTGGTAAGTGAATAGCTTTAGTGTCATCAATGTTGACAAGTTAATTTCACCAAAGTTTTAAAAATTGCTTTCCCTTTTCTGCTTTTTGTTTTTCAGACATCCAGCGGCGGATTGAGCTCATCCAGGACTTTGAGATGCCCACAGTTTGCACCTCCATCAAGGTGTCCAGGGACGGTCAGTTTATCCTAACAGCAGGTAAGACAAGCTTTTGGCTTCAGAAAACCCTCCTTTAATTTATCACTTCAGAAAGATAAAAAGGTTAATTTACTGTTTGTTTGTTTTACGTCCCTCAGGAACATACAAACCCAGAGTTCGCTGTTATGACACATATCAGCTCTCCCTTAAATTTGAGCGATGTTTGGATTCAGATGGTAGGTTTCCTTCATGTTTCTTTTCTGCGTCATTCTAAAAAAAATACCTTTTTACCATTTTCTTTTTTTCTTCCTCTTACAGTTGTGGCTTTTGAAATCCTGTCAGAGGATTATTCTAAGGTGAGAGATTTAATGCTTAAATACTGATCTGCAGTTTGTTGTTCAATACCCAGACACGTAGAGAAACAACTTCCTGCTGCATTTAATTATCATGGACAGAAGGAATATTTTTAATTGCTTTATTTAATAAAGAGAACTATGATGCCAGCAGGGTTTTGCTTTAAGAGGAGTCACACGGAAAAAATCCAGGAATATATGAAAGTTTCTCACCTGGCAAACTTCACGCTTTTGCACAGTCGACCCCTCTGGTCACCTCTATGATCTGGGTTGGCTTCGAGTATTTCTCTCCATAAAGCAAAGAAGACTCTGCATACCACTTGATTCATAATTCTGTTGCAAGAAGAGTTTAAACAGAGATGAGGGTTAAGAGGAATCTGCTCTCTTCACTTCGTTTATATGAATGTAACCCACTTTTGCTTCTTTAAGAAATCTTTAGAAAAATAATTATTTTCAGTTTCAAATGTGACCACAAATGCAATCAGCCTCTTCCTGTTAACATTTTTATTCACCGTTGCAATCCTAAGCATCAATGTCTCAGAACATGTCGTGTTTTTTGCTCATCGTCCTATTCTCTAACCACCCCTAAAATCGTTTATGCAGTTACACGATTGGAGCATTCCCAATTAATTTTACCTTCTAGGTTCAAGCGTGTGGATAAACTCTGTTTACTTGCAGCTGGTCTTTTTGCACTGCGATCGCCAAGTGGAGTTCCACGCCCAACATGGTCACTACTTCAAGACTCGCATTCCAAAGTTTGGACGGGACTTTTCCTACCACTATCCCTCCTGCGACCTCTACTTTGTGGGTATGAGGTGAGACCAGAACCGAGTGTTACCTACTGAGGGAAACTTTTGTTACCGAACTAACTAACGCTTTAACTTACAGCTCAGAGGTGTACCGGCTGAACCTGGAACAGGGTCGATTCCTCAATTCCCTTCAGACAGACGCTGTGTACGTACAGAGAGATGTTTGCCCACCTCGAGGCTTGTACGATTTGTCGTCCTGGGATCTTCTTGTTTCATTGTGGGCCTTTTGTTTTATCGTCATCCAGGGAGAACAACGTTTGCGACATCAACCCCGTCCATCATTTGTTCGCAACAGGAACCTCTGAGGTAAGCGCTGCCTTTTTGATACGCACTTGTGTTCAAACTTTGTTGGCTGAGTGGAAAATAGTTGTCCCTCTATCAAATCCTGCTCAGTCGCCAAGTGTGACCCTGGTGACACTTGCAAGAATATCAGTAAAAGCAAATATTAAAAACCGTGAAAAGAGAAAGTTATGGTGGTTCTCAAAGAAATTAGAAATATAATCGTTGCACTGGAGTCTTGCTCGATGCCAAATAGCAAATGTTGTTTTGTGTAAAAAGTGTATAGGCTGCAGAATATTTCATACATCGATATGGAGAACTACTGCTGTAAAAATTAAAACGGAAAACCAGCATTACTTCAGGAAATAAGACGGTAACAAGAGACTTACCTAATAAGAAATGAGAGCAGACGAGGATGTGTATCATGTAAATCATCACGGGCTGCTTTTATGACAAATGTCTTCTTCTCCTTCTGCCTCCTCTGTTTAAACATCCCAGTTTGTGAAACTGACCGCCAAAGGTTTCATCTCATCTCTTTGTCTCTGATTCTGACAGTTCGGAACAATTCAGAAACGAAGTTTGCTCTTGCAGGGTTAATTATCGCTCTGTTCTACATATGCTGCAGGAAGCTAGTCCACGTACTTTTGCAAACACCCTGTAAGCAAGGTAAATGTAAACAAGGAAGAACGCACTCTACTATAGGTAGCAGCTGTTTTTGTGCAGTTTCATTGTTGGCTCCACTCTGCTTTTATAAGACACACAAACTGGGACTTTTAATTTTTCTGCTTTAATTCTAAGCAACGTCATTTGCTGAAATGAAAGTAAAATCTTGCAAAACTGCTCTGTTGAGTGTAGAAATCCAACTTTAGAGTATTAGGGATAAGTATTAGAGTAAAGTGAGGTATGTCTGTTGTTTTCTGTTCTAACCGCCCACCAGATCCCACGCTCGATGACACCTCTTATCACTTCTCAACAATGTCCTATCCTGTTCAATCATCGCTGCTCCTGAAAAGAGGCACTTCTATTGTTGTTGTTGTTTTGGCGACAGACGTTTGGCTTTAATATAACCCACTCAGATAAATGAGCAGAGATTAGTTTTTAAGCTTGAAAGATATTCCAACCCTAATTTTAATGAACAGAAATGGTTGTGCATTGCGTAGGACATACTCTTTACATTAAAAATATCATTGTAGGATGGTTACAGTATTAGAAAAATCATGTTTGTTTGACTTAAAATGTTATCAGCATATGTGAAATGTACCACATATTCTATCATAGTAACCTTTTTACACCAGAACAATATTTAAAGTGATCTTGTCCTTACCACGTTCAAATTTGTCTTAAATATAACTCCAAATTTACAAAAGAGATTTCACACAGTCATTTCTCATTGAACAAAGATAGACCAAATAAATGTCAGCTGTGAAACATTCCAGAGAAATGAAAGAGGAATAATTAATTGTAGTATCATTTACATTCAATCAGGGGTCGCGGAGTGGGGGGGGTTAAAAAGGAAAAATGTAAAAACTGTCTGTCATTTTGGCAGATTACAATTCACAGCCCTGACTCCTTGGTGCAGACGCGCCGACATTTTCAACTTTACGCACAGAGTTAAAGTAACTGAATAATAAATAATAAAATAGAAATTCCCATGAGAGCATCTGAGCATCATCTCAGACCTGGACATTGTACTTAATCCATCTCGCTGACCGGGAGCTGACAGCATGTTAGAGAGCTAAAGATGTGTCCCCGGCTAAAATGACGCCTATGCGTAGGTGTGTTGGAGCAGGGATGCATACAAAAATTGCAGAACAGTGGCTCTGGAGGACTGGAGTTGCTGACCTCTGTTTTAGAGAAACAGCGGAAGCCGCAGAACTGCTGTTGAGAAAACAATATAAAATATATCAATTCTTAACATTTTCTTGCTGCTTTTCCTGGTGGGATGTCACCTGTCAGATTTACTTTTTTCTTATGTGGTTTCTGAGAAATCGTTGATGAAAGTTGAGTTGGTTTGGCCCTAAACATCTAGCTTAGGAAGTATTGAGCCTCTCCCAGAGCCTACATGATGGAACCCAAAGTTTTAGGCCAGCCCTCACAGCTCTTATCCTCGGTGTAAAGAAAACTTCTAGTGTTTATGCTGCAGCATCTCTGCAAAGATTAATTAACTCCTGAGAGTGTGTGTGTATGTATGTGTGTGTGTGTGTGTATATATATATATATATATATATATATATATATATATATATATATATATATATATATATATATATATATACATAATATGCTTCTTTGTTTAATCTCTGACTTTCTAACTGTCTATGATTTCCTCTGCCTGTTCATCAGGGAAGGGTCGAATGTTGGGACCCTCGTATCCGGAACCGAGTGGGCGTGCTGGACTGCGCCCTGAGCAGCCTGACTGAAGGAACAGAGTAAGCACCGAGCTGCCATGCTGAGATTGTCACGTCCTCTCGGCTGATCTCAGCGTGCCAATGCATATGTAGCCACATGGTGCTTTTCTTCCTGAAAAACAGGCAGCAAGCTGTGAAAACGACAGCCTACTGCTGAAATATCAGGCTTTCGTTTGAATCAGAGCTAGCTTTCAGCTTCATTAGGTGTCAGACATTATATCCGTCTTTGAGTTTTGTGTTTACACTTTAACTATGTGGTGATTGCTGTGACTTTCTGATTGCTGACAGAGTTCAGGGTTTACCTTCCATAAGTGCGCTTAAGTTCAATGGCTCCCTCACCATGGCAGTAGGCACCAGCACTGGACAGGTGAGTTAAACAGTGAAGCCTCCGCTTTACTTTTTGATCATTAAAAAAAATATATAACATCAAGTTTAATGTATTTACACACAAAAAACTAATTTTACAATAAATGTTTTGCTATCACAGTGCCTTGTAAATTTACTAGACAGGAACAAAAAAAATCTTATTATACTTGTTATGTCAAAATACTTATCGGCTGCATTTACTAAAGGATTTTAAAAAGAGAATTTTAGTTACAAATTCTGCTGGTTTTTATGAACAAAATAAAAAAATCTATACATATACTACAAAAAAGAACCGTTGGGCACCATTCACATTTCATACTTTAAATAAATGTATGTTTCATTGCAGAAACATAACTTCGTACTGAAATGGTTGTTAAACCATTACTTTTCCGTTTCTTATTGGGCATTTTAAGATTTAAACAAATTATTTTTATGATTTATTTTTATTTACAGATGCCAACATTATTAGGTTCCTGCTATTAGCAGTTATTAAAAAAATGTTGCAGAACTGTGTGCGCCAAAGAGTGGTATCTTAAGCTCACCAAGTCCCCATAACAACCATTAGACACTATCTAAATGTCCACTGGTTGTTTGGCAGGCATGACAAAAACCCTTCTCTGTCCTACCATCACAAACACGAATCAAACTGTGTCTGTGAGGAGACAAGAATTGAGCTTTTCAGCTACAAACACTCCAAATGCTTTTGGGGTAAAATAAAAAGCAATTAAGGTTACAAAGCCCCTAATTCCCAATGATGAACATGGCAGGTGATCTGTAATGCAGTGGGTCTGCTTCTCTTTCAAAGACCATGGGAACATTGTGAGTTCTATAAATAAAATAAAAAAACAGGATATTTTACATAGAAAAATGGACATAAGCTACTAGTAAATGGTAAATTGATTATTGAGTTTTCATTTGGATGATTATTCTAAGCATGTGGCCACATCCACCCTGAAATGGCTCACCAGACAGAATACTGCACTCCTATTGGCTAAATGGGGTTATACATAGTATTTTAGGCAGCAGGTTGTATCAGTAAGTGTGCCATTAGGGATTTTTGTAGAAGAAGAAAAAAAGACGGTGGTTGGTGCTGTAAAATAAACATGTAAAGCTTTGTGATATTCTTGCACCTTAAGTAAAATGAGCTATGTAAAAAAGAAATCATCACAGAATAAACTGTAATCATTATTTGATAAAGCAGTTTTTGTAACTGTGCAGCGGTTTTGTAACTTTAAAGAGGCTATATGTAACTTTTTCCCCAAAATAAACGTAACAATAACCTTTTTATTTGTCCATTTATGACTCAAACATCTCTTGATGAGCATACTGACACCTTGTCAGCTCACAGTGGGTGCACCTATAAGCCTGTATCCAATTTGTTCTATTTTCTGTCGGGTCGGATTTTCCCGCGCTGTCTGCGGATGTGACGTCAAGCGCGTTCATGTTAAATGTTTCAGATCACTCTGCCACTACCGGTAGTCAGCACTCACAAGCAGTTCAATGGATTGTGCGAATACACAGAAGAGACCAAGGACAACTTTGACACCAACAGTAACTCCACATAAGACTAAAAAAGTTAAACCCCTGATAAGTGCCCGAAAAAGATCCAAGATTGAGAGCGACCGGCGTAGGATCGCGCGCTGCAAGAACGAGCAGACAGGAGGAGCAGTTCCGTTTTTGGCCACATGGGGTCAGTCGCGAGTTTAAATTTCAGAAAATTGAAAATAGCCCCTTTAATCAAAGCTTCACAGTAAGTTCTTGTAAAAAAAATTTAAGACCAACTTTGAGCTCACAGCTTTATATAAAATAGAGCGTGGCAATAAATGAGTGCAATAACACAAAAGGCCTGCTTCAACACAATAACTGCTAAGCAGTTATATTTTAAGTGCAAGCTCAATGGGAAGTACAGTGGCTTGCAAAAGTATTCGGCCCCCTTGAACTTTTCCACATTTTGTCACATTACAGCCACAAACATGAATCAATTTTATTGGAATTCCATGTGAAAGACCAATAAAAAGTGGTGTACACGTGAGAAGTGGAACGAAAATCATACGTGATTCCAAACATTTTTTGCAAATAAATAACTGAAAAGTGGGGTGTGTGTAATTATTCAGCCTGTAGAACCACTTTTTGCTGCAATTACAGCTGCCAGTCTTTTAGGGTATGTCCCTACCAGCTTTGCACATCTAGAGACTGAAATTCTTGCCCATTCTTCTTTGCAAAACAGCTCCAGCTCAGTCAGATTAGATGGACAGCATTTGTGAACAGCAGTTTTCAGATCTTGCCACAGATTCTCGATTGAATTTAGATATGGACTTTGACTGGGCCATTCTAACACATGGATATGTTTTGTTTTAAACCATTCCATTGTTGCCCTGGCTTTATGTTTAGGGTCGTTGTCCTGCTGGAAGGTGAACCTCCGCCCCAGTCTCAAGTCTTTTGCAGACTCCAAGAGCTTTTCTTCCAAGATTGCCCTGTATTTGGCGCCATCCATCTTCCCATCATTTTAACAATGGCTTTCTTCTTGCCACTCTTCCATAAAGGCCAACTTTGTGCAGTGCACGACTAATAGTTGTCCTATGGACAGATTCCCCCACCTGAGCTGAAGATCTCTGCAGCTCGTCCAGAGTCACCATGGGCCTCTTGGCTGCAATTCTGATCAGCGCTCTCCTTGTTCGGCCTGTGAGTTTAGGTGGACGGCCTTGACATGGTAGGTTTACAGTTGTGCCATACTCCTTCCATTTCTGAATGATCACTTGAACAGCGCTCCGTGGGATGTTCAAGGCTTGGGAAATCTTTTTGTAGCCTAAGCCTGCTTTAAATTTCTCAATAACTTTATCCCTGACCTGTCTGGTGTGTTCTTTGGACTTCATGGTGTTGTTGCTCCCAACATTCTCTTAGACAACCTCTGAGGCCGTCACAGGGCAGCTGTATTTGTACTGACATTAGATTACACACAGGTCCACTCTATTTAGTCATTAGCACTCATCAGACAATGTCTATGGGCAACTGACTGCACTCAGACCAAAGGGGGCTGAATAATTACGCACACCCCACTTTTCAGTTATTTATTTGTAAAAAATGTTTGGAATCCTGTATGATTTTGGTTCCACTTCTCACGTGTATACCACTTTGTATTGGTCTTTCACCTGGAATTCCAATAAAACTGATTCATGTTTGTGGCTGTAATGTGACAAAATGTGGAAAAGTTCAAGGGGGCCGAATACTTTTGCAAGCCACTGTAGTTTGAGTTCTATTATGATGAAAAGAAGAAGATTGTGGGAAGTATAGCTGAATTCAGCATCAAACTTTGCACCAGTGATATCATAGATGCATGTTTTCATAATATTCTGCAGCTCTTTTTAAACAATGTGATGGGACTTAATAACTCTACAAATGATTTTGAATGCATGATTGTAAAAGCAAATTGATGCATTTAGTTGTAGATGAGTTGACCTGAAGCCAGGTCAGGAAAACAAGTTATTTCCTAAGATAGTGTTGTACTTATTATTCCCTCTGTCCTCTTTCTCTTCCTTTGTTCCCAGGTGCTGCTGTATGACCTGCGTTCCAGCCGACCGCTGCTGGTCAAAGATCACTTCTACAACCTGCCTATCAAGTCTCTGAACTTCCACGATCAGCTGGATCTCATCGTGTCTGCTGACTCCAAGATCATAAAGATCTGGAACAAAGACTCAGTAAGGAAGAGCAGTAACAGTCATTATTCTGCAATCTTATGAAATTAGATCAGAGAGAAAGCCATTGTGTTAGAATTTTAGGGGTGAAATAGCGTTGCATCTACATTTAAAGGATATCCAGTTGGACATGTGTTGTGATGTCTGTAAATGATATTGGTCTTTCTTTTTCTGCACCACAGGGGAAGCTCTTCTCCTCCATACAGCCTCAGACCGACATCAATGATGTCTGCATGTATCCTAATTCAGGTGGGAAGAGCTTCTGTGGAAACATCACTTTTATTGTTGTTGCATAGTCTTGAAAGTTTGGGAAAGTATGCACTATGGATACCGTGGCCACTTCTTTTTGTTTTGACTGGTACGGCAAAATTGAAAAATGGATGCCATCTTGCCAGTACACAGAACCAGTATTTTAAGTGGAGGGATCACTATGAAGGAGAGATTGTGTGCTGTTTAAAACTCCAATTTGTCTGTTTAATTTAAAATGATAAAAACAGCTTTACTGTTTATTAAAAGTTGAAATCATAGATTTATTTAATTTAAAGGGTTCTGCCATTGTTGAACAGGTGGTAATTAAGATGAACTCTGTCATTTTGTTTCTTTATAACATAAAATCTCTAAAAAACAAGATTTTATTCTTTGTTTTACCTCTTTAAAGCCAAGTTAACAAAATCCAAAACCTCTAGGTATTGACAAATATATTCAACAACTACTTTTGTTTATTTTTGGTATAGCAGAATAAGAGTTGGTAGGCTAAAATAGAAATTAATAAATAAATAAATCTTTTATAGTAAATAATCTTCAAGGTAAAAAAAAATCACTTTTTGTTTTAATAATTTGGATTGTGACTAACTACATCTCATCTCACTGAATATTACTCCAAAAACTGTTGGGGTTTTTCTTGTTGTGCTTTTTGTTTGTAGTTGACCTCTTGGTGGCGCCATTTTGTACCATTTCTTTTTTAGAAGCTCATTTGCTACAAGCTGTTTACTTCTGTCAGTGTGGCATTGAGATGAGAAAAATATATCTATTATCTTATATGATTTTTGTGCTCCCCGTCTTTTCAGGGCAAAAATGAAATGTACGCTTATTTTAGATTAAAACATTCTGAGCAGAGTTTGTGTTCACTGACTGTCTTACTTCCCTCCTTATGCTATTTCTCATGAACAGGAATGCTCTTCACAGCCAATGAGGACCCCAAAATGAGCACGTTCTACATCCCGGTAAGTACAGAAACACAAAACGGCAGTCATGCTCACTACATGCCCATCTGCAGCGCTGCCACACAGTTTCACTCATCTGGCCCCCAATTTTTAACCTTCAATAAAAGGAATTGACCACAGCTGTTTTTAAAATGTTAACCCCATCAATTTGCAGCTCCCCAAATGTTTAAGCCATATACCTCCTGGAGAAAAGAGCCAAGTCCACAATTGAGGTGTGTGGCCACAGACTAGTGGTACGAAGTAAAGGTGATGCTTACAAATGTAATAATACTATACCAACTGTCAAGAATGGGGGTGGTGGTATGATGCTGTGGGACTGTTGTGCTCTCACTGCTCCTGATGCATTACACAAAATGTTTGAATTAAAGGACTACCTCCGTGTTTTTCAGATTCTCAAACCAACAGCTAGATGGTTGAAACTTGGTCGCAATTAGGCGTTCCAACAGGTCAGGGATCCCAAACATTATATAAACATCGGAGCTGCATTGTAGACGCAAACGACTAAAGTAGTTTCTGATGCTTACAGAGAGTGAGCTACGTGTCCTGTGACTCAGAGCAGAAATTGTGTGTCTGTGTGTCCACTGTAAACTCAGCTCTGCTTTGTGTAAATGAGGACATTCCTGGCTGGATAAACCTTCCATCCCAGATACAACTGCAAGGTGACAATATTATCTTCACTAAATTCCCTCAGAACCTTTTGTTTTCATAAAACCATTTTCAGAATCACTTTATTGCCATTGCCAGTAAAAAAAAAGATTTACGGACTAGGAATTTACTCTGATGTAATGGTGCAGATATATAAAGAAAAAACTAAGTGAAATAGAAATTTAGTGAAAAAAAAAAACATAGTATAAAATTATTTTAAATAAAATACACTACTCACAATAAGTGAGGGATATTGTTATTTATATGAGTGCTATTCCTATTTCGTCTGAATTTTGATGAAATACGTAAAAGTATCCTTTGATATTACTAATAATAAATGAGAAGAAACACCATTTTCATTAGTGTAGTATTTATTACCCCAAAAATGCAGACAAGGGTAGCCCCAAATAACACAAATTGACAATGTCAGTAGCGGGTGTTTCCACCATTTGTTGCAATGACAGCTGGACAGTGACTTCTCGTGCTCCTCACTAGCCTCATGATGTTGTCCTTGTGGAAGAGTGGATATTGCCTCAGGACAACATCCTGAGGCAATATGTTCCACTGTTCCACAAGTGCTACACGCAGTTCTGCCAGGTCACGTGGGGGTGGGTTACAATCATCCAGTCTCTGCTTCAGCTGGTCCCAGACGTGCTCTATGGGGTTCAGGTCGGGGGACATTGCTGACCACACCATATAAGGCACTCCAACTTCCTGAAGTCGAGCTGTGACAATTCTGGCACGATGTGTTGGAACGTTATCATCCATTAACGGAAAGTTGGAGGTGTGCTGGCAGATTTGGGGGATGATGACGGGTTCTATGATGTCTCTGAGGTTAGAACGTGCAGTGACTGACTGGTGCAGTTTTTGCGCTGACTGGTGATGCCTGCCCAGACTGTTACACCTCCTCCACCAAAGCTAACCCTGGCGACCATGTTGACCTTGACGTATAGATCACCTCGCCTTCTCCAGCAACGCTGACGACCATCATTTCTGTGCAAGGTGACCCAACACTCGTCAGTGAACAGGTCGGTAGACCACTGCTGCATTATCCAGGTCACATGGTGTTGTGCCCACTGAAAACATTCATGGCGGTGTCTTGGTATCAGTGGAGTCACCTGCAACGGTCGTCTGGCATTCAAGTCAAAAGGGCGAAGTCGGATGCTAATGGTTTGTCTGGAAACCCTAGTACCCCTCACATCTCGTAATCGGGCCTGCAGCTGTGTGACAGTTGCATGACGATGTCTGAGTGCATAGGCCCTTAGGTACTGGTCATCATTGCGGTGGGTCACTCGTGGGGCTCCACTCCTGGGTCTGTCACGAACTCTGCCAGTAGTTCTGTGTTTTGATACAAGTCTGCTGATAACAATTTGAGACACACCAAGTTCACGTGCAACATCTGACTGCCTGCCACCGACCCGAAGGTGCACTATGGCCAGGTGGCGCTGTTTGTCCGTTAAGTGACGTCGTGTGTTCATGGCTGTTTGAAGAATGAAGTTAAAATGACTTACTGACAATACCAGCTTTTTAAACCCACAGAATGTTGAAATTGATGCCACATTGAAAAGAGTTGTCTTTAGTATTTTTTGGTGTTTAGCCCCAATATGTCAGGCCCACTGTATACAGTGAGACCATTACGTGGAAAACACAAAATGAGGTGTGTCTGTCACCCCAATAAAATTGCCTCCCTTTCCCAAAAATCTCTGAAGTGAAACAAATCTCATATGTATGACATCCACTGAGTCTCTGACAATATCCCTAACTTTTTGAGAGTAGTGTAATTGGTTAAAAACAACAATATATATTTTTTATGGGGGTTAGGGTTAGACTATATCTATCCTGAGGGGATAGGGTTAAACAGGCTGTGTCCAGGGTGAGAAGGGGGTTAGGGTTACCCAAAGTCCTGATGATGTACAGGTCATGTAAAGGTCGGAGGTTGCAGCCAATCACCTTCTCAGCAGTCTGCACAATGCGCTGCAGTCTGTCCCTGGTGGTGGCCCCCGTGTACCATACGGTGATGGAAGAGGTGATAATGGCTGTGTAAAACTGCACCATTAAATCCCTTGGCAGTTTGAGCTTCCTCAGCTGCCGCAGGAAGAACATCCTCTTCTGGAGCTTCTTAATGAGGGAGGTTATGGTCAGCTCTCACTTAAGGTCCTGGGTGATGGTAGTACCCAGGAAGCGGAAGGAGTCCACAATAGAGATGGGGAGGTCCATGAGGGAAAGGGGGGATGGTGGGGCTGAGACTTTCCGAAATCCACAATAATCTCCACTGTCTTCTGAGTGTTGAGCTGCAGGTTGTTGTGGGTGCACTTGGACACCAGCCGATCCACCTCCTTTCTATAAGCAGACTCATCTCCGTCTGAAATGAGCCCAATGAGGGTGCTGTCATCTGTAAACTTGATCAGTTTCACAGACTGATGGCTGGAGGTGCAGCAGTTCGTATACATAGAGAATAGCAGAGGTGAAAGTACATAGCCCTGAGGGGAGCCGGTGCTGATGGTCCAAATCTCCGACACGTTCGTCCCTAGCCCACGTACTGCCTCCGATCCCACAGGAAGTCTGTGATCCACCTGCAGATGGAGTCAGGCACGTTGAGCTGAGAAAGCTTGTCTTGGAGCAGAGCTGGCAGAATGGTGTTGAATGCAGAGCTGAAATCCACAAACAGGATCCTGGTATAGGTTCCCGGGGAGTCCAGATGCTTCAGGATAGAATGAAGGGCCAGGTTGACGGCATCATCAACAGACCTGTTGGCTTTGTAGGCGAATGGCAGCGGGTCCAGAAGGGGGGCGGTGATGGTCTTGAGGTGGGAGAGGACCAGGCGCTCAAATGACTTCATGACTACAGACGTCAGTGCCACAGGCCTGTAGTAATTAAGTCCAGTGATCCGTGGCTTAAGGGGGTTTTTGGGATGGGGATGATTATGGGGGATTTGAAGCAGTTTGGCACCTGCCCCAACTTCAGAGAGGTGTTAAAGATGTCCGTGAGGACAGGAGTAAGCTCTTCCACGCGGTGTCTCAGGGTGGAGGGGGAGACGCCATCCTGCCTGGGAGCCTTGCGGGGGTTCAGCTTGCTGAAGAGGTTGTGTACATCCTGCTCCTGGATAGAGACGGGAGTGGGGATTGAGGGGGAGTCCATGGTAGCCTTTGATGGAGTAGAGTGAGTGATGTTGTTAGGAAAGGTGGAAGTGTCTAGAAAGGTCTCAGGACTGGCAGATGGTCCATCAAAGCGACAATAGATGTCGTTGAGGCGGTTGGCCAGTTGCAGGTCGTCAGCGGTGTGGTGGGCACTCGGCTTGTAGTTGGTGAGCTGCCTAAGCCCCCTCCAAACAGAAGCAGGGTCGTTGGTAGAAAGCTGTTGCTGGAAATGACTTTTTATTACAGGGTGAAGAAATTTGCCTAATATTTAGTATTTTGTTCTAGATTGATTCTTGTATATCTCATAACAGTGGATTCAGATTTTTAATCATTCAAATTCACACAATCAGGCTCTGCTCATTAAAAAATACCACTTAAGAATTAAAATACATTTTGCACAATAAATATTCTTTAAATGGCATTCTATATTTTTCCGAAGTCATTTTGCTGCAATGTATCTGGTATGTGAAAGTGTTCCAAAACAATTATTTTGACATATATAAACTGAAGAAAACAATAAATATCGTTACCGCACATGCTTCAGATTATATCACAATATTGAATTGAGGCCATATTGCCCAGCCCTATGTTAAAGGTGGGTTAAAGAGAAATGTTTTTAACTAAAGTGTATTTATAGACCTGTTTAGTGAGTTTGACATGAAAACATAGAACTTGTTACCATTGTTATAGAGAAAAAATGCCCTAAAAGTTATTTTTATCAAATCTGCCCAATAGAAAATATTTTAAAACGGTTAAACATCTGAGAAACGGGGACATATTTCTGTGAAATCTGTGATGAAATTGTTGAAAGAAGATTGAATGACAGGAGTACATGTATGTCATATTTCTGCTCTGTTAAATCAAGTGCTTTAACTTAATGGGGCTTTCTCCGTTAGAACCTGTTGTTCTTTCTCAACGTTTATACACAGAGCCTGATGATTTTTCTGAGAAGTGCAGTTCTGTCCTGAGATCAGTCTTTACTTGCTTTAGTTTGTTCTTATCGTGAGTCTTTCCCGAGTCAGTGGCATAACTTTCCAAGAAGATCCTAAAATGTGCTCAGGCTTGTAAACACAGCCTGTTGTTTCCTGTCTAAGAGACTTGATCAGCTTTATCTGGTGTAATGGAACCAAACAATGACTGCACGCTGGGTTATGTGTACAGTTTGCACCAAGCAGATGGATCTTTGGCCTTTCTTCCTGCAGAGGAGATGATTCTCCCCTGGACTGGTGTTTCATTCTGTGTATAAAACAGGAAAGAATCAAAACTGTATATTCATTTTTAGAAAATCTGTTAATCAAGTTTAGTAAACCTGGTGTAAAATTGGCTTTTTGATATTGTTTGAGAGAGTTTCAAAATTAAGCAAAGCTACCCAATGATTTTCCGGAACAATTGCAAAGATCCCACTCAATGTGATCGCTGCTCATGCCAGCAAATAAAGACCTCAACATATCACCATTATTAAGGAGGGAGCAAAGTTATGAGCCGACACAATTTCTAATCAAATCAAATCAAATCAAACTTTATTTATGAAGCGCTTTTCATACAAGAAGTTGCATCACAAAGTGCTTTACAGATTAAAATGACCCCACATAAAACCACCCTCCCTTCCCTCCCCCACAGATTTAAAAGCATGGTCACAGTTATACCCCCCTCCCCCCAACCCAACTCCCATGCACACACACAGTTAAAAGAAAAGGTAAAAAAGGACATTGGGCCGAGTAATAATAAATAGTAAATAAATAGTCATTTGTGCTTGTTGCTTTCCCATTAATCACAATAGATTATGCATTTCAGCAATGGTTTAAACATATTTTAGCTATTTTTATAAAAAATACATTTCTGTCTGTCAAAATTTTGTTTGCTCTGAGTTTTAATGGTGGTTTTTTTAGTCAAACAATTTCTTTATTTAAATTGTAAAATAAATTTGGTTAAGTTTTACTTTGATACCCTAAAACGTCTAGATTCATTTTCAACACACTTGAAAATAAATCCCAAACTGGATAAACACAAATATTAGATATTGCAAACGTATTTCTTTTGCTTAACAATACATTTGTTTTAGTTCTTAATGTAAAATTATTAAGAAGCCCCCCTCCTTTTTGGTCTTTTAATTCATTGTGTGGTTTAATATATCGGAGATAAACTCGCCGGTTATTTGCAGATGATGATTAAATAATGGTATAAGATAATATAAAAAAAAATAAGTACAAATATGAGCTTTCACAGTCTATAAAAAGTAAGGAATTTAATCTAAATATATTTACAGGTCTTAGATTACACAGTATCTGTCCATTGATCCATCTGTTTATCCATCCGTCCTTCCATCAACCCATCCCATGATCATCTATCCATTCATATGCCAATCTGTCCGTTCATCCATTCATCCGATCTATTTTCCTCTTTCCATCTTTGTCCGTTCACCAACTATGTTTTCCATTCCTCCATCTATCAGTCTGTCGTTCCTTCCTACTTGCAGTTTTTTCAGGAACTCTCCCTAAAAACATTTCTAAACGTGAGTGTGAAAATATCACACAGTGATACAAGTTTGATTTGCAGGAGGCAAATTTGCTCTTTAAGTGTATACAAAACTCTAAAAACTATTTCTCAGCGTTTGAAGGGTAATTACAGTCTATCACCAGTGTTTTAAGTGCTTCACAACTTCACATTGAGTATCTAAAAGACGCGTCATTCACTTCTGACTGGAACGGAAACATGTGCGGGAACAGTTGGTCTATTTTTGTTTTTGACAAATACACGACAGATTTCTCTCTGCAGTCTAAATCTGACCCCTGTTTTATGTGTGCCGCTGTTGTGTTCAGGCTTTGGGCCCCGCTCCACGCTGGTGCTCGTTCCTGGACAGCCTGACGGAGGAGCTGGAGGAGAGCCCGGAGTGCACGGTCTACGACGACTACAAGTTTGTCACCCGAAAGGACCTGGAGAATCTGGGTGAGACGTTACTGCAATGAAATGCTTTAAAGATGAGATGTGAGACAGTTCCAAGAACTGAGACTCAGTGAGGCTCTGTGCTGCCTGGAGGGCAGTGAGGATGGCCAGACTATCTGAGCAGAGGGGATTGATTGAGAGGCTTTAGGTTTGTAGGCAGAGCACCCTGGAGGGGGTTGAATGAACACTGGAATGCAGGCTCAGCAGTAACGAGATCGAATGACAGGAAAGCAGGGAAGTGGTTGGTTGGTGTGGAATCAAGGGAGCTTCGTACTGCGGCTCTTACATAACCATGCAGGGGTCTACTGAGTTTACTGATAGACGTTCCCAGGAAAAGCAGGTTGCTCCACATTCTGCATGCTCCTGTGGTTGCAGGCTTGAACTCATTGAGTGACCTGCAGCTCCCAGCTACACCTCACTGATTAGTAGTCTGAAGAGACGCATTTTATCTGTTTGCTGATACAGATAGGATGCAATGATTCCAGTTTTAAGCATATTTCTTTCTCATTAAAAAGGAAAAAAAACTGGTTCCAATAATGTAGATATGAGTTGCATTTAGTACCTTTTTCAGCAGATTTGAATAGATTGTTTTCAAGTTCATATTTTTTTTCCATCTTTAAAGTCTGATTTTTGTTCATTTCTGCATAATCACACATTTATAAATTCTCATAGTAATTTTAGCCATAGATGAGGTGATATAGCGATATATCATAGAGGCCTAAATATCAGAATAGTTCAAAATTATGTGTTCCTCAACATGCAAAAGCAGGTTGTCCAAACGCAAGCCATCAGTGTGTCACCTAGCATTGTGTCTAGGTATTTCAGCTTCCCAAGCTAAGCTTGAATTATGAAGAGTTTCCCAACCCTGGATGAATGATTATGTGGAAAAAAGCTAATTGTATGTCTGTCTATCCAGTCAGCCACCCATTCAAGTCTATCCATCTGTCTTTTCATTCCTCTCTCAGTTCATCTGTTTCTTACAGCCAGTCGTCCGTTCGGCTGTCCGTCTATTATTCATCTATTCCTGCATCCAATTATCTTTTCTTTTACCTACCATCCATCCATCCTTCTTTTAACCCATCCATGAATTTACCTTTCCACCCATCTCATTCCTTACAGTATTTATGCTTTAAAAATAGTCTAAAAAGGACCACAAACTGTAATATTGTTTAATGTTGAGAAGAAAAGTGTGTAAGAACCGTCAAAATAAGATCATAGCTTGGCCCCATAGAATCAAAAATAGAATCAGTAAGGTTCATCTCAAGGAATAATTAATGCGTATCAAATTCATTATTGTACTTTTGTTGACTCGATTTGGTTTTTATGTTTTATCCAGGTTTGTCTCACCTTGTGGGGTCGTCTCTCCTGAGAGCCTACATGCATGGCTTTTTCATGGACATAAGGCTGTATCACAAGGTGGGATTTTTATTAGTGCATCACATTGTTTCACTCTGAAATATTTCTTGGAGCCATTTTGGGGATCAGATGGCATCCAAATGCTGCTAAAAACGTCCAGTATCACAGTTGTAACATTTGGTTTGGCCTCAGGTGAAAACCATGGCTAATCCTTTTGCATACGAGGAATACCGCAAGGATAAGATCCGGCAGAAGATCGAGGAGTCCAGAACCCAGAGAGTCCAGGTTCAGGTGAGGAGCGCTTGCAGGCTGCTCAACTTCTCCAGAAATTCTGTTTAGGGTGAATTGTTCTGCTTCTCTTAAATTAGTCACATCAATAGCTGATGATTTTAAACTGCATTGCTCTGGATTCAACCAGCTGAGCTGTTGAGACACATACATTTTTTGTCTTCTCTTCCTGCCCAAACTGGTTACAAATATGGTAATGTGTACAAATGGTTACAAACACATAATGAGCTCTTGGAAACGCTAGACCTGGAAATTTATTTCAGGGTGTGAGCAGCATATTGTGTCAGTGTGTAATCAAGACTACACTTTATGATGAGACAGAAGCTGCCGAAGGTGAACCAGGAGCTGGCTCTCAAGCT
The DNA here is from genome assembly GCA_963556495.2 of Valencia hispanica. NCBI lineage: Eukaryota > Metazoa > Chordata > Actinopteri > Cyprinodontiformes > Valenciidae > Valencia > Valencia hispanica. The sequence continues at coordinate 21,250,503 of OY747720.1, forward strand.
GATGGAGGAGGGCGATGAAGAAGCAGAGCTGGCTTCTAGGAAGAAGAAGGGCAAGGTAGGAAAACGTCACACGCTGCCTCTACTCAGAAATGATGACATTGTTTTTGGTTCATGGGCAACTGGCAACATCAGGTTGAAACTGTAACAAAATGTTCCAAACCGAATTTCTCATTGTGGCCTTTTACAGACCAAAAGGCTCTGCTCCAACAGGCATAGGTTCATTTAACATGTCAAGTCAATAATTATGATTTGTTGGCCCTTTAACCCCATCTGCAGGCTCTCCCCAGCATCCTGGGTGACGATCGTTTCAAGGTGATGTTCGAGAACCCGGACTTCCAGGTGGACGAGCAGAGCGAGGAGTTCCGGCTGCTCAACCCTATCGTCTCCAAGGTGGGACAGAAAAGGAAGAAGAAGCTGCGCCTGCTGGCTCAGCAGGAGGCCGTTGGCCAACAGGTAACATTTAAGGCTGTGGCAGGATATTGACTTTTTACTGCTTCTACCATGAAGTTAATGTTAGTTGATTTAGACAAATGGTGGGAAAAACAAAGTTGTGTTCACACAAAGAACATCATTTGGAGAACATGCTATTTCCCTTCATACACCTTCTAAGGATGTGCAAAAAGCCATAAAAAGAGGTTCAGATCTGTTTAGTTTTAAGCTGTAAGAGTGCAAACATACATTTAATGAAGCATAAAATGTGTATTTTGTGTCTGGTGTTGATTTCGCCAAATGTTTTGGATCGTTCTCCTGCCTAAAAGGCCCAATCATGACCCATTTTTAGATTTTTGGCAGACTTAACTGAATTTATATAAAATTACCTATGAATCTGTTCATAAAGTTTTCCACTTTAAAAACAGAACCAGGCCCACACCATCACACATCCTCCACCGTACTTTACAGTGAGAATCAAGTGTTTGGGTTCCAAGTGGCGTCCCTACCCCAGCTGTCAATTATGTACAATTCTGTTCAGTTTTGAAATTGAATGCAATTTTATTTTCGTCAAGATGTCACAAAAGCTGTGAAATACCCCTATAATAAAACCAGTTTCAGTATTATTTTGTTTATGTTATGTGGACTGTAAGGAAAGTAAGACCCGACTACTTATTAATCACTTGAACGTAAATATGTTGTTCTCAAATCTCCAGGATGTTCCAAAAACCCAAGACAAGAAGAGAATCTAGAAATTATAAAGATTTGAAATTGCAAGTGTGTAAAACAAAAAAAGCACCCTTGTAGGTATGTCCCAGAGAAATAAGAGGTCATGGATTACTAATTGAAAGTTTCTAGAAATGCTGATCATCAAGTGCTTTTTGAACATCCTTACCAATGATGTCAACAATTGTGGAAAGTGATCCAATGGTAGAAGCTTTTGAATAAATCAAGTTTTGTCGTGATTGTGTAATAGTATGGTCCTTATTTATATTACATACACTCTAGATGGTTAAAAACTACGACAAAATAAAGCAGAGTAAGCAACAAAAAAAAAGCAACCGATGTAAACACCCCAGATCATATGTAAGCCTCACAAATTTTGTTCCTCTGGGGGTTTTTTTTACAGTCAGACATTCTTATAAGGATGTTTGAGTCAAGGAAACATAAATGTGTAAATAAAAATTCTAATTAAATGTGAAAAGTTGGAATTTTACTCGAGACAAATATTTAACCAGCATGAGGTTATTTTCGAAGCTTAAATTTTATCAGAAATTTTTCTTGCTGAGAAAAGCAAGTGAAGTTTTTTTTTTTTGTTTGTTAGATTGGCTTTACTTTAGCTACATAAGTTAGGTCTCTAAAAGGAGGATGACAGTCTTTAAAAAGGGATTCTTAAACATCTTTATATTATACCACAAGAATAATTTTCTCTGTTTAGGCGGCTGATGAAGAAGAGGAGCCAGAAGGGCAAGCCAGCTCCGAGGAGGAGAGCTCAGACGACGACAAGAGCTGGGTGGAGGAGGTGAGGGAGCAGCGGAGGCTTCTGCGGCAGGAGGAAAGAGACCGGCGATGGCAGGAGAGGAGGGAAGCCGACCGAAACACCATCCTGCTGGAGAGCGAACAGGACAAAGGAGAGAAAACCAAGAGCAAGAAGACGAATCAGCCGCAGTTTTATCAGATCAAAGCCGGAGAGGAGTTCCGGAGTTTTGGCGACATGGCCCGCAAGCAGAAACTGCAGAAGTACGTCAGGTTGATGTAGAATGGTTCTTATGTGTCCCGTCCTCATCGCTCTGTTTGCTAATTGTTTGTTTGTTTTTAGGGCTTCTCTGGAGGAACGGCTAAAGTTGGAGGAAAACTCAGAAATCAGCAGCACGGTGGACACAGCGGCAGGCAGCAAGCAGCTGACCTTCACTCTGAAAAAGGTACACGGGTGCACATAATCCACCGCTAATGTTGCTCCTGTAAATATTTCACATCATTTCTCTTCAGAGTGGCACACAAAAATAAAACATGGTGTTAACTGTAAATGAAGCAACTCATAGAGCAGCTTAAGGTGAAAGGGAGTGAGTCGAGGGGGTCTTTATGTTCAACAGCAAGAAGATGAGCAGTGAGGAAAATTGGTTTTCTTAAACAATTAAACATTGTTTTGTTTTTTTTCTTTGGTCGTAGTACAAACAAGCCCGGATCACCACAGATCCTCTACCATGTATAACAGTGGACATGAGATGTTTGTCCACATAGTCATCCTTTGTTTCACACCAGACCCCCTTGGAGTGTTTGTTACTGGAAAGCTTAATCTCACCTGAACAGAACAAACATTTATACTTAAAATTCCTGTCGTGTTTAGCAAACTCCACACATTTATGACGGTAAGAAAGAAGAGACTTCTCTGGCAAGCCTCCAAAACAACAAGTTGGTTATGGGTTTTCATGGAGATCCCAAGATCCCACTTGTTGCTGCAGTACTCTAATACAGGAGATTTCGTTTTTTACCCCCCCAAATAATTTTCCTCTCTGGCACAGTGAACTGGCTGTACGCTGTATAGATTTCACTTTAATGTATGGAAAAGTGAGGTTTTCTGCTAAATTATCTTTCTTACTGGTTATTTTAGATTCAAGAATATACAGTTGTAATATTGAAAACATTGTAAACATAACATATATAAGCCTTTTTTTTCTTTATAGAAAAATAAGTAAGACAGTGAAAGCCACACTGTGAGGTTACCTCCTCAAACAGAAAAAAGTTGAACATCCTTATTTATGTCCTGTGTGCAGTCGGAGCAGCAGAGGAAGCAGCAGCAGGCGGAGAAGGAACACCACAAGGAGAGGAAGAAGCTGAGACGCTCAGCCGGACATCTAAGCAGCTCTCGAGGGAGAGGGAGAGGGAGAGGAAGAGGAAGAGGTCGCTTCTGAAAAGAGACACCACAATTTTTAAACTGAGATCAAATGTTTCTTTGACTTTTTTCCATCTAGTCTCCTCCTGCCAGTGGTTGGGGAGATGAAATCAGGCTGCAAGACCAGGAAAAAAAAAAGTATCATACTGATTTTGTCTGACTCTTGGGTGGTCTGAGCCTCCTCTCTGTGAACTCATGCATATTAAAAACAGACTACCTCTGTCAGTGCCTGTATTAATGTTAAAGCAAGATGGTAGGTCTCTGTCTGCGTATAAATCATTAGTTAGTTCAGATTTCACAGAAAACTCAAAAAGCTAGTTTCCAACCAGGAGAGGAACAAATGGGAAATTTTAATGCTGTTTTGATATTGTTTATTGCTAATCCATAATTTTTTACATTTATAATGGATTTAATTGACTTTTGCAATATATCTGCAGAAAGATTTACCTTTGTTTGTTGTTTTTACTGTTTAACAGTGAAAGATTTAGGAAATATATTAATGTCGGTTTTTGTGGTGTCAATTCACATTGTTGTTAGATCATTGTGCGGAATGATTGGATGCATTTCAATGCGTTGCAAAAGCTTTATTACCTTATAACAAAAACTAATCTTTTTTTTATTTCTCAACAAAATTCTCATCTATCATAATCAGTACAGTTGTATCATAAGCACAGTTTGAAGCTATGAAAAGGTTCCTCGTTATGGTGGCTGAATGTGTTTGGAATTATTGCCTTTTGTGTACAATGGAAACGTCCAATGAAAAATGTGAACGTTTTATCCAAGTATGTTAATTGTAAGCTTAGTGGAAGGAAAAAAGTGTTACCTTTGTAGGCCACCAAACACAGACTTATCCAGAACATGGGGTTCAACTGTTTTATTCTAGAACCACTGGGCTACAGGGAAAAAGGACTGAACTGTTTCTCAGTGGTCCAAAGTCCTCTTTTTAAATGAAAGTAAAGTTTGCATTCAATTTGGAAATCAAGATTCCAGAGTCTGGAGGTAGAGTAGACAAAAACAGAAAACACGCTATTTAAAGTCCAATGTCCAAAGTCAGTTATGATTACCATGGCATCACAATAAGAAATCTCCATCTGTATTGATTAGCTTTTACCATAACGTCACACATCAAGAAAGTCCTAACGGGAGTTTTTAATGACCCAACATGCAGCAGTTTGCTGATCATCCTAGATTTGGAGTTGAAGATGTCATCATGCATCTGCTTCTTCAGTGTATTTAGCACACTCCTGCCTGATTTCTTCTGTGAGAAACTCCAGAAGAGATACTGGATGTCACTACAGTCACCTGGATGGGGGATGTTTAAGAAAATCAAAATTGTAATGGACCACTGTATCCTCCTCTTCACAACAGCATATTCAGATCTCCTGGAACATAGACTGCTATCCATCCTGCCCACAGCTGTAACCATTTACTGCAATTCTCTGAAGAAACATGGATAGCTCGAGTTACTACAACATCTAACTTCTCTTCATTAGTGGTAAAATACTACAGAATTGTCGCTCTGGATAAAAGCCAAATTCATAAACCAAATTAGGATAAATTAAGTAATGAAAGAGGAAGCTAAATGCTAACTCTTAAATTTTATAAATTTACAAACAAAAGCCATTCAAACTTAGGAAAATTTGACATTCCTCTCAAAACTAAATCTATAATTGAAGACACTAATACAAACAAAATATCTTTCTGTCTGAATTCTGTTCTGGTGTCTAATTTCCACCTAATTAGGATTCACTGGTTAGGAATGAGAGAAAATATTTTTTAACAAAAATACATTTTTATTAAAGCTTGATACAGTTCAAATATAAGGGAGCTAAAGGCCCACAGGCCTTTTAAAACTAATTTGATACCAGTTTTCCCATGTGATTCATATGTCAGGTTTTAGCATGTTAAATTATCTTTATTTGCCTTTTATCTAGTTTTAATTAAACCTGAACTTCCAGCAATGTAACACTAGTAAATGTTTAGACATGGGATTTTTTACAAAATTCATTGCAATTTGATAATCATTTTGATGCTGCTTTTTTTCTAAGTGTTTGACATTTCCTTTAGTCCTCATCCTCCCTATTATCTGGTTGGAGGACAAGTCCATTCAGTCATTTTGTTTTGTAAATAGAGAAACAGAGGTTGCGTAAAATTGTGTTTTTGCCATCAGCGGCGAGCGTAAATGGGTCTTGGTGACTAACCTGCAACCTGCTTTCCTCCTTTGTGTTGGCACATCAGTCACGCTGTTTCTCTGTGCAACACATCAATATCATTGTCTCTGCAGGCGCCTCGTTTTCTTTTTCTTCCACAAAACGGGCTTGTACCCTGCCTCTCGTCCTGTGACAGCTGGAGATATGCACCAGCCCCCCTGCAACCCTGCGTAGGTACAAATAATGGATGGATAGAATTATCTTTATGGAAAATGAAGAAAAAAACAAGTAATTGATTGCAGCCTTGCATGTGCTCTCCGTGCCTTTCTGGGTTCTCTCTGGGTGCTCCAGCTTCTTCCTACACTCCAAAAACATGACTACGGTATTAAATCAGTTAATCTCTCCTATCTGCCCATAGGTATGAATCTGGGCCTGCATGGTTGGTTGTCCTGTGTCTGACCTGATCAAGGCATATTCCTGCGTTGGGATGACCCAGTCAAAGTCCAGAGCTAAATTCAATTGAGAACCTGGGCAAGACCTGACAGTTGATGTTCAGACATCTTCATCCAATCTGACAAAACTTTTGATGATTTGCAAAGAGAGAAAGGTAAAAAAAAAAAGGTCAATTTCTTGATGTGCAAATCTGGTAAAGAAATACCGTATAATATTTGCAGCTGGTATTACAGTGAAAGGTGGTCCTAAAGTATTGACTCATGTGTTAAATGAAAACCATGTATTAGCTAATAAAACACATTAGCGTTTGTGGTAACGCAACAAAATGTGAAAGAGTTCAGTGGGAATGCTAGTAATATTAGCTGGGAACAGCATCAAATTGCAAACCAGCTCAGCCTTGAAACAAGCATAAAGTGTCTCTTCACTTGGCAGAGTTAACATTATGTTCTCAAATATTTCAGTGTTTTGCATGTCGGCCTGCTGCAACTTCGTAAGTGCAAAGCAGAGATCTGACACCTGAACGTGCAAATCTGTGAGCTTGTTCTTCTGTCTGTGTCTTTTCCTGCAAAGGGATCAAAGGAGCGAATGTGCTGACGCAGCCTTTTCACTGAGCTTCAGGCCAACACCCATACTCACAAAAGATATTCCACTGAAAATGTGGTCACTTTTGTCCCCATCTCTATACAGCCGGGAGCATAAACTTGGAACACTGCACTGAAAGAAGATATGATGAGTCAGCAGTGTCAGATTAAACAATAGGAACAGAAATGAGCTGAAAGTTGCTGGGATTGGCTACATTTAACCTTCTGGCTTCACAAAGTACATACTAGAGTTCTCTAACCTTCAATCTTAAATGCTTGTCAAACTATTGTCGGTGATATTTTAGTAAAGACTTATGCTACAGAGCTTCTTTCATCTTCATAACATGTTGGTAATCAGCAATTTGTGAGTTTCTTTAAACTACAATAATGATGTGGGATCATGAAGTTTAGATTGCTTAAAAATAATGTTTTTTCCATCCTCATCTCCTTTCTTTGGCTACATTAGAAAAAAAAACCCTGTGCATATACAAAGCAAGAATGACACTCCAGCTGATTCCACTCTGCATAAACAGATGTATTCTTCATAAAGTTGCTATATGTATCTAAAAAGTGTCATTTTATTTTTTTCTGTTGGATAGAGAAATTAAAGTTTAAGTTTGCCCTGGGGAGTCTTACATACTAAAGGTCTTGTAAAAGAAAAAAAATCAAAATTAGAGCAAGCTAGAATCTAAGCATTTATCTAACTCTCAAGGGCCTTGTAAAGAGAGATTTGCCCCTCAACTCTGTGGCCACCTACATCGAAATAGTGTCTCTTTGCATTGACTAATTGTTTCCATTTAAATAGGATGTAATTAAAGGAAATGTTGACATATTTATGTATATTCACATAAATTACAGATACTGAAAGGAGCATTAGATTCTCAAAGGCTGGTGCCATTTGGAAAACCTCCTAAAAGCTGGTGGTTGTTGTGACAAGGGATATGATGACTTTTTTTAACAGAAGGTAGGAATGTTACAGAAGCTACAGCTGGTTGTAAAATTATGCATTCCTCTTGAACTTTCACACATATCCACAAAACAGCAACCCCACAGCATGATGCAGCCACCAGAATGTTTAATCCTGGGGTTGGTGTTGGTTAGTTTTTCTGCCAAAAATAGCTTTTTGCATCTAAGCCAAAGAGTTAGGTTTTGGTCTAATAAAAACAATAATAAGAACATTTTTGCTGTGCCCCGTTTTATAATCCAACCCTACATTAAACTGATATTAAATTACACACAGGTGGAATCTGTTTACTTACTAAATGCCTTCTGAAAGCAATTGGTTGCACTGGATTTTATGTAGGGGTATCAGAGTTCAAATGGCTAATTACAAAGCAACATTATTTATGGGATATTTATAGTTTGCAAGACGAGTTCTGCCTCTCTTCTACAGAAAAGTTACTGGAACAATTTTTTTATAATCTAAATTAAATGTTCCAACAATGCATTACATGACTTTGGTTGCTGTTTTATTTCCAAAATACAAAGAAATCTCATGAATATTGGAGAAAAGCATGCTTTTGAAGATTATTAGAAATGAAAACTGGCTTTTATTGTGTTGCTTAAAAATTGATTTTTTTTAAAACAGTTTTTGCTAGATCTTTAAAATATAAGTGTGAAATTGAAAATGTTATCTATAAAGTAAGATATGAGTTTGTCCTAGAAAGTGTGAGGACAGAAAATTACACAATTCACCTAATCTCTAGCAGTCTGATGACATCAGCCTTGTGAGGAAACCAGCCTTTGATGAGTCAACGACAAAAGCGAACCTATAGTTGACTTTTTTAATAAGGATAGTGTGGTAACATGTCTGACACCACAGCCAAACCTAAATGACTAATCACTGTCTTCAGATTCAGTGAAAATGTTGAACATTATGTTTCCTTGGAATTTTTTATTTATTTTTTTGTCTCTGAAACGTCTCATTGTTGCAGCTCACAGATTTGTTATTCTGTCATGAAGCAAGACGAAAAGAACAGCAATAATATATTTAGATATTTGAAATTGGGGTGCAAGGTTGTGAAAAAGTTTTACGCCTAGCATAATTGTTTTCATTGCTTTTGTCAGACATAACAACCTGACGGAATATAATCATGCCATATAGCATGTCGATCAGATTTAAATTCAGATATTGACTAGGCCACTCCAAAGCCTTATTTTTAACCTTTCAGAAGAAGACTTGCTTCGGATCTTTGTCCTGCTGCATAACCCAAACAAGCTAGATTTCAGCCTAATTGGCAGCAATTTTGCATGATGTGTTGCCTCATGTTGTCCAACAGGTTTGATTTAAGTTAGTTCTTCATTATTCAGGTTTGACAGTAGTCAGTTAAAGTGGGGTTAGTTAAAATTGAATCATATAGTGTTGTTAACTACACAAGTTATCTTTGTTATTAAAATGTGTTTCATGATCTGAAACATGTAAGTGGGACAAAAAAGTAAAAAGCAGAAGAGATCTGGTAGCAAGTAAAGATTTATTTTTCCACAGCTCTGCTTAAAGTTATTTTACAGTGTGTAGCCACATGTCTGGTCATGTTGATAGGTAATGGAGGTTTTACCCACATCCTGCCAGTCTGTTGAGCTCCTGTACCATCTGTTCACCTGTTAAGCCAAGTGTTTCGTCTATCATCAGTCTCTTTCTGGGTCAGCCAGAAATGCTCATCTAATGGAGGTCAAGCCCTTGTGGGTTTTGCTTGTTTACCTCCTGTAACACAACTGTAATCCGCCCCACCTCTGACACAACACCTATCAGTTTCACAGAGTGAATCAGTTTAAATGATTGGATGAATCAGGTGCTGGCAGCCCCTTGATGCAGAGTAACCAGTGGAAACCAGCTTGTTAATGTGAGCTGACTGTTGCTGGGAGGCTTTGAGAAGCCTTTATTAAACTCTTGATCGTCCTTCAGTTTCTCCCTTTAAGTGTATATTATCTACTTCAATCTTGCACTATGTCCAGCGTTGTCCTGTCCCACTAGCCCTCTGCTTATTCACCTTCACTACATCCATAAGGCTTTATTGTCTTCCTCTTTTCCTTCTTCAGGTTCACATCTTTTATCCAACAAATCCACTATCTCAGCTTTATCTCCAGGCCCTCTAACCTAAGCTGTCCCTCTGATATACAGGTCAATCTCAATAAATTATTCCATCAAAAATGTTAATTAATACGCAACACTTTTTTCTTCCACTCAACTTTCCCTTAACATGCTTAGGTATGGACAACTTTTTTGCTGATGATCCTTTGAGGCTAATCCTGCTTGTACAGTGTGTCATTGACTCCTGGACAACTACTGAGTTAACAGTCATTCATAATTGTTAAGGACATCACAAAAGATTTTTGTATTTGAAATTTATTTGTATTGGCTCTTCTTGGGTTAAAAAGAGTCTACGGTATGGTAAACACTTAAAAGCTCATATTAAAAAGGTAAATTATTGACAGAAATAAAAGGTTGAGATATATGATAATGCAATGAATATACAAGTTTTCCTTTTTTAAATTAGTTCATGTAATTAAAAAAAAATCTCCATGATATTCTAGTCCAGTCTATTTAGGTCACTTCTAACTAAAAACCTCTCCAGCTCTAGATTCTGTCCTTTTGTTGGTTCCACTGCCTGAAAAAATACATCGTTAAGAGTTTAGTTTTACGTCAGCGTTAACAGGACAGACTCCTTCCAAAAAGGTATGCTTCTTTCTCATCAGTTGACAGAATACTTTCACAAATATCTTGGGGATCACCAAAGGTGTTTTTGGCACATGTGAAATATAGGCCGTGCGTGTTCTTTTGGGTCAGCAATGGTTTTAGCACCATCGCCTGCTGGAGTCCCAAAGCCTTAGAAAATGGCTTCATAACACTTTTTACACTGTTAATGATTTTGGTTCTCACCTGTTTTTTAACTTCTTTGGAACGGAGCAGAATGTGTTGCTCTTTAAGATTATTTAGCCTACTTCATGTTGTCAGACAGGGTCTATTTAACAGTTTTTTGATCATATAGGTCAGTGGCTGCAGTCTGGTTAATGATACTTCACCAAAAAAAGTAGCTAATCACAGTGACTTCATTATGTAACAATAATAGCTTTTTTCCCCTGAATAATGAAAACATCATTTGAAACCTGCTTTTGGTATTTACTCTGTGCATGAATACATGTTTCAGATCATCTTATAAGTCACTTATAAGTGACAAAAAAGCAAAAACAGATGAAACATGAGATCAATATTTTTTTCCCCAGGCAGGTTAGAAAGTATTATTTAAAGTATTACCTGCTAATAACCTTTAACAGAACCTTACATTAGAAACCAGCTGCCCCTCTAACTTATCTTTAATAACTTGTTCTAAACTCTTCAGGGTATGGACGTCGGTCTTATTGCTAAACATGTGCACCAGTGCATTTGCTCTCCATTTCACAGATTTCCTCTCCCTCTGGAGGAAGGTCCACATGCCTCACTTTGAAACATCTCCCTCCACAGGTATATGTCATCTGGACCGACCACCTCTCCACTCTTCATCCTCTTCACAGCTGCTCTCACTTCCTCCTCACCAATCGGTTACTGCTTAGGAAAAGACCTCTGGCATTCTATTGTGTAACTAGAAGTTATTAAGGAAAATAACGGTGACATGCAGCACCACAGTCAAGGCCTCAAACCCTGCACTGTATCTTGTGGGCGCCCAGTAACAATCATGATCCTTGTCTGGTGGTGGAACCTTGCAACTGTGGGTGCTAGGCCACAATGGTTCACAGTTACGATAACAGAAACTGTACACAGAGACGGAGATAGACATTACAAGAGGAAGAGAGGGAGAGGGGTGAAGGAGAGGGTAGCATTTTAGCTGCATAGAGGCAAAAAAAAGATCGGAAAATAAACGACTGGAATGATGCAGAACAAGTCACTGTGACATTTGTTTTTGTGTTTCGTGATCTTGTGATTTTAAATAAGTTAATATCTGTTGAAAATGAATTAGCCCTCAAGGGTTTGCCTGCTTCCCGGATGCTTTACATAAGAAATGAGGACATAAAGGATTTCTACTCTGCATGAGAATAACTACAGATTATGTCAGCTTTAAAATTTGCCTGTCTACCTCATTTAAACTTTTACCAGCACAGAACCAGACAGTTTCTTAGTTTTAAAGAATTACATCTCCTGGTAAGAATGACGTCATTTAAAGACCCTGGAGAATGGAAACCCTGAAGTAAACTGAGGACAATTTTGATTGTGGTTTAAAGATCTGGAAAAACCATCAAGCCCCCAGATATGTGGTCTGTAAGAAGCCCCAAAACTTCCTCTTAGCCTCTCAGATCTGATTCCTGTGCAGCATTTCCACATGTGTTGGGTCACAATCACCAAAAAATCTTCATTTCCTCCATTCCGCCATTCCTCCATTTAGTAATGTCTGCATGTAAACCAAATGGCTATGAAAATGATCTTTGGACTAATCAGTGAGCAGTTTAGGGGGAAATGTCTGCCTGGTTAAATTTTTTTAGCATTTAAATAAAACTTTATGAGGGCAACCTTGCTGCAAACCAAGTTATAGTTTCATAAAATGTGCCACATCAAAAAAATAATTTAAATATATATATATATATATATATATATATATATATATATATATATATATATATATATATATATATATATATATATATACGTGCGTGCGTGTAGTTTGGATTTTTTGCATTTAAAAAATGGTTACAGAGCAGAACTGTTCAGTTTAGTTACATTTAGTTAAGGTGTTAATTTTAAATATATGCTTGCCTTTGTGTTTCAAATCAAAATTATGATAAATACATTTTAGAAATAACTCTTGTAATACCTGAGACTGCTGTCACTCAGAGATGACAGATCGTTGCAGGCGGTCAAGCATGATTGGGTTCCTGTTAACACACAAATGTAATGCAGGTTTATTAACGAGCAGCTGGCCAAAATAATATTAGCAACAATGACAGGTTACAATGTGTCTGCATTGACCTGTTATTTTTAAATGCACTTTGCTGAAAATTCTCAAAAAAAGGTTAGGTTTATGTGTGTTTTAGATATCAACTGTCAATATCAAAGAAATCAATCATGTTAAAAATGATACATGTTGCTTTGTTAAACAATTTGTTTTGATGTTTCTTAGCACAACATTCTTAACATATTAGGTGTCTTGCCAGACCTTTGGACAGCCCTGCCATGTAAATACAAGACATCTGATTAGTATTAGCCGAGGAAATCAAGGCTTGCACATTGTCAGTTTGTACAAAGGACCTGCGACACACCTTATTTCATCAAATGTGGTTCTCACTTAACAAGAAATGTATTCTAATTCAAACCATTGTATTCTAATTTAATCATTTTTTCCCCTTTTTTATCTCCTGTTTGTACGCATAAACAAATCACTTCATACCCATGTACAAACATGATTGCGTTTACTACATTTCTCTTAGTACCCTAATAGTTTCATTAACAACATAGTTAGATAGTTTTTCTAAATGTTTAAGTCATATTACTTTCTGAAGATTGTGTCTCCATGTTTCAAGTTATTATGTTCTGATCCCTATTTGGGCCAGTTGACAGACAGGGAGAATTATGAGTTCTTACCAAACCAAAATAACGCTGAGCAACCTCTTAGAAGATATTAGCCTACTTATTACACCAATATAACCACTTTTTTTAAACTGTCAAACTGTGTATGGATGGTCCTCCTGGTTTGCATGAGTTGACACACAGTTGGCAATTGATGCTATAGGTTCCTTAATAGTTAGATGATGCTAAATGCGTAACACTAAAGTCTGAGTAAAACCAGTGGTGCTGTTACTGCAATGAGGATGAGATGCCTTACTGCAGCACTAGTAGTAACAATAGGCAAATTATAAATTGCTGAAGACTTCTGTACACCATTACGTATTTTATGTTACTAGTGGTTGACTTGGGAGTTTTTCTGTTATGTCTTAATCTAAGTGTAGAGACAACATTAGGCTTTACAGAGAAAAAAATTTGGTTTGAGCGGGCTGCAGCACCTCCATAAACCTGGTGTGTGGTCCCTGCTGCGGAGGTCTCTCTTTATATCCACCATGGCGATGAGGTGACAAGCCTAAACCGGTTCCTACGTGGATGGGAGGCCGGTTTCAGCTGGCTGCGTTGCCCTGGAAACGGCCGGTCTATAAATACTCCAGCTCGCTCGTTTCTATTCAGTCAGACTACACCTCAAGCAGCGCGCTTCACAGGAAGGGACCTGCTTTTTTTTTAAACCCCAGCTTTCTGGTCTAATGGACAAAATCTTTGTAAATGCTTTTTAAGGTAAGAATTTGTTATAGGATGACTTTCTTTAAGAAGTGGGTTGGTTCAGTTCGCTGTTAGGTTGCTCTGTCAGATCAAAAAACTACGACGTGGCCGGTGTTACAATCAGTTAAGCTAGCAAGCCGCTTTCTTTGTTGCGGTTAAAGAAGCCAAGAAAGACTTTACTCCGCGTCGTTGGTTTCGGTGTGGTGAAAAACTGGGTGTTTTTCTTCGTTTTTTTTTTCTTTAATTTGATGATTTAAGTTTTTATCTTTTGATGAAGGAGTTTCGTAATGAATTGAAAACGCAATATCGCCTCATGGCGTTAGGCGCTCCAACGGAACCGGCATAAGAACGTCATTCTCACTGATTGGTTGGTTGGTTCTTGCTCCATTATTTTAAGTGGAAGGAGGTTCTTCATCCCTGATTGGCCAATGTGTTAAAGTGGGTGTGGTTTAGACGTTATGTCTTTCAATGACTTATTTTCCCCTCGTAGTGTCAAGTTATATGTTACAAAACCCCAAAACCACGTGGATGTATCGATTAGAGGCCAGTTTTAGGCCGAGTATCAAAGCGCGAAGTTATGAATTCTAGCTGCTAGATGAGTACACATGTATTTCTCACTTTAAGTTAATTAAAACGCTAAATAAAATTTCCTCCCTCCAGAATCTTCACTCTAGGAAGGCACACTCCAGCTGCTCAACAGGCCCAGGCCTTGAGTTGTATCTTAAGGGGTTTAACTTCACTGGTGAGCCACCTTGGCTTCTCTGCACCTGAGTAAAAGCGGCTCCAAATTCCAACTCTTTCATATCCAAGTGAGTGTCCTGTTTTACCCAAATTAATCTGGCATTTCTCATGTTTCCAATTCATTGCATACTCTTGTCTGCATAATCTAATAAAGTCGATCAATGCTGTCTTCTGAGTATTCTCATTTGATTCTTTCAGTTTACGTGTGACGGAATTGAAAATACTTATCAGGATGAACACCACTACCCCCACCAATTTTGAATTTTCCTTTCTTGAAGAGGGCTTCTCTGCCCGGGACATTGTTGAGCAGAAAATCAATGAGTCATCCTTGACGGTAAGCATCCTGTGGTGCTTGTGTAATGGCAAGATGGCTTATTTTGCTTTGTCAGCAGAATGCACTCTGAAAATCTACACTTGTGTGTACAAGCTACAAATAGTCCATTATTTTACACCAGTGATTAACTTTTGAACTGTTTTTGCCTATTTAAAGCAGGACAAATTCACTACTGTTATGTTTGAAAAGGGTAATGTATAACACTTGTTTTCATACCTTCTCTTTCAGGATGATCGGGACGCATTCTATGTCTGCGACTTGGGAGATGTGTTACGAAAACACCTCCGCTGGACAAGAGCCCTGCCTCGCATCACTCCTTTCTACGCCGTCAAGTGCAACGACAGCCAGGCTGTAGTTATGACTCTGGCATCTCTGGGAACTGGCTTCGACTGTGCAAGCAAGGTGAGCTTTCCATCAATGCTGCTAGCAGAAAAAAACATTGCTTATTAGCTGAAGGTGCACTGGTGCCTCCTGTTTGTTTTTTGTATTTTTATTTTAGCTGACTGATTTTCATCCCACAGACTGAGATTCAGCTTGTTCAGTCCCTGGGAGTCGATCCAAGCAGAATCATCTATGCCAACCCCTGCAAGCAGGTCTCTCAGATAAAGTATGCATCTGCACACGGAGTCCAAATGATGACCTTTGACAGTGAAGTGGAACTGATGAAAGTGGCTCGTTATCATGACAATGCCAAGTAAGAACTCTAGATTTTTAAGTAAAACAATTTACTTTGATTTTGGGCTCTTTGCTAAAGCTATTTCTGTTCTTTGTTCAGGTTGGTGTTGCGTATTGCCACCGATGACTCAAAGGCAGTGTGTCGCCTCAGTGTGAAGTTTGGTGCTCCTCTTAAAGCTTGCCGCGGTCTCTTGGAGCGGGCCAAGGAACTGGGACTGGATGTGATCGGCGTCAGTTTTCATGTTGGCAGCGGCTGCACTGATGCAGAGACCTACTCCAAAGCTATTGCAGATGCGCGCTGTGTCTTTGATATGGGGGTGAGCCCCCCCCTTTTTTTTTTCTTTTTTAAAAAAAATCCAAATTCTGCTTTAATTTGATTCATCTCTGCAAATGAGCCTAAACTTAATACCTCATTGTGCAGGAAGAGCTTGGCTTCAACATGGATCTCCTGGACATTGGAGGAGGTTTTCCTGGTTCCGATGACACCGAACTGAAATTTGAAGAGGTAGCTGGAAATGTTTTAGTTTTGTTTTTCTTTCTTTTTTTTTGTTCCTATTTACCCAGAATCGTTGAAGTAAATTCTTATTTGACTTACACGTGGCTTCATTTTCAGATTACAGCAGTAATCAACATGGGACTTGACAAGTACTTTCCTGTTGACTCTGGGGTCAGGGTCATCGCTGAACCGGGACGCTTCTACGTGGCATCTGCATACACATTAGTTGTCAACATCATTGCCAAGAAGGTCATCATGGATGATGAGTCATCTTCTGATGGTAAGGGCTTTGGTTGAACAGAAAATTTAAATTACAGTTGCCTATTAGACTTATTAGATTTAAAAGCTAATTGCTTACTATTTTTCTGCAGAGGAAGACGAAGGGACCAGTGACAGAACTCTGATGTACTATGTCAACGACGGGGTGTATGGCTCCTTTAACTGCATCCTCTATGACCACGCTCACTGTCTGCCAATGTTGCTTAAGGTCAGTCAGATTTAAACTTTGTCACTAGGGTGGAGACAAAGGGTTAAAAAAAAGCTCACCAGTTTCTCTTATCTACACATAGAAGCCAAAACCAGACGAGGCGGTGTACCCCTGCAGTATATGGGGCCCTACGTGTGATGGTCTTGACCGGATTGTGGAACTGTGTACCCTGCCTGACCTCCAGGTGGGGGACTGGCTGGTGTTTGAGAACATGGGTGCCTACACTGTAGCTGCATCCTCCACCTTTAATGGCTTCCAAAGACCCGACATTTACTATGTCATGTCCCGTCCCGCCTGGTTAGTCTCAGACAATAACTTGTAATGAAGTTCTGCAGCTTTAGAAATTCCTTCAAAGTTGTAACTTGTGCCCGTTTCCATCTCCAGGCAATATGTGCAGCAAGTTTGCTCCCAGGGCCTTCCAGCTCCTGCAGGGGAGTCCTCTCTGTTTGACGTTCCAGCATGCTGTGGCCGAGAGAGCAGCTTGGACATGCCCACCAAGCCCTGCCACACCCATGTCGTCTAAGACGTGCGACTGAAAGAAGCCATGTTCCTTAGTTGACTTCTTTTTTTTTTTTCTTTTTTTTACTAATTATGGGATCGAGTTCCTCAAGCTCTTGAAATGTTTTATGCCAGTTACTTGACAGGAGAATTGGGTGGATATGATGTTGTGTTTTGTTCTGAAGTTTGTAATTAACCTTTGAATGAGGCTGAATCACACCTCGACCATCTCTTGTGGGTAACAGAAAGTGTTTTATTAATATTATTTGCTCCTGACTTCTAGCATTACAAGGTACTTCATTATCAGTCTATTTTCAGGACTGGAAAGTTGAAAATAAAGTTGTAAGAAGAATCAAAGAACAACCTCGGATCATATGTCAGTAGGACTCAGCTGTGGAAGTATTTGGAGAGGTGTTTGTTTGGAAACAAACATTTCCAGACATCATTATGCTGATTGACCTGCAGTGTCATGAGGTTGGTGTATTGTCATGCTAGCAACTAAAGTCTCATCTGATGCCCACAAAGTGTTGGTCCAAGGTGGAATAAAATTCCTCAAATGGCTGCTATAATCTTTTCCATGATTGCCACTTCTGAACAGAACCTTGCTAGTGTTAATCTTTAAGATCTTACAAAACTTGTTTTTACTTCAATTTCTGGAACAGTAGCTTGGGTCTTTTACCATTTCAGTTTATCAGAAAATATGTATGAATTGTTTAAGTACAGAAATTCATTCTGGGAAAATATTAATCTTAA
This sequence comes from Valencia hispanica, assembly GCA_963556495.2. NCBI lineage: Eukaryota > Metazoa > Chordata > Actinopteri > Cyprinodontiformes > Valenciidae > Valencia > Valencia hispanica. The sequence continues at coordinate 21,268,245 of OY747720.1, forward strand.
AGATTAACACTTAAACACAGGGACTCAAAAGGCAAACAACATCCACCTGTCTTTTTCTTTATTTTGTAACTTGGATAATATCTATTATGTTTGTAATATTAACAAGACTCAGACAAAGTTTGACCATGCATGTAAACTAGATATGAAAGAGACGGGATTGCACATTCATATCGCTTTCCTATGGAAACTTTTTGAAGTTTTGTATTTTTTTAATAAATATTAGGTGAAGAACCAAACCATAGCTTTTTTGTTTTTTCTTCGAGCGCATATGTCAACACTCAAATCGCCACAAAAGCAACGTCATTAATCTAATGTAAGAGCTCCCTCTGGTGGTTTAATTTTGTATGAATGGAGACATTTTGTTTCCCTTGTTTTTTTTGTTTTCTTTTTCTTTTTTTAAGGCTACAAGAGCATTTTGATCAATGATACTAAGGAATAAACCTGGAGCTAATGAATGGGATTAAAACTTTAGAGTAAAAGCAAAATCATCTGATTACTATTTAGACCCTAATGTTTACATAATACCACCACTGATGCAAAGCTAATACTTTTTGGGTTTTAAAACCCTTTGTAGCAGTACTGCAATTGGAATTTTTGACTGGGAGTATGAGTACAGTTCATAATTTTTGAAATGTTTTACAAGTCTTGTGTGGTGATCTTAATGTGATAGAAGATCTTAAATCACTGTTTAGAATTTGGGATTATGTAAATGTACTAAAATGTCAATGTATTTCCTTTCTAGGTCACATCTTTAAAAGTACTTAAACAGTTCAAAAAGTGGAGGGATTTCCATTTACTTATGACACTTGTAATGTAATTTGCAATTTTAAGAAATTGTGCTTCAGGATTGTAATTTAAACCTTTATGAGAAATTAATACGTGCAATACGTGAGCAACTTAATTCCAAAGGCTGACAGCTCTGCAAATGAATGCATCAGTTACTGAACAAGTCAAAGGGTAGAGGACATTAAAAGCCCAGAATAACCACAAAGTTGCATGTAAAAGCTTTAATTTATTAATGGTTTATACATTAGCCTTTAACAATATAAAATAAGCCTCCACATTATTTTACATAGAAAATATAGGTCAATGGCTTTAGTCCATCCTAGTTTTGTTTGTGGGTGAAGATATCATTTAGCATGTTTACAGCACATTTTTTACAACACCAATGAATATAAACGGATCCCAAAAATATCCAACTGAGCAAGCAGCCTAAATAAACACCCTCTGACCTAAATCCTTACAGGCATGACAGACCGGAATAATTTTTTTTTAAACCTTTCCTTTTTTTTATATGCTGTGAACTTGATTTGGTAGCCAAATACTAGCTTTATACACAGGCAACACGCACGTTATTCTCTAAAGCGAGTTAGCTTACAGTCATGCACAAACACATTCAGTCCACATAGGTGTTTTGCACTTTGAGTTTTCTGATTAACTTTGCACGCTGTGAAATTCCAGTTCCCTTTTTGCAGAGTTTATATATCATTTTTTCCACAAAATAGATGTACAACTTTAAAGGTGCAATGTATTCTTACTTTTTCAGCATACAAGAAAGGCCCCATCTCCTTCAGTTTGGTTTAGTTCTCCTTATAAAGAGCAATGTTAAGGTTTGACTCAGATTTACTCGAGTAAAAGTACAAAGTAATCTAAAAAAAATACTCCAGTAAGAATAGGATTTTAATCCATGACAACATAGTATGTTACTAATAGTAACCAGTTTCCCCAGTATAGTTCTGGGATGTTTCCTCCCCATTTTCAAGATCATATGTACCCCACATGGTGAGATCTTGCATGGAGCCCCAGGTGAAGGGAGATTTTCAGTGATCTTGTATTTTTTCCATTTTCTAATAATTTCTCCAACAGTTGATTGCTTCTCACCAAGCTGCTTGCCTATTGTAGATTGGCTCATCCCAGTCTTTTTTTAAGTTTTGGTGTCTTTTTTTAAAAAGTTTTATTGTATAGTGGACAGGGGTGAGAAGTGGGGAAGTGACAATGGCAAATGTCTGCGAGGTGGAAGCAAACCCCAGGACAGCTGCATCGAGGACTGAGGCCTCTGAACATGGGGCACCCGCCTTAACCATTACGCTACGCGACATCCCGGCTCATCCCAGTCTTGTCCAAGTGTACAATCTTTTCCCTGGTGTCCTAAGACAGCTCTCTGGTCTTGGCCATGATGGAGGTTGGAGTCTTGACTGTTTGAAGGTGTGGACAGGTCTCTTTTATACAGATAAGTTCAAACAGGTGCCATTATTACAGGTAACTGGTGAAGGGTTAAAGAGCTTCTTAAAGAATAGTAGAGTAACAAGTCTGTGAAGGCTGGAATGCTTGCTTGGTTGTAGTTGTTAAATACTTATTTTCTGCACTATTATACAAATAAATTCTTTTAAATTATACAATGTGATTTTCTGGATTTTCCTTTTACATTCCATCAGTTGGAATATACCAATGATAAAAATTACAGACCTCTCTCATCTTTTTAAGCAGATCAACTTGCACAATGGGTGGTTGCCAAATACTTGCCCCCCCCCCCCCCATTGTATAGGATGGTTTGCCAGGCTGTCTGTTCTGTGAAATACACCAGTCCCTTTTGCAGTAAATCACCCAACAACATGATGTAATGAATTCTTACTCTCTTGAGTGGCCTTTTAGTTAATGTCAGTACAATATTCATTTTACTATCTGAATCTTTTAGACATTTGGTAGATGCAAATAAGTCATCCTAGTTCACCTAATGAAGGAAAAGGTTAATTAATTTAATGTCAAACAATGCGAAAAGACGTTATGTATCTTTGTATACAGTGTATGTCAGTATCTGCATTCAGTTGTATTATTTTGCAGCTCATCTTGAATCAAGACAAATCTGGACAAGCATATATAATCATGATGATATCACGGACAAGTCCTTCCTCTCATAATGTTTCCTAATGTACTCGCTGATGGCATTCTGATTATTAATCTCTTTCCTGAACAGCATAATATAACACTTGGGGGCCAAGTGACAGCCAAGGATGCTGAAGCAAGAGATCAGAATGGCTGCGCTGCTTATAGCTGGTTTGTATTTTCCTTCCAAAGTGAGAAAAATTGGGAGGAAAACGATCCATATGATTAAAAACAGCACCATGCTTACAGAGATTAACGAGGCATTTTTGTAAATGTCGGGTAGCCGTCTACCTTTAAATGCAAAGATAAAACACACAAGGCCCCAGAAAGAGTTGTAGACTATTGTGGCACCAAAAAACTTTTTGGAATCTTCGCACATGTTACACTGGTGCAATATGGTGGTAGCTTTCTGCTCCTCCTCAGGATAACCTGGGAGAACAATTAACCAGGCCGAGGACACTGCCACCTGCACACCAGAAATGATGATGACCAAAGCTACTGGATGATTAAGCCTCTTAATCTTAGAACCAACCCTGGGGTCAAAGCTAAAGCCAAGCAGGATCTGAATTAAGTTGGCCAGAATGCAGGAGATACAGAGGGAGAAACTGATGCCAAAGAGAGGAATGCCTAAACAAGAATGTTTTGTGGGTTTTCCTATAAAGGTGTAGGTAAGGCAGAAGCCAAGGAGCAAGGAGCTCACTTCCACGAAACACAAGCATCCTCCGATTGCCTTAACAATTGGAGTTCCACAGTTGATGCCGATGATGATACCAATCCCAACTGTAACAATTATTGCAAAGGCAGCCATTGTGCTCAGAACGATGGAGAATGGGTCTGTCCACTCGAGAAACTCATCAGTTTTATTCAAGCAAGTATTCCTGCTGTCTACTGGTGAGTACTGGTTCTCTTCACAGAGTTTGCAGAAAGTTTCTGCAGAGGAAGACAAAGACAGAAAGAATATTAAAAAAACAACAAAAATACAGTATTTTCCTGTGAGACTGGAACAGAAAGAAACATGTACATAAGTACATGGCCCTGTGCAGATTCTTTTTTGCATTTATTGTCACACTTGCTTGATTCAGATCATCAAACAAATTTCAACATAAAAAAAATATAACCTAAGTAAACATTAAAAGCAGTTTTCTAATGAATCTTTCAATTGACAAAGGAAAATGTTATCCGAACCAACCAAGCTATATGTAGAATTGTTTTAATTCAGTTTCTATTGGATGCTTTTCAACTATGAACAGCTTGTGTAACGTCATGCCACACCTTTTTGGTAACATTGAAGTCCATACTTTGACTAGGCCATTCCAAAAACCTTTTCTTTGTTTACTCCTTCAAAGAGGCACACAGGGGTGTGCTCTAAATCATTGTCCTGTTGCAAACCAAATGTTCCTGAGCTTAAGGTCACAAATTGATAGACTGACATTGACCTTCAGGATTCTCTGCTATACAGCAGAATCCATCCATCCATTAATTAATTACACAAACTTATCACATTACCATGTTTATTTGTAATTATAATGGGCTTTGCTGATATATATATATACATTCCAAAATGTTAATCCTTTGTCTTACACTCTACAGAATATTTTGTGTTCTTTTTGGTCTGCAGTGGCTTGTGGCTTGGAACTTGCATGAAATGCCAAGTGAGGCCATTAATATTTCAGATACTTTGAGTTCTTTTGTGACCTCCTGAATGGGTTGTCAACACCCTATTGGGGTAATTTTAGTTCACAGGTTTCTCCTTTTTAGGACAGTCACACAGTCTTAAAAACAGTTGTAACACTAACCAGACCGAAAGATGTCAATGACTGTTTTTCACGTGTTTGAATTTTCTTCGATCGGGGTGTGATATGCTGTTTTGTGAGACCTTTAAAACTTTTGCATGTTGTCAGACAGGTGATGTCTTGACTCTGAAGGCCAGGCAGTCATCTGACCTGAATATGGTTAGTCAAATTAAATTTTGCTTTCCAAAATACACTGTTAATTCTTGCTTTAACAGGGGGAGGGGGGCAAAACATTTTTTCACATAGGGCCAGGGTAGTTTAAAATGCTTTTTCCTTAATTAAGGGGGCTATGTGCAGTTTTCTGAAATTTAAACTCGCGACTGACAAAAAACGGAACTGCTCTTCCTTTCTGCTCGCTCTGGCAGCACGCGCTCATGCGCCGGTCGCTCTCAATCTTCGATCTTTTTCGAGCACTTGTCAGGGGTTTAACTTTTTTAGTCTTATGTGGAGTTACTGTTGGCGTCAAAGTTGTCCTGGGTCTCTTCTGTGTATTCACACAATCCATTGAACTGCTTGCGAGTGCTGACTACCGGTAGTGGCAGAGTGATCTGAAACATTTAACATGAACAGGCTTGACGTCACATCCGCAGGCAGCGCGGGAAAATCCGACCCGACAGAAAATAGAACAAATTGGATACAGGCTTATAGGTGCACCCACTGTGAGCTGACAAGGTGTCAGTATGCTCATCAGGAGATGTTTGGGTCATAAATGCTCAAATCAAAAGGCTATTGTTACGTTTATTTTGGGGAAAAATGTGCTTATAGCCTCTTTAAACATAAATTAGCTTTTGTATTTACTCCGGTTATCTTTGTCCGATATCAAAATGGTGCTTGCTGATCTGAAACATTTAGCTGTGACAAAAAAGCAAAAAGAGCAATAAAATAATGGGAGAGAAATAATTTTTCATGGCACTGTACACATGCATTAAACTCTGTCTAAGATTTTAGAAGTACTGCAGATATACAGGAAATACTTTTTTACTATATGGACTGATATGAAATAACACATTAGGTTCGCACACAACTAAAGTTTGTGAAGAGAATAAAGTACATTGTTTCTTTTTCCCACTTGTTAACAGAATTTATAAGCATGGATAATAAATTAAAAAAACACTGACCATTTCCATATGAATACTCTTCAACTGAGCACACAACACATACATAGCAACATTTTTCACTTTCTAATTCCATCCTTTGTCCTGGTCGACATATTTTGGAGCAGTTAAAAATGGACACCTGTCAAAGATACATGAGGATTAGCACATGATTATCAGACATTTACTTTGCTGACCAAAATTTCTTCATCTTACCTTCCCAGAGGTTCTCCACTGTGAGAGATCTTTCTGAAATGAAATGTTCTTATTTGGCCAATATTCCCCAACTTTTATTATGTCAACACCTGTGGACTCGGTCGTGTTCCAAAGCAATATGTCGTATCCCAAACTGGGATCTCCATTTTCATCAAAGTAGATATTTGTTTTATTTACAGTGATGTTGATATTCCGGATTACTTGGAAAAGCTGTGGAGATAAATTTTAGGCCAATATGTATTTATTATGGAGCAGCTCAAATGTACTGAAAACAATAGGTAGACACCACAAATGTGTGGTTCAATGTCATCATTAATGTATTCTAATACAGTCCAAATATGGATATCTAAATTTAATTTGCAAGGACCTGGCACCAGAGGTCATACAATCAGGGACATCTATACACTCCCCATGTTGAAACAGTGCACAATTTGGCCGTCTGTTCTCAAGGACAGATGGGCAAAATGTAACTGCTATCAAGTTCTGCCTAAAGTTACAATTGCAGCCTGATACATTCACCCTCTGTCTTGTATTTTGGGAAATAAATTAACTAGTCTTGCAACTGACTTCTGTTTTTCTTTCTAAAAGATACCACCAAAATGAAGAAAACTGAATTGTTAGCAGTCAGTTAGCTTTTGCAAGCTATGAAACTGCAACAACCCTTTTCTTAAGAGATTATTGAAATCTAAGAAAGATATGTAATTCTACAGTTGTTTGATGTCCAAAAAATAGTAACCACCAGAGTAGGCAATAGAAATAGACAAAGGATTTATCTGTCAAATGAGACTGATCTTCAATATAAGACAAAATGTATGTTTCAAATTTTGTTCAGCTAACAATCACAACCAAACATATAAAAAGTAATTTGTAAAGAACAACTTAATAACATAAACCTTTTTACTGTACCTCAATAGTGGTAAACTTGGTCCGTTCACAGCTTTGATTGTCACATTTTAGTAAGAGTCTGAGGCCCTCAGCAATGACCTGGACAGCCAGATAGATGCTGTAGGATTCGTCATAGTCAATGTAGCAGTACAAGCAGTTTGGGTTGGAAGTTGTATTCTCGCAGTTACATTCCATGTCGTCTTTGGAGTTTGTGGAAAGCTGATAATATTTCAAAATCGCATTTGTAGTTCCATTAAACATAGAGGTAACATAATCTTTAAAACCAGGCACTTCCGTCTGTCTATAAATGAAACCAAAAACCGGACCAATGCTTTCAATTCCTTCTAATTTAATGATCTCATGAGAAGTGGACCACGTGTCACTCGCTATCCAGGTTCTGTTGAGACCTTTTCTAATAACTGCTTTAAGAATGATACGAACATTGGCATCTTTGGTGAACATGATGATGGCCTCAGCTTTAGAAGCCTCAATTTTTTTAATCAGATCTGTTGCTGTTGAACAGTTTTCATTGAAGGTATCAGGGAGGATCTCGTCAAAGTCAACACAGATTTTATTCTCTTTGAAGAGCTTCTTGAGGCTATCAGTGCCGTACTTCCCATACTCATCATCACTTCCGACAATGGCTACCGTTTGCCATGAAAAATCCCTCACCAGCTCATAAATCGCTCTTGTCTGGTATTTGTCACTGGAAACTGTCCTTAGGAAGGTGGGAAACTTAGATTTTAGGCTGAGCAGCTCACTGGTTGATGCAAAGCTAATCTGTGGGGAGCAGGAACAAAAATAGAGAGAATTTAAAAGGTCTACACACTTAGGTTAAAAATGTCAGCTATATCTAATGTTAAAAACTAAGCTAACATAATTAATTGGATAACCTTTCCACCTTTAATGTGAAACATCCTGTACAGTTCAACAAAAAAAGGAAATCTGGCTGAGGGAAAAATACAATAAACTAAAAAGCAATGATAATCTTGTTGCGTAAGTGTGCGCACCCTTAAAAATACTTTGTTGAACCATAGTTTAATTCCACATGGGTACATGGGTAATGCCACCAGTTACAGTTTTATATATATATATATATATATATATATATATATAGACAGTCAAGCTTGAAAAAGGTTATTTGGCACAAAAATAGTTTTACCCCAATATCTTTAGTTGACTGCTAAAAAGCTGAAGATGTAAAGGGATATTACTTTTCAATACAACAATTAGTCCAAGCATACATGCAAATCAACAACATAGCAAATTCAAAAGAGCAAACTTAGAGTCTTCGAATGACCAAGTCAGAGTTCAAAGCTAAATACTGCAGAGATTATGTGTGTATGTATTTGGGTTAACCTAAAGAGGGATTTGAACAAGAGATGATCTCACAATCTCAGAGATTTTGAGATTGTATGCAAGACAGTGGATAATATTCATAAGTTCAAATGTAAACTACCAAAGAAACCAAAGAAAGCTGAACGCTAACAGTGAATCAAAATGTAGTTGTTCAACAAAATTTAGGGGTGTGCACAGCAATGCAACCAGACTGTTGCAGCTTTTTTTTGTTTACGTTTTCCCTTCTGACAGATTTGTTTGGGTTTGAGTTTAAATGTCCCAAAAAAAGTTGTTTGAAGAATTATCATGTTCTTATATTACAATTGAGAGTGTCCGGAATTTTAATATTTGGTATGTGTCTAAAACGTATACAATTACATTTAAAGGCATGTTGTATTACTTATCACACATAGCTAGAGACAAACCTGTGTGACAGAGGGTAGAGCCAATATCCGTGCAACGGCTATGGATACTTCTGAGTACCTCTCTCCAATAACCACCTTCGTCTCAGGTTCAGGTAAAGAAGAATTGATGGATGTCGGTATGAGACACCTCTGTGGGTCTGACTGGTTCTTCAGGAGCTGCAGAGCTGCTCTGATGGCGAGGCTGACGTCTCCACAAGTATCATAGATGTCATATCCAAGGGTGAGGTTGGGCAGCAGTCTTGGCTCGCGTTGGTTTATTTCTTGGATAGCATAGATCATCACTTGGGTGCGCAGGAACATTTGGGTGCTAAATCTATAAAAGAAAGCATGAAAAACAGTACATTTCCTAGTTATGTAACTGGATTTTTTTCCAGAGACATACTTACTTGTCACAGGAGATTGGACCGGGATCTGTTGTTCTGTTGGTTTGTAGGTGAATAGGAAAAAGGCCTCCAATCATAATGTCCCCAGGAAAGTATGTATGCAGATCATTATTTTCGGAGCCAGAGTGAAATACACTTATTAAAGTGACAAGTAACTTTAACAGAAACATGGTGCTCATGGTTTTATCAAATGTGTTTGCTGTATCCTTAGCTCCCTGCACTGTGAACTAGTTCCTGGAAAACTCTTTCCACATAAAGTTTGCCTACTGCTGGATGGATGGGTCATTTGCATTGTCAGACTGATTCCGACTAACATCCGTCAAATAAAATACTGGCACGAAAAATGTGAGGTAATTTGCATCTCTCACAAAGAGGGTTTCATTCGCAGTTATCCGTATCGCATGTCATCTTCACAAGGGTTCACTAGACAAACCAGTTTGAATAATGAAGGACTTTGTTTTCACACTTTTCCCTGAGGTAAGGGCCTCTGAAACATCTGTGCTGTTGTTTTCACAAATTTCCATCAGAGGGCGGCATACTTCATATAAATTAACACTCCCCATTCAAACCCTAAATCAATGCATTGACCAAATAAATGGATGGATGTGCCATAACTTTCTCCAGCTGAATAGAAACAAAACCTAAGTGATTATTTTTGGACCCAGGGAGGAACGATCAAGAGTCAGCACACAGCTTAAATTAATACAGCTAGAAACTACTGATCAGGCTCGAAACCTAGGTGTAGTAATGGACTCAGACCTGAACCTCCAGGGTCACATAAAGGCAATAACAAGGTCAGCCTTCTATCACCTGAAGAACATCTCTAGGATTAAACGACTGATGTTGCAACACGACCTAGAAAAACTCATCCATGCGTTTATCTTTAGTCGGATTGATTACTGCAACAGCATCTTCACAGGTCTGCCTAAAAAGTCAATCAGACAGCTGCAGCTGATCCAGAACGCTGCCGCTCGCGTCCTCACTAGAACCAGGAAAGTAGAGCACATCACCCCAGTTCTAAAGTCCTTACACTGGCTCCCTGTAGCTCAGAGAATAGACTTCAAAATAATCCTACTAGTCTATAAATCATTACATGGCTTAGCACCAAAATATGTTGAAGACCTGTTGTCATGGTACCAACCACCAAGACCACTCAGGTCCTCCAACTCTAGCCTACTAAACATCCCTAGACTCAGAACTAAACATGGAGAAGCAGCTTTCAGTTTCTATGCTCCCCTTATCTGGAACAGACTTCCTGACGAGTGTAGAGCTGCTGAAACTCTGAACTGCTTTAAATCGAGACTAAAAACCCATCTGTTTAGAATTGCCTTCGAGTAAATGATTGATGTCATATGTATGAAATGTGTTCATGCTCTCTTGCTTTTTTTTATCTTTCTTTTGCTTTATTGTGTATCATGTGTAATGTGTGTTTCTTTTACTTTTAATTTCCATTGTTTTTTTTTGTTGTTTAAATCACCCAAGTATGTAAAGCACCTTGAATTGCCCTGCTGTTGAAAGTGTGCTATACAAATAAAATTGCCTTGCCTTGCTTTGCCTTGCCTTAAAAATAAACACTTCTATAATATTTTTAGACATACCTTAAGGCTAATTAAACCCAGAATCTTCTGTCTGTCTGGATTGGTCCCAATAGTTGAACAGCCAGGTTTAAACACAGTTCAGGAGGCTACCTAGGGTTTAGAAACTTTTTGGAGCCCTGCAGAGTTTGAATGAATCTCTTTGGAGTTGGCGAACATCAAACTTGCCATGTAGCAGAACATTTTGAGGAACATAACTTCATTTTGAGGACTCGTAATATTGTAACTTATTGGTATGAGTGAAAAATGTGGAACTATTTGCCATTTAGTTTATATCCAGAAGTTTAAGCCTGGATAAAGGCTGAAACCATGAAATATTTTTCACAAATATCAGATGATTATTTGTGATAGTTTGTAATTAACATGTATTTTTAGTCAACTAAATCGTCCCAAGAAAGTCAGTCAGAGCTTAATATTTCATCCTTTTAAGTCTGAAATACAGTAACACTGAAGCAGAATTTCCCTGCATTTAGCTATCCGTCTTCCTGTAACTAGTAAAAAAAATGTCCCAACAGTATAAGACTGCCACCCCAAGCTTCACCTGCTGGGATGGTGGGTTATTTAATTCAATTCAGTTTATTTATATAGTACCAATTCACAACACATGTCATCTTAATGCACTTGACAAGAAAAGTCCTTTCAATGGTACATATATCCAAATTAATCCTTCCTTTCATTATTTCAAGGTTTTCTATCCAAGGAAACCCAGCAGATTGCATGATTGCATCAACTTGCAGGATTCACTCCTCCTGGACAAACATGTAGCGAGAGTAGACAGTGGCTTGCATTGTGTCGTTGACTTCACAGCAATCCCTCATACTGAGCATGTAGCGACAGTGGAGAGGAAAAAGTCCCCTTTAACAGGAAGAAACCTCCAGCAAAAACTTCCAGCAGAACCTGGCTCAGTACAAGCGGCCATCTGCCATGAGCGGCTGGGGGTTCGAGAAGACAGAGCACATACACAAAAGAACAGAAGAACTGATGTAGGAGTACTTTCTATGTTAAAGAAAGTAAAAAGTTGATAACAGGACACAGAGAACATTCAGTTACTGTAAGCATCATCTCAGCCGATGCCCCCCTCCAACAAGACATCACAGCCGAACAGAGTGCCAGACCAGATGTAGCTTCTTTGGAAAGAAAAACACAGAAAAAACATCAAGTTAACAATTGAAATAACAGCAGGTAATGCAATTGGGGAGCAGTAGAAGAGAAAAAGTAGCAGAGTGAAGAAAAGTGGTCAGTCTGTCCAACACTCTAAAGCCGCGTTCACACCGGTCAGCGCGTCCAGGCGCCAAATCGCTCAAACGGACGAAAGTCGATGCTTTAAAATTTAAACCCAGCTGCTTGCACACTTGTGGTCTGCGTCGGCGCGTCGGGGCATCAGCGCGTCACGTCATTACGTCAGCGTGCGGGCGTGGATTTGTCTGTTGCTAGTTGTTTACAACATGGCGGATCTTGTCGGATCAGCAGCGCGTCTTCAACTACCGGCTCTCCCGGGCCCGGCTGGTGGTGGAAGATGCATTCGGGATCTGGTCTGCACAGTGGAGAATGTTTCACCGCAGACTGGAAGTCAACCCCGAAGTTGTGGAGAAGTGTGTGAAGGCGACGTGTGTTCTCCACAACTTCATGAGGGTTTCTGGAGATGGCCAGGTACCTGCAGTGAGGGGAGCTGCCGCTGCTCATGGAGAGAGACCACTTCCAGCTGTGGGGCGAATCGGAGCCAACAACGCAACCAGAGAGGCAGTGGAGACCAGAGAAGTTTTCATGGCCCACCTCAGTGAGGAGGGGGCAGTGCCATGGCAGCCGGCAGAATAGTCATGTCCATACAGGACTGACCCAAAACGGCTCTTTTAAGAGCCACCCAATAAAAAAATTAAGAGCAAAACTTTCTGAAAATTTCCACATCTATATTTACTATATTATATTTTAGTAATTTGTTTTTCTCTATACATTCATATATACATTCACAAATCCCTTTCATTTATGGATTATTGTTTGTTCTGTACCTATATACTTTTGACCTGTTCACCTGTACCTCTCGTTTCCAGGTAATCACTGACAGACTGCTCTGCTTTCTCCCACAAACTCGTCTATGGATATGGTGAAATCAATCAAATAAACTCAAATAGTTCTTGCTTTTGTACTTCTGTGGTATTTTATATAGTCAATAAAAAGGTACATTTCATTAAGGTAATTATTAGCTGTTATTAAAAACAATATTTTCACCCAAATGGCATTACATAGGACAGTAGAATTAAATTAAGGAAAGTAGCTGACCAAAATGTTACATATAAAAATATTTAATATAAAAAAATACATAACATATATACATATAATAAACAAACAATAAAATGAAGAACAGGAAGAGAAAGGACCTTATTTGGAGGAAGTGCGGTGGAAGACAGGAGGGACACAGAAAGGAGTCTCCTTCCTCCCCTGAAAAAGGTGTCAGCCCGATCAGTAAAACTACTGAGTATTGTCCAAATGGGTCAAATTGTTCATTCTTTCAAAAATCAGTCTATGAATGTCAAATTTTAGGATGTCTCTTTCTAGAGGTGACACCCTTTTCAGGAGAGGATGAAGAGAGAGAAGGAAGTGCATTTCATCATCTGCAGGAGGAGCAGGAGCTGGTTCAGGCCGGGCCTTGAGCGCATCAAGCAGCTTTTGCTGGAACTCTGTTGGCACTGACAGGTCCTGCTGCCTCCGCCTTCGTTTTCTTGGAGGGCCTGTGAAAAAACACAGTAGAAAAATGTGTTAAAAATGCTTACAATTATGTTGAACAATTATACAAATTGGATAAAATTATAAGCAACATTTTAAGTCTGTATGAAAGGCTGAGTGTGAATTCCAGGGTATACACAGACATTTCAGAAAGTACAAAAAGTAATTCGCCAAGTGTCTGGGAACCCAAAGAAACATTTACATCTTTGAATAAAACCTACATTCCCAACCTTTCCAAACAGCACTACACACCTGCAGGTGCTGGAGCAGAGGAAGGGCCAGGCTGGTCAGAAGAAGAAGCAGCAGCAGAGGAAGGGCCAGCTGCGCCGACGCGCGCGACTTGCTGCTTGGCAGCTTGGCGCCCACTAGATGCGTAGATCCCATAGACTTGCATGTAATCTAGCTGCCCTGCTGCCTGGACGCGCTGACCGGTGTGAACGCGGCTTAAGCTTTATCAGAAAGGAAAGTTTCACAGGAGAGGAGCCTGATAACTAAAAGATCTGCCTCCCATTCTACTTTCACTAATCCTAGGAACCACCAGTAAACCTGCAGTCTGAGAGCGAAGTACTCTGTTGGGAACATATAGAACAATCAAATTTCTGCTCTATGGAGCTTGATTATTAGGGGTTTTATATGCAAGGACGATCTTAAATTCTATTCAGGATTTAACAGGGGGGGAGCTACAAAAGGAGAAATGTGATCTCCCTTTTTAATATTCATCAGAACTCTTGCTGCAGCATTTTGGATCAGCTGAAAGCTTTTAATTGCATTTTATGGACTTCCTAATATTATATAATTACAGTAGTCCAGCCTTGAAGTAACAAATGCATAGACTAGTCTTTCCAGCATCCCTCCTGGATAAGATGTTTCTAATGTTAGCAATATTCCAAAGGTGAAATAAGGAAATCCTAGAAACCAGTTTAATATCGGATTTGCATGTCATGTCTTGGTCAAAAATAACACAGAGGTTCTTTACATTATTCCTGGAGGCCAAATGAATGCCATCCAGATGAAATGATTGACTAAGCAGTTCCTTTTTCAGAGCTTACAGTTTCGTACAGTGTTAGATTACTCCCAGGCATAGTGTAATTAGGCCAAAGGGTTCCGTTTGGTCTCATCTGGCCAGAGCACCTTCTTCCACAGGTTAAGTCAGGAGATGGAGGTGGTGGTTGGTTTGGGAACATAAACAGATATTATCTATACTGATTGTGTCATGATTATACTAAACTGCCTGACCCACATGCATGAAACTCTCAGGAGACAAACTAGGAACTGCAGTTTTACTGCTCTGTAAAAGAGAGAGATGGTAAGTGGAGGTTTGAATATAGATATACTGTCCCGGTAGATTTTGCTAACTGAGGATGATGGGGAGCGATGCCAGGGGAGAAGCAGTCGATACTGGGAAATTGATCTGTGTGGTGGCTGATCAGGAAGTGGCGGAGAAGACCCGAGAACCGAAGGTAAGCTGTATGGTCAGTCTTAAGTTGATCTTCTTGGGAATGGATGAAGTTGAAAATGTATCTTACTGGTAATCGTTGGAGGGCAGATAGGAGGCACATAGATGATGGTAATGGTGGCTTGTAATCTAGTAGGTTGAGTGGAGGATGGACCAGAGGAATGATGAGGAACTTTGAAGCTGATGACCAGTTGTGGGAATCGAACCAGTATGTAACTTGAACGGAGCTGCGATGATTTTTGGAACGAAGGAGACCAGAGGCATGGAAACCTGCAGGCAAACGACGAAGGTAAGTTCAGGAATAAATACTTAGACTTCGGTAGGGAAGGCAGGGGCTCAAGGCTTGGTGTACCAGATTGCAAACGCACACCTGCAGGTCTTTCCGGAGCCGAACACCGGTGCTTCCGCTGCACCATCCAGAGGATAACCTGCGGAACGAGGTGAGAGCAGAAAAACCCCACACAAACCAAAATCCCAGTATTCCAACGAGCAACTGAAGTCAGCTCTCTGATGGTCAGAGGTGGAATAAAGATCCTCGCATGGCTCCCATAATTATCTTTTCCATTATTGACACTTCTGATCAGAACCTTGCTAGTGTTAATCTTCAAGATCTTACAAAACCTTATGTTTTTTTACTTTAATTTCTAGAACCATAACTCTGCTTTTTTAGAAAATGTTGATTACATTAGTAATTTTCTGTTTCTAAGTAGTGCACAGAAATGGAGTCTGGGAAAAAAAGGACAGAAAAATCTTAAAGATTAACACTTAAAACACAGGGAATCAAAAGGTAGACAACATCCTTCTTTACTCTATTTTGCTTTTTCTTTATTTTGTGGTGACCTTGATAATATTAACGTCTATTTTGTTCACAATATTAACAAGACAGACAAAGTTTGACCATGCATGTAAGCTGGATATGAAAGAGACCGGATTGCACATTCAGATCGATTTCCTGTAGGAATTTTTTTAAGTTTTATATTTTCTAAATAAATATTAGGTACAGAACTAAACCATGGCCGTTTTTCTTTTCTTTTTAAAGAGTCATATCTTAACACTTAAATTGTTACATAAGCAGAATCATTCACCTAACAACTTCTCTCTCAAGAGCTTCATCTGATGGGTTAATTTGCTTGAATGGAGACATTTTTTTTTTGCCATTAAAAAAAAGTCCTGATGAAGACAGCATAACGGTAAATGGTACTAAGGAATAATGCTAAAACTAATGAAGAATAGGAACAATGCACTGGCTTTTCAGAATAAAACAGAGAATGCAAAGACAATCATCTGATAACTATTTAGACCTCAATGTTTAAGTAATACCACCACTGATACAAAAGGTCAAAACCGTTTTAGCAATTCTGCTATTGTAATTATTGACCATAAGGTGGCGCATGAGTACAGTGTAATATTTGTGAAATGGTCATTTAAAACTTATGACTGTTAATCTTAAATGTAATGCAAATAATTATATCAATGTATTGGTGTAAACAGTTGGAGATAGTTTAAATATTTATTTACTAAAACTCTTTAATAATTTAAGTATTTATTTTCTAATTCAGACCTTTAAAAGTACTTTAAAATGTTTTTTATATATTTAAAGGCCATATAATTTAGTACAAATACAGTAGAAATAGCAGAGAGACTTCCTTTACCTTCTAATAAGTCTACTTGTAAAGTAATTTGCAATTTTAGGAAAAGTGATCTAGCATCATAATTTAAACCTTGCATGTCCTACTGATCCTTTTCCATTATTCTTTGAGAAATTTGGATGTGCAGTACTTGAGAGTTTTATTTTGGAAGACTGACAGCTCTCCAGTCCATCAGTTACTGAAAAGTAAAAGATGAAGGGATGTAAGGTTAAAAAACCTCAGCTTACTCACAATTATCATTTGCATCTATATTTAATGATCTATAGTTATTTATAATGCAGTAATATGAAAATAGTTTTATATATTAGCCTTTAACAAAATAAACAGGCCTCCTTATTGACATGTTACACAGAAAATGAAGGAAGATAAATGCCTTTATTCCCAATCATACAAACATTTCAAAGCATAGGGAATAGCAATACAGATGAAAGTGTAAAAGGAGTCAATCATCATAGTTTTCTTGCTGGAATAAAATAACATTTAACAATTTAATTCACAGGCTTTAATTTACAAATTCTGTAAATGAACTGATCGCGGAGATACCCAACTGTACGAGCAGCCTAAATAAACACATTTTGACCTAAAGAGGAGTATATGATGTTGTAGTTTTTTAACATGTTTTTTTCATTCACTGTGCTATTTAATAATGTGAACCAGATTTGATAGTGAAATACTTTTTTTTGTACACAGACAAAGCACATGCTGTTCTACAAAACGATGACGTTTGCACAAGTACATTTAGTCTACAGGGAGGTTTTGCTGTCATTATCGTAGTTGTATTTACATTGTGTGTTACTTTATTTATTTACTCAGATTTTAGCTTTTTCAGTTCACTCCTCTGCGTGAGTTTTCTGCTTTATCTTTCAGTCTTGTTTGATCTGTTCATTGTAGCCCTATCAAAAATAAACAATGTTTCCCCTAGTCAAACCCCAGCTCCCAAGTCACCAAACAGCAACAAAAATATTGACACTAAAACATTTGTCTTGCATTTCACAATTACAATAATTTGTTTTAAACTTGTATATTTTCCATCCATCTTCTGTACTCGTCATTCCTATGCAGGGTTGGGGGGGGCTGGTGCCTATCTCCAGCTGTCATGAGGCGAGAGGCGGGGTACACCCTGGACAGATCGCCAGTCCATCACAGAGAGACACAGGACAAACAACCATGCACACACACACTCATACCCAAGGGCAATTTTAGAGAAACCAATTCACCTAACAGTCATGTTTTTGGACTGTGGGAGGAAGCTGGAGTACCCGGAGAGAACCCACGCATGCACAGGGAGAACATACAAAAGACCCCTGGCTGGGATTTGAACCCAGGACCTTCTTGCTGCAAAGCGACAGTGCTACCAACTGCATCACTGTGCTTTATCTTTATATGTTTTTTTGAACTTATTCTGTATAAGTTCTGTATTCAAAGAGTTCCAAAAATTCACTCCATAAACAGAGAGTCACTTGTTTCAATCGTGTAGTTCAAAAAACGTTTTTTCTTCTATGGAAAACTCCCTGCGTAACGAGACTAAAGAAATGTTGCACATCATTTGGCAAAGTTCTTTGTTTGGCTTTCCAAATGATATTTAATATTTTTTAATGTATTCGATCCTTAAATTTAAGTTGTCTAGTTGCAATAAACAAGCTGTTAGTATGTTCTCTGCAATGTATTTTGCAGATAATTCTAATTACTCTTTTTTGTAACAAAAACAAGGGCATTGAGCTGCTATATGTGTTATCCCAGACTTTAGCACAATAACTCACGTATGGAAGAATCATCGAACAATACAGCATCTGCAATGAGCTACAAATAAACAAATGTTTCAGTTTTATAAAATGCCAATACTTTTACTCACTTTCCTTTTTACATATTCTATATGAGCTTTCCAATTAAACTTTTTATCTAAAACAACCCCTAGAAACTCTAACCTCTTTAACTCTTTCTATAAGGACTCCATCAATGGTGATTTTCACATTTTCAGTCTTTCTCTTATTACCAAAAATCATATAGTTTGTTTTGTCCCAATTTAAAAAGAACTTATTTTCATTAAACAAATTCATCACTTTTATCATTTCTTCTCCTAATCTTTCTGTTATTTCCAACAAATTACTCCCTGAGTGAAATAAACTGGTGTCGTCTGCAAATAACAAAAAAATATTAAATTTCAGATGATTTGTAGATGTCATTAATAAACAAAATTAAAAGCAATGGCCCTAAAATGGACCCTTGCGGGACTCCGCAAATGACCTTGCTGTAATCAAAATTTAGACCGATGATATGTACAAGCTGCTGATGATTTGAAATGTAACTTTGAAACCACTGATATGCTATGCCCCTAATCCCATAGTTCCCAACAGCTCATGATTTATCCCATTGAATGCTTTGCATAAATCAATAAACACTCCCAATGTATATTCTTTTTTTTCAGTAGCAGCTGTATTTTTTTTAACCAAGTCAATAAGTGCTAAACTTCTAGACCTTTGTGATCTAAATCCATACTGTTTTTCACTGCATAATTTATATTTCTCGAAATAATTGGTAAATTTTTTAATGAACCATTTTTCAAGGACTTTAAAAAACAGTGATAGCAGCGACACAAGTCTGTAATTGTTACATTGATGTGCATCACCATTTTTGAAGAGGGGGATTACTTTGGGGACTTTCAATTGTTCTGGACAAACACCACATTGTATAGACAAATTACTGATTAAAGTAAGTGGTTTAACAATGCAGTCAATTGTTCTTTTATTAATTGTCATATCCAGCCCATTACCATTTGTGAAGTTTTTACTTTTACATTTTCTTACAATGGGTAAAATGTAATGTTCACTAGCTTTTCACAGGGTTGATTTTAATATGTAGTAACCATTAGACCATTGAGTTCCTAGCCATAATTTCTTTTTACATATTTGATGCTATTGTGGAAGAAATGTAATGTTCTGTCCTGTGCAGTTCACATACTGATAGTTACTATGTGTCTTTTCTTTATGATATGGTGACCAATCTGATTATGTGACACTGTATGAATTTAGGTCAGGACAAACCTGCTGATTCAGTCTCTTACAGCCTGGGTTGGCATGGCAACTCTCTTTTACGTCTAAGAATGCCCTGACATACATTGATTATCTTCTACGCCTAATGAGTCAAATGCTTACCGACTGAGAAATGTTTGTTTATAATATCATAGGTGATAGGCTCATGATTACTGAACCTATATAATCCTGTATCTTGTTTTGGAAGGCAGGTCAGTATCACATATTTTCTCTGTTAACGCTGTACCTCCTTGTTTGATCAACCAAGTCTGTATTAAAACCTCTGAGTATCTGAAGGAATCTCTCTCATCTCTTTTATTAAGGAACTTCGATAACAATCTTGGCGCCTAACGTGGATTCCAGCGAGTGGAAGGACTGGAAGAGAGCCACCAAGAAGTCACAAAAGACCCGGAGAGGAGCAGCCCCCAGCCTTCAAACCTCCATATAGCCTTTAAAGAGTAACAAAACCCCAAAACAACTTTTTTCTTGCTTCTAAACTGTATAAATGGGTCTTTACCAATGCAATCTTTCAGTTTCTAGGATTTCTTTTTACATTTTGGTGTAAACTTGTTTAATTCTACACTTTTTGGTCTAAAAACGTCATAGTGCTGCCCCCTTAGGGTTGAAGGGTGGTGCATTTGAATTTTGTGATTGGTGGAGAGCGGTACATCTGTACGTCACAGGCATTGACTGTGTCACAGGCATGGTCTCACAGACATACCCCTCCCTTCTTCCTGGCACCGCCCACTTTGTTGAATTTTCAAATGTTGTCTGGGGTCGGGGTTATGATTTTTTCAGGGGGTTCAGTTACACTTTAAGGAGCAGGAAGGGACTTGGTCCTCTCGTTTCAGACCGACCGCCATCTGGAATTCGAACCCGGTCTCTCCTTGAGAGAAGGGAAAACAGTGAGAGTGATTCTTTCCATAAAAATTAATTAGTCTGTTGGAAAAAAAAAGAGGTAGCATTTTCATATACTTTCACTTTGAAAAAGAGTATAAATAAGTGTTTTGATGTGCTTTGATAACAAGAAAGAGTGCTGACTGTTTTGGTTCTCTAAACAAACTGGGGCTGTTTAATAAATCTCAAGTAATTAACCAGCGGGTGAGTTTTTAGCTTTTTTTTTCGCCGAAAAAGGAAGTGTTCCTACAGTTTAAAAATATAATAAAATAGCAGTGCATAAAAATGGGGTCTGTAAACTCAAGTTCTCCTCCTCCAGACAGTAAGATATGTTGTTGGATGGCTGAAAAGTACGGGAAAGAAATTCTGGACAATGTAAATTTCTGGATATCTGAGTGGAACTTCCCTATCGGGGGCAGTTTAGACGTGTCTGAACTCGAAAATATTGGGAAAAAAATAGACCTAGAATGGGAACGACTTAAAAACACTATGTTTGTGCGGGGTACTGACTATAAAAAGTTTGAAAAGCTTAAACGTTGTTGGGAGACCTGGATGAATGAAGCAAAATGCTGCGAGCGAAAAGCCGGTTTTAGAAATTTAGGTGGATGAACAGACAATTCTGGCACTGTGACGGGCAGAACTGATAATATGTCTTTAAAACCTGATTGCTCCACATGTAAACACAATAAAAAGCAGACACATTTTGAGAAACAACCATCCGCACCAGCGGATCTCACATCAACAAATGAACATGTCAACCCTTCATGTCCTGGGATGGTTAGATCTTTACAAAATCTGCCTAGACCTTCTTCCTATGTTTCAGACGAGGAGATGATTGGAGATCTACAAGCGCTCTCTATGACGAAACTTGATCCGGATCTGGACTGTGCTCCACCGATGCACCAATCAACGTCGGCTATGAAAGAAGTGAAGGGAGAAGCAGCCAATCCCAAGCAAGCTGAGGTGGTTCAAAAAGATGATGGGGAGCAGGGACAACCAGAGGCACGCGCAGGATCGTCAAAAAAGGCGAAGCCCAAACCAGAGCGACAGCCTGATTCACCAATCGCCGATGACCCCGCTCAACAACCCACCAATCCAGAGTACCGCACATCAAATCAATTTGTAAACAAGCTGCCATCTTGCTCTCCTCCCCCATCCTCCAGAACGAGAGGAAAAGACAGCAGAACAACAGTGGACAAAATCTTGCTGAGGTAAGCCTAATCCCAGCTGCTAACTATATCTTGTCGGCTCCCATGTTGGAAGTGGCAGGAAAAGATGGGCCGACGATGGTTTTTCGGCCGTGGACTGACAGAGACATATAGGACGCTATTGGACACCTCCCTGAAGTCATGGGGAACGGCAAAGTCTTCGCTATGGAGCTGGAGGAATTTTGTTTGTCATTCCGCCCCACGGGAGCAGAAATCAGGCGAGTTGATTGAAAGCTGCAGATGCTAACAAATTAGCTGATAGCTTACCTGACCCTAATATCAGCATGAAAGAAATACCATCAGCTGAATGGCCATAAGCTAAGGAAAGAGGAGCAAACGCTGAGTATTATGTGGCTATCATGAAACTGTGTAAAGCAATTGATAGAGTTTCCCACCAAGCCAAATTTAACTGTTTTACAAGCAAAGGCCGGACGAGGCCGCGGATGACTTTCTCCACAGACTGGAGGAAGCATTTGAGAAACACAGCGGACTGACAAAGCCAAAGGAAATGTGTGGTTCGATCTGGGAATCGATGCTCTGCGATCGAATTCTGGAACAGCTGCTTCCGGAACTTTGGACCGAGGTAATTGATAAATATATTGGATTGGACCAAGTAATGAACTATTCTGAACTACGCCTTTTCAGAGGTGGACAAAGACACAGAATCCAACACAACAGTCGCCTGCAGTCAGCTGATTACCACAGAGTTTCACCAGAGGACAATGACCGTTGCTATCGCTGCGGGAAACATGGACATTTTCAAGACCAAGAAAATGTTCCAGTAATGAACAGAAAGGAGAATTCTCCATTTTGCCAACCGATGGATCTGCAGGTCTGACATGCACAAAAAACACACACAGACACATCCAATCACATTGAAAAAGATAAACAAACTGTTTTTTGTGATAAAAACTTGTTGTTGACAAGGAAAAATCTGCAATTTCCAATGAAAATTCTGCTCTTCTGCTTTGCAAGGAAGAATCTGCTTTTTGCTCTAATAAAACTAACCCTCACAACTTGATTACAGAAGCCATTGAACATTTAGAGAAACAACAAACAACACCAACTGGTACCTATGTTCATCTCACTTCAGAAGCATACTAGGCCTTACCTATTCTGTCTCTAAATATTTCAGGATCATCTGTGGAGTTTATGATTGACTCCGGAGCAACGCATTCGGTTCTGAAAAATACGGAACTACAACCACATCCAAAAATGAGCAGCAACCATGTTTTTTCTATCTCCGCTTCTGGTCAGGTTGTAAAAGAACATTTTAGCTACCCTCTTCGCTGTCAGCTGGGAGAAGGGCCAGTTTTCAAACACGGTTTTCTGATTTCTCAACAATGTCCTGTAAATTTATTAGGAAGAGAACTGATGTGCAAACTAAATATCACTCTTTTTTCATCACCACAAGGCATCCAAGTTGTACCAGCCCAGGAGGACTCAGTGTTGAAATCACTACTTTAAAAAAAACAAAAATGGTATTATTTTGCAGCTAATCTATAATCAAGATGAATATGGACAAGCGTATATAATCATGATGATATCACCGATATGTCCTTACTCTCATAATGTTTCCTAATGTACTCACTGATGGCATTCTGATTATTAATCTCTTTCCGGAACAGCATAATATAACACTTGGGGGCCAAGTGACAGCCAAGGATGCTGAAGCAAGAGACCAGAATGGCTGCGCTGCTTATAGCTGGTTTGTACTTTCCTTCCAAAGTGAGAAAAATTGGGAGGAAAACGATCCATATGATTAAAAATAGCACCATGCTTACAGAGATTTGCGAGGCATTTTTGTAAATGTCGGGTAGCTGTCTACCTTTAAATGCAAAGAAAATACACACAAGGCCCAAGAAAGCGTTATAGCCTATTGTGGCTGCAAAAAACTTACTGCAGTTTCTGCACATGTTACACTGGTACAATATGGTGGTAGTTTTGTGTATCTTGAAAGGACTACGTGGGAGAACAATTAGCCAGGCCAAAGACACAGCCACCTGCACACCAGAGATGATGATGACCAAAGCTACTGGATGATTAAGCCTCTTAATCTTAGAGCAAACCCTCGGGTCAAAGCTAAATCCCTGTAGAATCTGAATTAAGTTGGCCAGAATGCAGGAGATACAGAGGGAAAAACTAATGCCAAAGAGAGGAAATCCTACACAGAAATACGTTATGGATTTCCCTATAAATGTGAAGGTCATGCAGAAGCCGAGTAGCAAGGAGATCAACTCCAAAAAACACAAGCAACCTCCAATTGCCTTAACAATGGGAGTTCCATGGTTAAGCCTGATGATGATAGCAATCCCAACAGTAACAATTATTGCAAAGGTAGCCATTATACTCAGAATGATGGAGAATGGGTCTGTCCACTCGAGAAACTCTTCAGTTTTATCCTTACAACTGTCCCTGTGGTTCTCTGATGAATACTGGCTCTCTTTACACCGTTTGCAGGAAGTATCTGCACAAAGACAAAAGACAAAAGGAGTACTTTATAAAAAAAATGTTTTAAATACAAGAGCATGTAAACCTTTGTTGGCATTGGCCTTTCTTGAGCCATAATGTTTTTAACTTAGCCTTCATACCTTACAGCCTGTTTAAAATCCTGCCACAGGCACTTGAAACGGTTTATGTCCAGACTTTAACAAGGCCACTCCAAAAAACAACAACAACAATTTCTGTTTGTTTAGCTGTTCAAAGGAGGAAATGCTGGTGTGCTTTGGATCACTGTGCTGCTGTATAAAATAAGTGTTCCTGAGTTTAAGTCACAAATTAAAGGCTGGACATTATCATTCAGAATTTCTTGCTGCAGGATGCAGGGTCGCATAAATCACAGCTGTCCAGGTCCTGAGGAAGCAAAGCAGCCCCAGACTATCACACTACTATGTTTGACTGTAGATATTTTTTGTTTCTGAAATGCTTTCCTAGTAGTCATTTAACATGAACCAACATATGTATTTACTCAGGTTATCTTGCTGACATTAAATGTTGTTTGATAATATGACATGTTTAAGTGTGAAAATATTGAAACAGAATAAATCTGTAAGAAGACAAAAATCCCTCTTCAGCACTCTATATATGTATTCAACTATAATATTTCATAAAGATTGCAATTATAGTGGAAATACTTTTTAAAGAGGCCTAATAGTATATGCTCTGATGTGAAATTACACATCAGCATCTCACACATCTAGAGAAGGTAAAGAGAAAATAGTAACCTACATTGTTTTTGTTTCCCACTTCTAAGCAAAACCTTTAAACATAAATACAAAATGTACCGACCATTTCCATATGAATACTCTTCAGCTGAACAGTCAACACATGCATGGCAACATTTTTGAACGTTTGATTCCATCTTCTGTCCTGGTTTACATTTTTTGAAACAATTAAAAACAGACACCTTTAAAAGAAACAATAGAATTAGCACATGATCATCAAACATTTACTTTGCTGACTAAAACATAATCTTACAGTGTCAGAGCTTCTCCACTGAGAGAGATCTATGTGAAATGAAATGTTTTTATTTGGCCAGTATTCTCCGATTTTTATTAGGTCCACAGCTCCTTTAGACTTAGACATGTTCCAAAGCATTATGTCATATCCCAAACTTGGATCTCCATTTTCATCAAAGTAGATAGTTGTTTCATTCACAGTGATGCTGATATTCCTGATCGCTTGGAAAAGCTGTGGAGGCAAATTTAGACCAACATTTATTCCAATAAATCAATCAATCACTCAACCTTTATTTATAAAGCACTTTACACACCAGAGGTGACCAATGTGCTGTACAAGATTAAACCCAAATTCAATCAATAAAGACATGCACCTGCAGTAAATCCAGTGAAATGCGGTGAGGGTAGGCAGGTGAGCCATAATAACAAATAAAATCAGCACTAAAAATTCTAATAGAAAATCAGTTTTTCAACTTATCAGTTGTATAAATTTTTTTTCTATAATATCTCAAAATCACGGAATTTATATAACATAATAATACATTTACGCAGTGCCTGCCTGTGGAATGGGGCGGGGTAATGTGTGAGGTGAGGCAGTGCTGTGTTTTACCTCACCCCTGGTGGCGCTGTGTCACACAGTGAATGAAGCAGGCAGGCGGTTGACGCATGCTCATTAATGTTTCTCTTTATATCACCAATATACATGTTTGATTAAATATGTACAACACATGTTGACATTCTACAACCTGTCACACAATCGTAATAGAAGCAATCCAGGACAACCTTCCTCCTTATACATCATCTCTAGTGAAGTAGCCAGATTTTTTAATATGAAGTCAAACAAACAAAGAGAATTTTTACATGACAGTGGTGGAGATATTTGTGGAGGAGGATAGATGCCTAAACTTCATACACAAGGGTAAGATCATACACGATTTTCAATTATATATATATATATATTATTTAAGATCAGCCAAAAATACATATTTTTTACAGAATATTAAATATTTAATTATTTTTCAAGCTATCATATTGTTAAATAGCATGGTTAAAGCATAATTAAAAGTTCTTGCAACGATACAAATGTTCCAATTAATCTAAACACTAAAATAGAAGTTTCTAATTTGGGTTTAATAATTCTGATTCAGTAAGAGTCTGTGCATCACCACTCATGAACCTCACCACACGTCACTGAGCAAATCATATTAACAACCACAGGAAAAAAATAAAAATAAAATAGAGCACTACTGGTAAGCTCGGTCTAAAAGTTTCTGCTCATCTAAAATGCTTATAAAACTTTCAAAAGGGATTTTAACTCATTTAAAGTTCCAGCCATCCTAACCATAGGAGGGAGATCATTCCAAAGGCTCTATGAAACAAAAGGGTGTCTGAGCATGTAAACCTTTAAAAACCAAAAGCAAAATTTTAAAATCAACCCTGAAATGTACAGGAAACCAGTGCAAGGAAGACAACATGGGTGTATTATGGTCATGTCTCTTGCTGCCCGTGAGCAATCGTCGGACAAAGAAGTTATAGAACCTGGCCTTAAGAGAGTTGCAGTAGTCCAGTCTAGCTGTAATCAAAGGATGTATCACTTTTTTCGAGGCCATTGTATGGCAAGTAATATTTGATTATACTAAATAATCTCAAGTGATAAAAACTAGACTGGGCCTCTGCACTGCCCCCTTTGTCAAATGTAAAAGGATTGTCAAATAATACTCCCAAATTCTCGACAGTAGTACAGTTAAATAACCAATAGCACTGCTACATTCTGAAGACAGGCCAGTTTTTCCAAAGGCAATCATCTGTCTTCTATTTATTCAAGTGGAGGAAGTTCATCCCCATCCAAGTTTTAATATCAGCTAAGCAGTTTACAATATTCTGCACTGTTTTCAATGGGAGATAGAGTTGCAAATTATCTGCAAAAAATGGAAAGATAGACCATATTACCTTAAAAGCAACCCCAAAGGAAGCATATACACTAAAAAGAGTATAGCTCTTAAAATGGAGCCCTGTGGAACCCCATAGTTCAAAGGGGCCTAAGTGGAGAAACACTGACCAAAAAAAAAATCCTGCCAAATAAATTAGAACCAAACCAAAAAGAACTGTGCCCCTAACACAGATGGACTGGTTCTGAGTCACCTGAGTCTGTGGTTAAAAATAAGTCGTTAAGCACCTAAGAAGCAAGCAACGTTTCTGTGCTGTGCCAGGTTTTAAAGTCAGATTGAAATTCTTCAGTAATCCCAAGTTGTAGATGTTTTCGAAGGTGAAGATAAACCACCTTCTCTAAAATTTTGAAAGAAAATAAAACTTTGAAATAAACTTTGGAATAAAGTTTGAAAGATTGTTTAGATTTAGGTTGCTCGTTTTAAAAACCTCATAATGACCATTGAATCAATACCTCGTCAGTAACTTATCATTAGTTAAGCATTTGTTTGTTTTTAGTGGAACCTTGTTCAATCAGGTAAACATTAAAATATTTGCATTTATTTTTATTGTTCACTTTCCTCCAATGGCCACAAAAAGCTTAACTAACGTTGATGAGGTAATTATTAATTTGTTATTATAAGTTTTTAATTTATGTCAGGGGCCACAAAAAGCTTATCTAATCCTAAATTATTGATGAGGTAATGATTCGTTAATTATTATGAGTTTTAACCGTACTTTAGTCCTGCAGAACTACTATTGAATAAGATAATTTTTCAAGCAAATGGGAAACAGGATGTTTTACCAATGTTACTATTGTCAAGCTGGAACCCTCACTGGAAAAGAGGTACAATACTCATCATTAAGGAATAAATGATGACTCATCAGCAGGTCAATAATTGATGATGCATTAGTTCTCAATTAGGTATTTATGACTGACCAACCATTAAGTAATCATTTAGGAAGCTAAAAAATCTGATGTGGAGTTGGTGTGAAGTTTAGGTAATCTAATGAATCAATAGTCCCTGATTAGGTATCTAGTCATTCTATGATTGACCAACCATTAAGTAATCATTAGCTTATAAATCCGATGTGGGGTGGCATTGGTAAGTAATTGGTAGGTAATTAATAATAAATCATTAGACCCTGATTAGTTTCTCAATAGGTAAGCAAATTTTGTGATCCTTATTGTAAAGTGTTACCGCAATGCAGGATCAGTGATCAAACACAATATAACATAAAAAACTTCAAAAACGGCTCACAGAACCAATGGAGCCAGGTTAGATGAGTCACAATAATTCAACAGAGACTTCAGTGAGTTAAAAAGAACTTGAGATTTATAACTGTTATTAACCTCAAACTTAGAAATAAACCGAGTCTTAGCACTTTTTATAGTAGCCTGATACTCAGCTAATGAGTCCCTGAAAACCTAAAGAAATGTGAAGCTAGTACTTCCTCCACTTTCCCTTGGTGCATCAGCAAGTGCGTTGGAGCGCTTGTGTTATCATTCAGCCAAGGCTCAGTAACCTATTGTAGTATTCTATTGTAGTATTCTATTCAAAATATTAATACAGAGACTGTTAAAATCAGTGAGAGGCACTGAGTCAACATCACTACCCTGGAAAAACACTAAAGTGGGGAATTCTAAAGCTGTAAAAGCAGCTATAAACTGTAAAGCCGTTTGTGAGTTTAACAGACTTGCTAAAAATCGAATTTGCCACCAAATGCAGGAAACTCCCAAGAAACTGCGAACTGTTAAATTTGAGGAAACAGTGCTAGCTATTAATTAGCAACAACTTTTTACTTTCTAGACTATTTAAACCAAAGAAAAATATGTCATTTAGGAGTTGTTTAATCTGTAAAAAATAACTACCAGAAGAGGCTAAAATGTTCTTGGAAAAGAAATACAGGATTTATCTGTAGAAGCAGATTGATCTTAAATGTAAGACATGTACATTTAAATTTTTGTTCCGCTAACATTCTCAACCAAACATATGAAAGGTATTTTGTAAATAGCAATTTAACAAAACATAAACTTATTTACTGTACCTTAATAGTGGTAAACTTGGTCCGTTCACAGCTTTGATTGTCACATTTTAGTAAGAGTCTGAGGCCCTCAGCAATGACCTGGACAGCCAGATAGATGCTGTAGGATTCGTCATAGTCAATGTAGCAGTACAAGCAGTTTGGGTTGGAAGTTGTATTCTCGCAGTTACATTCCATGTCGTCTTTGGAGTTTGTGGAAAGCTGATAATATTTCAAAATCGCATTTGTAGTTCCATTAAACATAGAGGTAACATAATCTTTAAAACCAGGCACTTCCGTCTGTCTATAAATGAAACCAAAAACCGGACCAATGCTTTCAATTCCTTCTAATTTAATGATCTCATGAGAAGTGGACCACGTGTCACTCGCTATCCAGGTTCTGTTGAGACCTTTTCTAATAACTGCTTTAAGAATGATACGAACATTGGCATCTTTGGTGAACATGATGATGGCCTCAGCTTTAGAAGCCTCAATTTTTTTAATCAGATCTGTTGCTGTTGAACAGTTTTCATTGAAGGTATCAGGGAGGATCTCGTCAAAGTCAACACAGATTTTATTCTCTTTGAAGAGCTTCTTGAGGCTATCAGTACCGTACTTCCCATATTCATCATCACTTCCGACAATGGCTACTGTTTGCCATGAAAAATCCCTCACCAGCTCATAAATCGCTCTTGTCTGGTATTTGTCACTGGAAACTGTCCTTAGGAAGGTGGGGAACTTAGATTTTAGGCTGAGCAGCTCACTGGTTGATGCAAAGCTAATCTGTGGGGAGCAGGAACAAAAATAGAGAGAATTTAAAAGGTCTACACACTTAGGTTAAAAATGTCAGCTATATCTGATGTTAAAAACTAAGCTAACATAATTAATTGGAAAACCTTTCCACCTTTAATGTGAAACATCCTGTACAGTTCAACAAAAAAAGGAAATCTGGCTGATTACAATAAACTAAAAAGCAATGATAATCTTGTTGCGTAAGTGTGCGCACCCTTAAAATTACTTTGTTGAACCATAGTTTAATTCCACATGGGTACACTGGTTGATGCAAAGCTAATCTGTGGGGAGCAGGAACAAAATTAGGAAAGATATAAAAAGTCTACACACTCCTGTAAAAATTGCACAAATTTTCACAAAAACAATTGGAAATAAATCCTGTACAGTTCAACTAAAAAACCAAGCAAACTGTCTGAGCAAAAAATGTAAGTAATAAAAAAGCAACAATAACCCGGTTGCGTAAGTCTGATAACCTGAAAAAAGTTCAAGTGACCTTTGAATTTTCATGACATTTGGATCCTTTGGCTAAAGCCATATTTTGAAGAAAAGGTACAAAAATCTTCTACAACATTCCATATACTATACCATCCAACTGTAACTGGGTTGAATTAGTATTTTGTTATAATTACACTAAATGTCATATGTTACTAAGACACCTGACAGTAAACACTAGGGAAACAACTGTGACAACATTGTACACGAGAGGTGAATGAGATCATAACCATGAGGCTAGATTTGTATGTGGATGTGTAATGTGTGTGTTGAGTGGATATGTGTATGTAGGGGTGGTGTCCAGGGTCGGTCCTCGGGGCTGTTTTCCTGGGGGATCTCTGGGTTTCCGCTTTTGGCGCACTGGCTCGGGTGGGGTGGATCCATTTGCCTGCGGCCCTCTACATGCTCTCCCATTTGGTTCAGGCGGACTATGCATGGGTGTTGTTGCGCCAGGACCCACAGGATGGTGGCCATTGGGAGCTAGTATGGGACACTCCTCTTGTAAAGTATAAATGTATATGTATATTTTTATGAATGTCTGTATGTGCATATGCATATACATATATGTATATGTGTATGTGTATATATGTATATATGTATGAGTATGTATGTATGTATGTATGTATGTATGAGCATCTTTCCTAAACTTTGTTTTTGGTCAGTGTGTTGTTGTGTATGTCCCTGTTTTATATAAACTTATACCATTTTGTGAGCGAGTAACTTCAAGATCGGGAGCCCCTCTTCTTTATTTTTATTGCTTAGTGTTATTTTGTTAAATTGTATGTTCCTCCTTGTCAGGTCGGAGTGAAGCAGGTAGAACCCAAATGCAGATATTCTATCAGATAATCATCCTTCCAGTGTTTCCTCTTTGGGAGCCCTCTGCCTTGGGTGGAGCTTGGGTGGAGGTGGGGGTCTTGGCCTTGCCTCCTCTAATCGCCCTGGGTCAGTGCCTTGGCTGCTGCAGTTGATGTGCTGCTGCCGGTGCAGATGGCTCCTTTGATGGCATTACCTAACCTGGCTCATCTGTACTTAGCCCAATGTCATTTTTATTGCTCCTCTTAAGTGTGTGCGTCCATGAAGGTTGGGTCTGGGGGAGGGGGGTATAACTGTGATCATGCTTTTAATTATGTGGGGGAGGGATGGGAATGTGGTCTTTGTGGGGTCATTTTATTTCTGTACAGCACTTTGAGGTGCAATTGTTGTAAGAAAGCGCTTTATAATTTTTGATTTGATTTGATTCCAATTTTACAGAATCCATGAAACGTTAAAGGTGGAAAAAGTTGTCTACAAAATTATCATGTTCTAATTTCATAACATTTCAAGGTGTGTTGACCTTAAATATCTGGTACATATGAAAATGCAGATATATTTACATTAAAAGGTGTATTATATTACAAATCAAATATAGCTAGAGACAAACCTGTGTGACAGAGGGTAGAGCCAATATCCGTGCAACGGCTATGGATACTTCTGAGTACCTCTCTCCAATAACCACCTTCGTCTCAGGTTCAGGTAAAGAAGAATTGATGGATGTCGGTATGAGACACATCTGTGGGTCTGACTGGTTCTTCAGGAGCTGCAGAGCTGCTCTGATGGCGAGGCTGACGTCTCCACAAGTATCATAGATGTCATATCCAAGGGTGAGGTTGGGCAGGAGTCTTGGCGTGCGTTGGTTTATTTCTTGGATAGCATAGATCATCACTTGGGTGCGCAGGAACATTTGGATGTTGAACCTATAAAACGAAAGCATGAAAAACAGTACATTTCCCAGTTATGTAACTCCATTTTTTTCCAGAGACATACTTACTTGTCACAGGAGATTGGACCAAGGTTTGTTGTTCTGTTGGCTTGTAGGTGAATGGGAAAAAGACCTCCAATCATAATGTCCCCAGGAAGGTATGCATGCAGATATTTATTTCCGGAGCCAGAGTGAAATACACTAATAAAAGTTATAAGTAACATCAACAGAAACATGGTGCTCGCGGTTTTATCAGATGTGCTTCCTGTATTTTCAGCTCCCTGCACTGTGAGCTAGTTCCTGGAAAACTTCTCATTTAAAGTTTGCCTACTGCTGTTGTGGATTATTTGCATTGTCAGACTGATTCCCACAGAACTCCAAAGAAATATTCTCATGAAACCAGAGAGGTGATTTGAATCACTCACAAGGAGGGATTCATCCACAGTCAGTCCTGAATATTTGTCTTTCTCTGAGGGGTTCAGCAGATAAACCCGTTTGAACAATAAAGGTATTTGCACTTTATCCTGAGATGAGGGCCTCCAAAACCTATGTGCTGCACTTTACACTAGTTTCCATGAGAGGGCAGCATGCTTCATATGACATAACCGTTTTGTTTATTCCTGAAATAATTGACGGTAGTTTGTAATTAACATTTTTGTTTTTTCAGTCAACTATATAGTTGCAAAAACATTGTCCGTTTTATCAGTGTGGAGCCTATTGCTCTTTACATTTAATCATTTCACGTCTGAAATACAGCAGCACTGCAGCATGATTGCCCTGCATTTAGGTCGATCTGTCTTCCCATCATCTAAGTTTTGCTGAAAAACGTTGTCGTGTAAACAGCCCCTAACTGGTGAAGAAAAACATCCCAAAAGGATAATACTGCTACCCCGGGGATCCATAAGGACGTTTTATGTGTGCGCTGATTTGAGCATCGTGCTGGACCTTTTCAGAGCTTTAAACTGAAAAAAAGAGTATTATTCCTTTAACTTGTAAATAAGACGACAAAGGCATAGCCTACTTAATCTCACTAGTGACCAGGTTTGTTTCAACTCCATGCTCAACAAATGCAATATTTGTTTTTATACGGCTTTGAAGACAAACCGATCGCAAAATTTGTGGAAATTGTCTAAAAACGGCACAGTGTCTGTCCGTCTTGCCTCTGGGAAGCATGGAGCTGGTAGCGCAGCATAATTAGGACACATTGCATTAAAGAGGATAGCCTACTGAATATGTGAAAATTGCGCTGGTGGATGCACTGTTTAAAAAAACAAAAAAACCATCAGGTTTTTAAGTGGTGGGGACAAAACTGTAATTGATAAATATTACTGGGACCATATCCCCGGCTACAGTGACTAAATATCTATACTTTCCTGCAGGACCCCAAATCCCTGCGCACGGTTTAGGGATTCTTACACCTGAAAACTATTTCTGCACTTGACCCCGACTGGGTTCCAGAGGTGAACTTTTTTCCCCACAGAAAAATATGCCGAGTTGTGGGTCTGAGAGGGCGGACAAGGTGCTGCTGCTGATGCTGCCGATGATGATAATTGTCACTATTGAACAGAATCTTGTTTGTTTACATAATCTGATGCAAAGGTCATACTCTCAGTTTTTAAAACAATTTGTGGCAATACTGCTATTCTAATTATTTCATTTGTGGAAAGTTGTCTTGTGTGTTCATCTTAATGTGAATTAAGTGTTTATATCAATGTACTAGTGTAATTGGGGATAGTTTAAATGTTTATGTACTAAAATGATCTAAAAAGTTTTTCCTTTCTAGTTCACACCTATAAAGGCACTTTAAAATTGTTTTCTATTTTTAAAATTAGCATAATTTTGAGATCTTTTTTTCTTTCATGTTTTATATGCTAGCCTTTAACAGAATAAAATAGGCCTCCTTATTGACATATTACACAGAAATTACACATATTACACAGAATACTGCTTATACAAACCTTTTGAAGCATAAACAATAACAATACAGATAAAAGTGTAAAATGAGTCCATCATCAAAGTTTTGTTAGTGGGTAGAATATTATTATCGTAATACTGAGGTGCTGATTTCTTCCTGCGGTCTGCATACTTCGGTTCTGAAGAGCAGTGTGTTGGAGAGCATGCGATGGTGTTATCCCAGAACACCACCAGAACCTACGGGAGATGAGTGCTCTGGTGCGGCTGATTTCGGTATGACAGGCAAACTTGGCAGTGTGAAACCAATGGATGAGTATGGATCAGACGGTGTTTGGGACAAATCTTTGGTTGGGTGGACCGGTGCCAGGATTGGGTTTTTATAGTTATTGCAGTCATTCTTGACAGTATCTTCTATATCCCAGGTCAAAGAACCAATAGTGCAACTGGGGGGTAGAATGGGCACTGGAACCTTGTCACTGTCCTCTGGAGAGTACTGACAGGAGAGAGCATTGAGTTTAATGTTCTTGGATCCTGGGCGGTAAGATATGGAAAGGTTAAATCGAAAAAAAAATAATGACCAGCGGGATTGACGTGAGTTTAAACGTTTAGCAAACTACGATTAAGAGAGACTTTTGTGGTCTGTCCATACCAGTACTGGATGTTCAGCACCCTCCAGCCAGTGAAGTCACTCCTCCAAGGCTAGTTGGATGGCCAGAAGCTCCCGATCCCCAACATCATAGTTACGCTCGGTGAGTGAAGGTCTGCGAGAAAAGAAAGCACAGGGATGGAGTTTATTATCAGATTCGGATTATTGTCATAGTACAACACTGGCCCCCAAGTCTGAGGCATCAACTTCTAGGATGAACTGTTTGAGGGGGTCGGGCTGTAGTAAAATAGGGGCTTGAGAGAATTTAAGGTAGAAGCACACCTGCAAGTCTCCACTCACCAGAGCTGAGTAACTAGTGCCTCCGTTGTGCTGTCCAGTGGATCATCTGTGGAGCTGATGTTAATGCACAAAGCACCGCGCAGACCAAAACCCCCAGACTCATAACAGAAGGATATTTTTCTCAGCACAACAATGAATCCAAGCATACATCCAAATCAACAAAATAACAAATCCACAAGAGCAAATGTAGAGTTTTGGAATGACCATTTGACCATCAATGACCATCTGGCAGATAATTTGGGTGGGTTTACCTAAGGAAGGATTTGAATAAGAAATCCTCTCACAATCTGAAAGATTTGGAGAACTTTTACGAGGTAAAATGAATGATATTCATTAGTCCTAATGGGGGATGCTGAAAAACTCCAATCAAAGAAAACTGAATGCTAAACTGAATCAGAATGTGGTTCAATTAAGTTTAGGGGTGTGCACAGCTATGTAACATTTGCAGCTTGTTCTATAATATTTTCCCTTCTGATATACGTGTTTGTTTTTCAGTGTGATTGTACAGAAACCATAAAACATTAAAGGTGGAAAAAGTTATTTAAAGAATTATCATGGTCTAATTTCATAACATTTTAATGTGTGTTGACTTTAAGTATCTAGTATGTATGAAAATGCAGATATAATTAAATTAAAAGCATATTGTATCACATATCAAGTATACTACTGCTCTTGTGGATTATTTGCATTGTCAGACCGACTCCCATTAACATCCCTCAAATAAAATGCTGGCACGAAAATTTCAAGGTGATTTGAATCCATCACAAAGATGGATTAATTCGCAGCCAAATTGTGACTGTGTGCCATCATCTCAGGGTTTCACCAGATAAACCAGTCTGAACAATAAAGCTTTTTATCTTTACACTTTACCCTGAGCCTCTGAAACCTTTGTGCTGCAGTTTACATTGTTTTCCATAAGAGGGCAGCAGGCTTCATTTAATTAACCTTTTTGTCATCAGCTCAGCTGTCCTATAAATGAAAAATGTTGATATTAAACAGTAAATTAACAGTTAGATATTGTTTTTAGGTATTCATTTGTGGCTAAAAACAGAATCTTCTGTCTGCATGGATTGGTCCCAACAGTTGAACAGCCAGGATGTACACATTCAGGTTTAGAAACTCTTTGGAGCCCTGCAGAGATAGAATGAGCATTTCAGAGTTGGCTGCCTTCCAACATGCCATCCAGCAGAACATTTTGAGTAACAGAACTTCACTGTGAGGGCTCATAATGCTGTGACTCATTGGTATGATTGAAATCCAAATCCGAAAACCATGAAATATGTAGCACAAATATCTCTCAATTACTTAATGATATTATGTTTATTAAAAATATTTTTAAGTCAACTATACAGTCGTAAACACATTGTCCAACTCACTTGATCAGTGTGCTTATTACTCTTAATTTTTAATCATTTCAAGTCTGAAATACAGTAACAGTGCAGCACTAACACGGAAGAAATTTTATCTGGGTTTGTTGGGAGTCTCTTAATCCTAAAAGCAATTGAAGGCTTTATGCTCAAGGTTTTCCTTCTCAACTTTAGGATTATCTCTAATTAGATTTAAAATCTGTGAAACCCTTGGATTTTTAGAGCTCAACAATTGGTACATTCTAACACAAGTGTGCTTTGATTTACACCATTTCCTTGTAGCTCTGGGTTTCAGTTCATCGCTCTGCTGGAAGGTGAGCCCTTGTTTGGGCAGATGGCCAGGTCTTACAGTAGATTTGCAGTTGTACCATCTTTTTCTCACTCTCAGGTGATGGTGGAATGGAAGACTCCTCTAGATGTTTCATAGCTAAAGATATTGTTTTAAAGCCTAAATTCTCAACAACTTCAACTCTGACCCATGGGGTGTGTTTCTTGGTCCTCATCAAGCAGTTTGTTCACAAATGTTCTGTAACAAACCTCTGAGGCATTCTGTGAGGACATAAGAGGTTTGTAGTGCAGAGATAACTTCTGAGGTAAATGTTTTGTAATTGATTTTGCTTTGGGGTATCAGAGTAAAGGGTGGCAAATACGAAAGCACAGCAGTAAAATACACAGACATTTGTGGTTGCAATGTGACATGTACAAAAGTTTAAGTAGCCTACTTTGGCAAGCCACTGTATATTATTCCTAATGTTGATGCAAAAAACTAAGTGCTTTATAAAATTATTCCCAATTATGATTTTAGAAAGTTAAAAGTAATTAAAGAATTTAAAATCAGAGCATCTTCATATTGAGTTGGATTAACCCTCAAGTAACGATTTAAAAGGGAAATGTCAACATAATTTTGCCATGAATTTACATTGATGAGCCAAATGCAAACAGGAGATGCGCAGAACGATGGAAGAAATTTATTGACATAATAAGGAAAAGATCATGGAAGAACAACTGGGAACCAAACATGGAGACAAGCGAAAAACAACTGGTTTAAAAAAAAAGAGCTTAAACCTGTGGTCCGTAGCGTGACGCCATCAGGAAGAAGAGGAAGACATTTTGAAATTTGATTGGCTATAGCTCCCGCCCCTGCTCCCCTTTCCTTTCTGGAAGGAGCTTAAAGCCATGCCTCATATCACGCACGCGCAGGGAAAGCAGTCAGCAGAGAGAGCGTCACTGCAATGATGATTTGTTTGGCTGTAGAGGGCAGGGGAGAGACATATGGGAAATATAAATTCTAAAAGATTACCTAGTTTATATCATACCTAATTTAAGCATTTTTAAGTTAATTTAAACATTTTAAACTATGTACCCCAGCTTTAAGTGATGGGACAATGATTACTGAAGTGGGGAACAGGTGATTTTGATTAGCTGAATGTGCTGCAGCTGAACAGAGGGCTGAGGTTCCTTCAATATGACAAGCAAACTCAGCGGCAAACTACTGATTAAGATGAACTCAGAGAATAAACAAAACTACAACTGTGTACTGTGAGCGCTAAAGCAACTTTCACGCTGTTACCTATTTTGTCATAAATACTTACATTTTTAAAAACATGCCTTAAATTGTTCTAATTTTGTGAGGAAATGAAGAGTAATTTCTGGAACATTACTTTCTGTCTTGTCTTCAAAGTGTGCTCGTTGCTTTAAATTCTTTCCCGTTGTGAACAGTGCCGTTCTACTGGGATCAGGGATGTGGAATTTACAGTCTTCTGCTGCATCTTTATGGGAACATAACTTCCTCTGTGATGTCTTGTTTTATTTTGCTCCTCCATGTTAATCTATCAATTTATCATCCGGGGATAAAAATTCTGATGTTCTACCATGGGAGGAGGAAAGAGGAGATTATTACTAGCTAAATAATCAGACAGGGAGTAAGGCCATCGGTTTTACTTTCAGTATTTTAAAGTATCTAAAACTACTTGCTAGCATAATGTGAGATTGAGTAATGTAAATATTGGGTCATTGCTGTGATATTTGAGTCACAGTTATCTTCTGTAAAAGTGCAGTATACAATACATGGCACATGAGGGCTGCAGCACTCATGCAGCAGAATGTTTAGTCTGTGGCAGCCTAGTTCATCCGGCAGTTCATGGTACAATGTCAAATGCACAGTCCAGACAATGTTAAGAGTTAAAGTGTAAATTTCCTATGCCATCATGTCTTCTTATACCATTAAAATAAAAGACAGATACACAACAGTGTGACAGGTTGGTGTGTAATGGTACACAAAAGTCATGGGTCAGTACTTTTTCTGTGCATTTCAATCAAGAGAAATAAGAATAAAACAATGTTTTATGTTGGTCAGCAATGAACAGAGAATCTTTTTCAATTTCTAAAATATATATTATAAAACTTAGAAAATCAGAAAAGTGGAAAGCATTGAACTGACTAGAGATATTTTTAAATAATAACATCGTATAAGCAGGCATGGCCAATGCCTGAATGATTGATTATACAGAACTGAATGGAGATTTGATTACATTTTTTAAAAGAAATAAAATAGTACAAGCAGACATAGGTAGAGTATAAAACAATAAAACCAATTGAAAATGGTTAGTGGTAATCTTAGACATTTTTAAATAAGACTATGCTCATATTTGAGAAATGAACATGTTTAAATCCCTCTGAAGTCGTTTTGTTATTTTGACAACCTGGTGTTTCAGCTGTACCTGAATGCATCATGCACAACTGATTGGATGCAAAATGAAGCCTTTTGGACATCAGCTTATTTTTCTCCCATATCTGTGATGTTTTAATCAGCTTGACGTTGTTTCCAGTGACTAATTCAGTTAGGTGCAAAGGAGCTATGGAACTTATTGACGCATAGCTGATCTTAACATTTTGGTTCAGTCCACATTTCTTTTCCCTACTGTAGCTGCATGAGAAAACCTCAGTGTTCCCAAATATCCATGATAGCAGGAAGTTCCCTCTGTTTTGGTGTGGTGCACTGTTTAAAGTTGTCCTTAGTTTTGCACATCAACATTCTGGATGTGTTCAGGTGGAAAACAACACTGTATTCGTTTGGTACATGTGGCTACCAAATCCACAGGTCTGTATTTTTGGTGTAAATACAGCTATAGCCCTGGTGAAAGGGGTACAAAGAAAGACGGAACACTTAAAAGGCAACATGGGGATAGCAGAAAACATAAGAACCAGAACTTAGACAAAGCAAACTTAAGGTCCAACAAATAATAATTTTAGCTTTCTGATCTATATCATGACATTTAATAATGGCAACTAAGCAGGTGCAGGTTATAATTCAGAGGTCAAGAGTCTGAAAACATGCTTTGAGTCTATATGTAGCCTACATCATCATGCCACATAAACTGTTTACGTGTTTTCAGCTTCTGCTCAAATCCAGTCCAAATCCAACTGTGATTACAGTTAGTGCCATTTGGTACATTCTTTTTATTCCTGGGTTTTATTTCCAAGTAAACCAATTACCCAAACACGCCTGCTGATACCCTGAACCCTGCATTTGCCTCCGGCATTCCTGAGTCATGGATGCTTCCTCAACCAGTTCAGAGGGGACGCCCATTAAAGCCTGTTTATTAAACCCCTGACTCTCCACGCCTTGTGGGCAGTCGTGGTCGTGCAGCACATAAATAGGATCGTGACCCCTTCTGTAAACCAGTCGACATGGATTCGTTCATGTGGATTCCGGTGGTCTTTGGTATCCTGGCGGTGGGATCTCAGGGCTCTCTCCCGCAGCTTCGGTCACAGCGCTGGGTTTCTTCCCGGCGCTATGACCTCTCTGAGGACTTCGCATCGACCGAGCAGACGTCTTCAGAGACGCAGAGTGCGGAACGCTTTCAGGAGGTCCGGCGGGGTGACGAGAGAAGCGTCCAGTTGCAGAGGGGCGCGCGGACAGATGCCGACGCCCA